>CM066039.1:214975675-215386022 GCA_033557465.1 Ichthyophis bannanicus
CCTAGAAAAGAAAAACCCAAACTATGGTTACACGATGCAAGGTTCCACATTAGGAACCACCACCCAGGAAAAATATTTAGGCGTTTTCGTGGACAACATGTTGAAACCCTCCACCCAGTGTGCAACGGCGGCCAAGAGAGCAAACAGAATGCTATATATCATAAGGAAAGGAATGGAGACTAAAAGAAAGGATATTATAATGCCTCTGTATCATTCCATGGTGCGACTGCACCTTGAATATTGTATGCAATTCTGGTCATCGTATCTTAAAAAGGATATAGCGTTATTAGAAAAGGTACAGAGAAGAGCCACCAAAATGGTAAAGGGGATGGAAGGATACCCCTATGAAGAGAGGCTAAAAAGGTTAGGGCTCTTCAACCTGGAAAAGAGACGGCTGAGGGGAGATATGATAGAGGTCTATAAATTAATGAATGGAGTGGAACAGGTATATAGATGATTGTTTATGTCATCAAAATATAGAAAGACTAGGGGGCCATGCAATGAAGCTACAGGGTAACCTATTTAAGACAAATAAGAGAAAATATTTTTTCCGTGTAATCAAACTCTGGAATTTACTTCTGGAGGATGTAGTAAAAGCTGTTAGTGTAGCTGGGTTTAAAAAAGTTTTGGAAAAGTTCCTGGAGGAAAGGTCCATAAACCATTATTAAAGGGGACCCAGAATATCCACTGCTTGACCCAATACAAGCATTGTGGAACCTGTGTCTTTTGGGGAAACTGCTAGGTACTTGTGACCTAGATTGCCCACTGCTTTAACCCTTGGATACACTACCCCCGGGTCAGGGGTGACCCGGGTGTCGGTTTTTGTGTTTTTTCTTCAAAATGGTAAGGAATTGTATTTTGGTACTCTAGGTATTCCTCAACGAACCATTTTTAAGTATTTTCATACATATGGTTTGCAAAAATAATGTTTTTATACAGTACTGCATGCTGCTGAACAAACAAGGGGTGATTTTCGACACTCGCACAATAACACTCCCCATTGTTTTATAGCAGCAACGAAAGTCACCACTCCAAGTCCACATTACAATCCTGTGTCTTCTAACGTCTTGCTTACATTTATGATGTCACCTGACATCAGTTCCTTGTTTGTTTCTGTGGATTAAAATTTTTTACGACAAAGGTAAACAATGCCACACCCGAAACGCTTTGTCACAATGTGCATCATGCCATTACTTGACATAATGGCACCATACTTGACTGTTGCTGTCCACCTAGCGAATATAGAACTATTGTAGTTTGCAAAGCATGCAGTGCTGCACACCATTTTTAAGCTTGCAACTGAATAGTTAACAGGCATTGACATTATGCGGCATATATCTGACCTTGTACAACTTGTCCTGCCTGATCTTGGCTAGCATTGCACATTATTCACTTGAAAGGGTCAATTAATAACAAGTATTATAAAAAATACATAAAAGTATGTCTTATTCTTCACAATTTAACCATGTTTTACAAACAAAAGTAGATGTTTCACCATATTTCTACATATGGGTCAGGGGTGACCCGGGGGTAGTGTATACGTGTCAGTCGATTTACCAAGTGTATCCGAGGGTTAAACGGGATACTGGGCTTGATGGACCTTGGTCTGACCCAGTATAGCAAATCTTACGTTCTTATGTTCAGAAACCCTTGGGCCGGTGCTGGGTTTACTCCCATAACAGGATGGCTAAGTTTGTAATTTAAATGAGAAAAAGTCTACCCAAAATATGTGTACACAGCAAGAACTATATCAAGTTTGGCATAAAACAAGAGAAAAAGACCTCAGTCTACAGTCCCGGAACTGAAAAAACAGGCTACTGCGGGAAAGCCTAACAACCGCTCCATGATAACACTCGGGCACGGTGCAGCTGCATCAACGGTCTGAAAAAACCTCTTGCAGTGCCTCACCAAAATTACAAAGTCCCAAATTGTCCAAACAATAGGGGAGCCCAAATTGAATAGAGCAACAAGGCAGTCAGTAGCACATGGCGTAAATTCAAAAATGTTGCTGTGTCGGCAAACACAATACTTAACTTCAAGCAGTGAGGTATTTAACTTGACTTGCCCTCCACTCCAACACCAGGTGTTTCACAAAATGCTTCTTCAGGGCGTAGATCAGTGACAGTCCCCAACAGATCGAGGCACAGATAGGATACGTAAAGCCAACCACCGGTTAATCCCCATCAGATCCATTATTTCCTATTCGCATAAGAGCAAATTTGTGCAAGTTTGTAATGGGCCATTTCTGTGTGTAAAACACTGTTATACCCACTGCTATGCTTTTGAAAATTATCCTCTGTGGAGGCCATTTTAAATGGTATTTTCATAAGTAAGACTGCCCGGTTATCAATCGGTTAGCGTTGGAGCGTTCAGCGGCAGCGCTGCTGAATATCCCATTGAGTGGTATTTGCACGGCTTGCAGGTCTCCGCTGTGTGGAACTAGCACACCCTGGGTGTGACCTGGCAAGGAACATCAGAGAGTGGGACAGTTGAGGGGTCACGGGGGAGATACCGCACACCTGAGAAAATTCCCAGGGAAGGAGGGCTTCCTATGCAAGGAAATGGACATGTGAAAGCACATTTTAGAAATGACGTCTAGGTGCAATCTGGGACACGCAAGTCAAATGTATGAAAAAAGACTAGCCACGTGCATGTTTAAGCCCGATTTCATAAACCTGCATGTGCCCCAAATGGATATCATTGGCAGAGGCAGAAATTGAAAAATTGGGCCCCCAAGCAACAATTTTTAAAGGGCTCCTAGGGTGGGGGGAGTTCACTTCAGAAGATATGGTAGCAGATGCAAGTGGGCCCCCTTCTTCGTTGGGGACTCCTGTACTGCAGAGGCCATTTGGGCAGAGTTTATGCCACTGGTTGGGGGTCATGGCCTCATAGAACGCCCCATGGAAAAACTTTAGAATGGGGACATCTATCCCATACTGCTATTTTGCTAGTGGAGACATGCCTCACTGTGCCAACCAGAAAACAAGTGTTTGTGTCTCCCTTCCATTTTCTTTTTGGTTGTGAAAAGTACTGTAGATATCAGAGTAAATAGAAACATAATGGCAGAAGACCATGGGCCTTACTTTGTAAGCCCTATTCATGCTTAGGATGTCTGAAAACAGGCGTAAAGATGTCCAAAGCAAAGAGACATCTCCAGAGCCATTTTAGAAGTCAGGTCTGTGGAGGTCCACAGTGTGAGGATGTTCAAATCTGAATGGGGGCATGGTTGGGGTGTCCCACCTGATCTCAGAAACATCCAGAGTCATTCCTAAGTTTAGACCTACTCCAGATACAAACAGTGCTCATTTTAGCTGAAAACCATCCAGAGGGTGTAGAAGAGAAAGTGCTCCATCATTATCAGTACTCAGCATAACCTCAAGGACAGCAGCAGTGGGATTTGAACCTTGGCTTCCTTGTTGTTGGCCCACTACTCTAACCATTAGGCTATTCTTAGACGTCTGGGTTCAAATGCACCATTCTGGGGATGTCTATGTAGATGCCTCCCCCCCCCCCCCTCTCCAGACATCCATATCAGGAGAAAGACAGTGATAGCTGGGGCACAAAGAAGGAAAGGGGTGTCACTGCTCTTCTGGAGATATCCCAGTATTTGAGAATACTCCTACCACAGAAAGAAGCAGTTGAGGGTTACATAAAGAGATAGCTTGAGGGTCACTGTTTCTCTATGGATATCTCCAGTCCTAGGAAAATTCTTGGGGAAGGACTGCCACAGAGAGAGAGATAGCTGCTCCTCTGCCTGAATGCATACATGTCTTAAAAAGATTTTATTTTTTTGTTTGAGGGTTTTGTCTGGATGGTGTGGGTTTGTCAACACTTTACTCTGGTTGAGCTAGGTTTATTTTTATTGGGGTTGTTGGACTGGATGAGACTGAGGTCTTTTTATGGTTAAACTGGGGTCTGGACTGTGGTTTTCATCTGATTGGATTTGGTCTGTGATCACAGTGGATTGAGATGGATTGACTTTGTGGTCTTTGGTAGGTTGGATTCAGAATGGAATTTTGATTTGCATGTGGCTACACTGGGGGGAGGTGGATTTGTTTTAGTGTGTGGTTGTGATTGGGAAATAATTCTTCATTCTATCTGTAAAGCAGTGTTAACAGTAACATTGCTCTAAGAACACAAATAAAGTTATAACTTTGTATCGAGCACCAGTTTTCTTTTAATGCAAAATATGACAATTGATTTCCAGGGCATCACCCAAATTTGTGAATGCTGTCCAGTACTTAGATACATAGAAACATAACAACAGAAAAAGACCATATGGCCCATCAAGTCCCTTTTTTTCCTTTAGAGATCTTCTGTGTTGGTCCCATGTTTTCTTGAATTCAGATACTGTCCTGGTCTCTTCTACCTCCACTGGAAGACTGCTCCACTCATCTACCACTCTTTCCGTAAAGAAATATTTCCACAAATTACTCCTGAGTCTATCTCCTTTCACCTTCATCTTATGCCCCCTCATTGCAGAGTTTCTTTCAATTGAAAAGAGCTTTCTTCCTGTGCATTTAGGCAAAGGAGGTATTTAAACGTCTATCATATCTCCTCTCTCCTGCCTTTCCTCCAAAGTATACATATTGAGATCTTTAAGTCTGTCCCCTATGCCTTATGATGAACTCCACTGACTATTGTGGAAGTTATCCTCTGCACAGACTCTATCCTGTTTATATCTTTTGAAGGTGCGGTCTCCAGAATTGCACACAATACTCCAAATGAGGTCACACCAAAGACTTATTCAAAGGCATTATCATTTCCTTCTTCCTGTTGGCCATCCCTCTCCCTATGCACCTTTGTGGACAGAAGTACATCATCCCTTATACTGTATCACCCCCTTGGATTTTTGCAGCCCAAATGTCCAGCCCAGTTGTTCCCATCCCACTAACAACTCCTTGAGGTGTTGGTCCATCTTGGCAAAGTTTGTTTCCCTAATGTCTAAGACTCTCACTTCTGAATGGACTTTATCAGCACTAGTCCTAATACTGAACCACACCATCTGGTAATCACTGAATGTGAGATGATCCCCCACTATAACATCAGGAACATTTTCCCTATTGGTAAGCACCAAGTCCATTATGGCCCCTTCACGTGTGGGGTCTGTTACCAGTTGCTGGAATAGTTCTCCCTGTAGATAATCCAGGATCTCCTTACTTCTAGATGACACCGCAGCAGGGATGTGCCAATCAACATTGGCCAGCCCAGCACACTAGGGAGTCTCTGGCAGATCACAAAGAATAGATCCACTTCTTGCAGCTCCCTCCCATGGATGAGCAGTAGCTCTCCAAGGTCTACTTAGCTAGTAATTGTTTGTGGACTCTTCTTCTAAGAATTTGTCTAAAGTACTTTCAAAGCCAGGCAGAGCTGGCGCAAGGAATGGAAGAACCCTAAGTGGGCCCTCCATCCTGCTTCCCCCTCCACTGTCCCACCCACCCTATTGCCGCTGCTACCGCCCCTCTCCAGGGCTCAAAAACCATGATGCAGCACTTATTTAAAGGCTTTGGCGCTGTGTCACTGTTGCTTCTGCCCCCCTCCGATGCAGACTTTGGGTTTGGAGGAAGGTAGAAGTGGCAGGTAGGAGCACATGGAAACCACAATGCAGTGCTGAAGCCTTTAAGTAAGCACTGCATTATGGTTTTTGAACCATTGCCACTACCGTAGACCCCACAGAGAGGTGACTGCGGTGACCCCCCCCCCCCCCAGAGGGCCGGCACTCTGGGCGACTACCTAGTTCGCCTAATGGTAGTGCCAGCCCTGAAGCCAGGTATGTTAACACATCCTCTGGCACCAAATTCCACAGCTTCGTTGTTCACTGAGTGAAAAAAATACTTTCTCCAATTTGTCTTAAATCTGCTAGCTGTTAGTCAGTTAGTTTCATGGAGTAGCTGCTATGGCTAAGGGGAGATATGACAGAGCAAAGATCATGAGTAGGGTGGAGCAATTAAATAGGGAAGAGTTATTTAACCCATTGAGGATGAGCCTAAGGGTTAGAGCATCAGGCTGAAAACAAGAGAAATCTGATTTGAATCTCACTGCTGCTCCTTGTGATCTTGGATAAGTCACTTAACCCTCCACTACCTCAGATACAAGCTTAGATAAAAGGTTCGCTAGGGCTAGCAGAATATCCACTATACCTGACTTTAACTTATCTTCAAAAAAAGGCATGTGTTACATCTAAAATCCCTTCTCTTCTCTTTCAAACATGAGATGGTGATGAATTTCGAAAGATGGAGGGTGTATAAGTCCTGAGGTCCGATTAATACCTGTTGTTATTGTTGGAAACATTGTTGTGTAACTTTAGAAAGTTGATTTGAAGTTGATGTCACAGAAACATTGCCATTTCCCCTTCTCTCTGGATTTTCACTATGACCTATGCCAAGTAATGGCAGCCAATATGTGGCCTGTGAGCCAATTAACATCCCTAACTCCTCGCCCCCTCCTGGGTAAGCTTCCTAGAATGAAAACAAATTGGAGAACTTATTTTTTGCACACAGTGCATACAGTAATTAAGCAGTGAAATTTGTGAAAAGGCCCGGTTTTAAAGTAGATAGGCTATGTGTCGTGTCGGTGCATAGCCTGCCTGCTGACCCCCTTAACCTGGATCTTCACTTCCACGCTGGCGGAAGTGAAAATCCGGGTTAGCCTAGATGCCCCGGCAGCTGCAGAGGCCTGATCCAGGATTTTCGAAGGGCATCTACATGGATGGTGCCCTTCAAAAATCTTGGCTGAGTCCCTAATGCACTCTGATGCTATCCACATAGCATCGGGATGTGTTAGGAGTGTTCCAGGTCAGAGAGGGGGTGGAGGAAGTGGCTACACGGGTAGCAGGGGCAGCCCAAGGGGGGTGCGGGGCCATGTGCAGAGACTCGGTGTGGGGCCTCATTTGCATAAGGTGCCTCATTTGCATAGATATTTGCATAATGTTACCATACACTAACTTTTAGTAAACATGCCTCTTAATGAGTATATGGATAAAGAAAGACTAAAAGATTTCTACATTACTATAATCCAGTACCAACCGCCAGGCACATTAGGAACTACTACAAACACTGCCCATTTAGAACCCATAGCAAACCCGCCGTATCCTAACAGCACTACCAGGACTCACAAAGCACCATACCCTACCTATCAAAAGGCACTGCAAATATTAAATCAATACATTTCAGAGAATAACAATACATGACCTACTGGGGAAAGAGAACAAGTGGCAATGTCAAATAGGAATTATATAAACAGAATAACTCAGCTCAGTTACACATGCAGAACATAGACCATCACCAAACAAGGAATCACAATTTAGAAACAGGAAGACAATAATTAAACTGGGAACCCCAAAAGCCAAACTTGGAATGTACAACACTGTAGAAATAAAAACAGAAATTAATTTCCTCTACTACTAAACAAAGCGCAGACGTTAATGATGCACATTTCCAAGAGCTGACATATTCCAGTTAAAAAATTCAAAATAAAGAGATATTTTTCTACCTTTTGTGCATTTTTTTTCCAGTGGCAATTGCTCCAGTCACTTTCTTCTGGTTTCTTTGTGTCTTCTGCTAACACTCCATCGTCTGCTGTCCATTTGTCCTTTCTTCTTTCTTCTAGTTTTTTTCCATTCTCTCTCTACATCTGCTTTAACATACTAATCTTTCTCCTTTTGCTCTTTCCTCATTCCTATTTCATACGCCTCCATCCTCAATCCCCACTTACTCTCCCAATATCCGACCAATTGTAGATTTGTCTTCCCTCCCACACAAAATATTTTTCCCTCTCCATTTCACTTTCCCAGCCCCATCCCATTCTAATCCTCCCCAACATCAGCTCCCTTCTAGTTCCAGCCCCACCCAGCATCCGCTCCCTTCTAGTCCCTGCATCAGCCCTTTTCCAGTCCTAGCCACCCATCAGCCCATTTCCAATCCTATCCTAGCCCCACCATCAGCCCATTTCCAGTCCTAGCTTCCCCATCCATTTCCAGTCCTATCCGAGTCCCTCCATCAGCTCATTTCCAATCCCAGCCCTCCCCATCAGCTCATATCTAGTCCTTTCCTAGCCCCACCATCAGCCCATGTCAAATCCTAGCTCCCCTTCACTCAGCCCATTTCCAATCCAAGCCCCCCATGAGCCTACTTCCAGTTCTAGCCCCTCCATGAGTCCATTTCAAGTCAAGCCCCCACCACAGCCCATTTCCAATCTTAGCACCCCCCAACAGCCCATTTCCAGTCCTATCCTAGCCCCTCCATCAGCTCATTTCCTGTCCTAGCCCCCCACTCAGCCCATTTCCAGTCCTAACTCCCTCCCCTCACAGCTCATTTCCATTCCAAGCCCCCCTCCCCATCAGCTATTTGCAGTTCAAGTCCCCCTTCCACTCAGCCCATTTCCATTCCAAGCCCCTGTCCCCATCAGCTATTTGCAGTTCAAGCCCCCCTCCCGCTCAGCCCATTTCCAGTCCTAGCAAACCCCCCAGTCCATTACCAGTCCTAGCCCCCCCATAGCCCATTCCCAGTCCTAAGCCCCCCATCAGCCCACTTCCAATGTAACCTCCCATCACCCCATTTTCAGTCTTAGCCCCCCATCACCCCATTACCAGTCCTAACCCCCCCATAGCCCATTACTAGTCCTAACCCCTCCATCAGCCCATTTCCAGTCCTAGCCCCCCCATAACCCATTACCAGTCCTAAGCCCCCCATCAGCCCACTTCCAGTCCTAATCCCCCATAACCCCATTTTCAGTCTTAGGCCCCCTCATAGCCCATTACCAGTCCTAATGCTCCCATCAGCCCACTTGTAGTCTTAGCCCCCCCCCATAGCCCATTACCTTTCCTAACCCCCCCATCCGCCCACTTCCTGTTTTAGCCCCCCCCCATAGCCCATTACCAGTCCTAACCCCTCCCATCAGCCCACTTCCAGTCTTAGCCCCCCCATAGCCCATTACCAGTCCTAACCCTCTCCCCCCATCAGCACACTTCCAGTCTTAGCCCCCCCATAGCCCATTACCAGTCCTAACCCTCCCATCAGCCCACTTACAGTCTTAGCCCCCCATAGACCATTACCTGTCCTACCCCCCCCCCCATCAGCCCACTTCCAGTCTTAGCCCCCCCCTAGCCCATTACCTGTCCTAACCCCCTCCCCCATCAGCCCACTTCCAGTCTTAGCCCCCCCCCATCAGCCCAGCTAGGTTTAAAAAAAAAAAACGGCTGCTGCTGCCGCTGCCTCCGTGGCAGCGGCAGAATTGAGCATCCCGCGGGGCCCCCCCCCCTGCTCTGCGGTGTCCTCCATGCGGCTTCAGCATGGGCTTTTCAGAGCCGCGCGAAGGGAGAGTTTCCCTTTCTCGCGGCTCTGTTAATCCCACCATGGGGCTGATGGGAAATCCCATCAGCCCCACGGCGGGATTAACAGAGCCGCGAGAAGCTCTCTCTCTTCGCACGGCTCTGACAGCCAACACTGAGGCTGCATGGAGGACACTGCAGAGCAGGGGGGGGGGGCCTAGCTGGGCTGATGCAAGATGTTTTTTGCGCGGGGCCCCCTGAAATGCGGGGCCCTGTGCAAAAAACATTCTTGCTCAATGGATGGGCCGGCCCTGACGGGTAGCAGCAATTTTCGATGCTATCTGCATAGCCCTCTGCGCCTTAAAGATAGCTTTTACTACATCCTCCAGTAACAAATTCCAGAGTTTGATTACACGTTGAGTGAAAAAATATTTTCTCTTATTAGTCTTAAATAGGTTACCCTGTAGCTTCATTGCATGTCCCCTAGTCTTTCTCTATTTTGATGGCATAAACAATAATCTATGTTTACACGTTCCACTCCATTCATTAATTTATAGACCTCTATCATATCCCCCCTCAGCCATCTCTTTTCCAGGTTGAAGAGCGCTAACCTTTTTAGCCTCTCTTCATAGGGGTATCTTTCCATCCCCTTTACCATTTTGGTGGCTCTTCTCTGTACCTTTTCTAATAAAGCTATATCCTTTTTAAGAAAGATGACCAGAATTGCACACAATATTCAAGGTACGGTCGCACCATGGAACGATACAGAGGCATTATAATATCCTTTGTTTTATTCTCCATTCCTTTCCTTATGATATCTAGCATTCTATTTGCTCTCTTGGCCACCGCTGCACACTGGGCTATGTGAATAGCATCGGAGTGCATTAGGGACTTAGCCGGGATTTTTGAAGGGCACCACCTGTGTAGATGTCCTTCGAAAATCCTGGATAAGGCCTTAACTTGGGTAACTTTGGAGGTTACCCATGTAAAACCCTTTGAAAATTGGGCCCATAGTGGGTCATTCTGAGCCGCGAATTGTAGGGATGGATGTCCCGTTGGGATGTCCATCCCTGCTATTCGACCCCTCTGCCAACCTCGACTAACTTCCCCATACAAGGTTAGACGGGGGTGGGAAAAGGTATTGCGGGGGTGGAATTAAGGCAGACAGTGGGCGGTCCGCGACTCCAGACATACAGGATCTATTCCAATGTTGGCCCTGTACGTCTGGGGCAGGCTGACTGAACAGGGAACTTATTCCACCTCTAAGGTGGAATAAGTTCCCCTAGACGGGTGGTTCTGGCAGGCCCGGGGCTCATCAAATGCAGGAGGGGGCCCAGAAGATTCCTCGCCACCCAACCCTGGCCTTGGGAGGCCAGATCGGGGGTCGGGCTGTGGGGAATGCGAAATCTGTTCTGTGGCTAGGGATCGTGGTCCCTGAAATGAGCCAGAGTGCAATGGCAACCAGACACTATTGCGCCATGGCTCCATTCAGGAGCCTTGACTGAGTTAGCCAATAAAGGCATGCACGTACAGGCTTGGATGTAATTCTGATCCCGTGGGGCTAGACGTGCCCCGCTGGATCAGAATCCCATCTAACTCTGTGCATCCAGTTCTGACCGGGTGCACAGAGGGCCGGGAAGTCCAGGATAGAATCGTGACTAACATAGCAGAGTTCAAAAGAGGTTTGGACAAGTTCCTGGAGGAAAAGTCCATAAAAAATGATTAGCCAGATAGATTTCATAAAGTCATTATTCATTCCTGGAAATAAGTTATAAGAAATTGGATGTATTTTTGGGGAGCTTTTGGGTACTTGTGACCCAGACTGACCATTTTTGGGGACAGGATGCTGAGCACTGTGGACTGTGGTCTGACTTAATGTGGCTTTTCTTATGTTCTTATGCTCTATTTTTTTGTTGTTGCCCTTCTCTGTACCTTTTCTAGGTTTGCTATATTCATTTTGAAGTGAGATGATCAGAACTGCACACAATACTCAAAGGGTGGTTCCATCAGAGACATTTTGATAGCTTCTGTTTTATTTTTCATTCCTTTCTGAATAAATCTTAACATTCTGTTTTCTTTTTTGACTGCTGATGCATATTGAGCTGCAGATTCCAAGGTATTGTCCACAATGATTTTAAGATCCTTTTCCTGGATTGTGACTCCTAATACACGTCTCCACATATTAAATTTAATCTGCTATTTGATGCCCATTTCTCCTGTCTGGCAAGTTTCTCCTGCTGTTCCTCACAGTCTGCTTCTGTTTTGACTACTTTGAATTTTTTTGGGTCATCTGAAAATTTGATCAATTCACTTATTGCTCCCTTTTCTAGATCATTCTGAGGCATTCCACTAGTCACCCCTTCCACTGAAAAAACTGACCATTTAGTCCTGCTCATTCTTTCCTCTCATTTAACCAGTTGATGATTCATAGTAAGGTATTGCCTCTGCCTCCTATCCCACGACTTTTTAATTTCCTAAGGAATGTCTCATGGGAAACTGAATCAAATACCTTTTGAAAAGCCAAATACACTATGGGAATTACTTTAGAAGTCTTATTCATAGTTTGCATATTGAAAATCCAGCATTTTCAGGTGGAAATGACAATTTAAGAAGGACTAAATTTACATGTGAATGTTCATAATATATACAAATTGTAAGGAGGTATGGACAGGGTGCGGCCTAGGTAGGTCAAAAATCTATATATGTATTCCCCATTTCATCTAGGGAATCTACCTATATAACCAAAATTGTCCATGTCAGAATTTACAGCTGCTCCCTGGCACAAATCAGGTTTCTAAAACATGCTCATTTCAGCCAACCCTTTACAGGAGTAAGGGGGTTATTTTCCTTAATTCCCCATTGTTTATTCCCCCCTCCAAATTGAATGAATCATAGCTAATGGTCTGGGTAGTTAATTGGCAGCATTCAAACCCACCTCGTCTCCCTTGTCTTTGACCTTCCCCCCTCTCTTTCCTAATTTCCTGCCTTGCTGCCGTCGCCCCCTCTAGTCTAGCTCTCTATTACTTCCTTTATCTGCTCTTCTCTTTCCTGTTCTTACAATGGCATTCCGTTTCCTGTTCTGTATTTCTCGTAGTAACTTGTTTTATATTGTAAAACGCTCTGACGCCTTAGCATTGGGCGGTATATCAAGTGCCACAATAAATATGAAAATAAAAATAAGTTTGCGAAATACCAAACTACACGCAAGTTACATGTTTATGATGAAAATACAAACTTGCAGGTGTAAGTGTGGCACTTACATGTGCAAGTTGCCTCTATTGATTTTTCCCGAATATAGATTTGTAAACTAGCTCCTCCAGGTCTACGAAAATATATGTGCACTCCTGCAGATCCTTTGTTAGAAAAAGCTCCATGTTTGGCACCAAAATATTTCAATCTCGATGTCTCAATTTTGATCTCTAAGTACTATCTAAAATTTGCCCACATCAACTGGTTCTTCTTTATCCTCATGCTTATTCACACTTTCAAAGAATACGACACAAACTTCCTCTTTTAAATCCATGCTGGTTCTTCCCCATTTAGCAATGCGACCAGTAATTTGCTCTCAACAATAACTTTCATCATTTTGTCTAGCACCAGCGTCAAGCTTACCACTCGGTAATTACTTGGATCCAGAGCCGGGCCAGCTACTAGATGGACTAGGTATCTGCCTAGGGTGGCACACTTTGGGGGACGGCAGCAGCAGGCCAGACACAGCAGCATGGTGACTCATTGAACCTTCACGCGCTGCTGCCCACCGTACCTCCACTGGAGCTGACCACAGCCCTGACTAAAAGCAGCACAGTGCAGAGGTGGACCTTTGAAAAACCATGCATATGCATTTATGACCTGCCACTTCTGTTTCCTCCAACGTTCACTGTTGAAGAGGTCAGGACATGCAAGCCTTTAGCGTGCACGTGTGGGTGTTCAAAGGCCTGCAGCTGCAACTTGATGCTTTTAAGCAGGGCTGAATTGACGTCGGTAGAGATAAGTTGGGCAGCGGCTGCTGGCAAAAGGTAAGAGAAAGGGAATGCTGGAGATCTCAGGGAAGGGGAAAGAAGTGGAGCTGCTGCATAGTTGTGGGGGAGAATAGAAGATGCAGAACACCATGGGTAGAGAGGGAATAGGAGGAAGATGCTGGACATCTGAGGCTGGAAGAAAGGAGAGAGATGCAAGAGACCAAGGGGAGGGGTTGGAGGAGGGAAGGGGAGATGCTGAAGATCTGGGGATGGGGCTTGGGAAGCAAAGGAGTTTCCCTGGCTCCAGGGCCGGATTTGATTTGCTGGCACCCATAGGCAACAATGGGGCTCTTCTCTCCCCCACCCCAATCGGCTCTGCCGTGATGTCCTGTTTAACACGCAACCCGGTCCCCAAGTAGCAGCAGCACATTTGTTAATTAAATTCAACCCGGGCTGCCCAGACCCTGCAGCATCACTTCCTTTCCTCTCACAGGGCTTCCTGTTACCATAGAAACTCCGGAAGGGGAGGTGGGATGCTACAGGATATTGGCAGCCTCAGGCTGAATTTAATTAGCAAATGTACTGCTGCTGCTAGGGGACGGGTTGCGCGTTAAGCAGGACATCACAACAGAGACGATCAGGCAGGGAAAGCCAGAGCCAATCAGTGACACGATCCCTGAGCTGCACCATCAGGCTCAGATCATAGCAGTCGAGGCAATACTGGCGCCTATCAAAATTGGCACTGGAAGCAGTTGCCTCCATTGCCTATGACTAAAGCCAGGCCTGCTTGGCTCTCAGCCTGCTGCTTTAACCACTAGATTACACCTCCACTCCTTTATTTTATTTATTTAATTAACTATGCTTATATACTACTTTTCACTGGGTCAAAGCGGTTTACATTGAACAGGAACAGTTTTTACAAGGAACAGATAAATTACTAGAAACATAGAACAGGATAATGTTATAGTAACAGTTAACATTATAATTACATAATATATATAATATATATGTTGGCCAACATTATTTCTCAGCCATCAAACTATACACAATTACAACAGCAATACGTATTTGTATGTTCTTTAACTATTTACAGATGCAGGTTCTGTTCTGCGTGTGTCCATCACATTTTTCAGGTTAGTGGGTAGGTTAGGTGGTGGGACCAAAGTGGTCAGTGAACAAGTGGGTTTTCAAATATTTGCAGAAAGAGGGAAGGTCAGTGATGCTCCTTAGTGTGTCAGATAGAGAGTTCCAAAGGGATGGTGTGGCGAGTTCAAATGCTCTTTGGCAGGTATGTTGACTGAATTTTGTTTTAGATTGTGGTATTTTGAGCTTATTGGATGTGGCAGATCTTCATGATCTGTTTGTGGAGAACGTCTGAAGGAGGGATTGTAGGGGGGGGGGGAGTGTGAGTGTAGTGCTTTGTGTGTTAGTAGCAGTGTTTTATATCTAATTCTGCTTGTGAGAGGTAGCCAGTGGAGCTGCTTTAGGATAGGGGTAATGTGGTCAAACTTAGTAGCTTTCTGGATTGGGCATGCAGCTGTGGGGAGTGCAGATTGGAGGGGGAGAAAGGTGGCCTGTGGTAGTCCTTGGTAGATATTATTGCAGTAGTCAGCATGAGGGAGAGTAAGGGCTTGGTGTGCTGAGCGAAAGCCATCTGGTTCAAGGAGCGGACAGAGTCGTTGAAGGGTCTTGGTTTTGAGATATATTGTGTTGGCTGTTTTTTGTTATATGAGTTTTGAAGGAGAGTTGTTGGACAAGGGTTAACCCTGGGTTTTTTAGTTCTGGTTTAACAGTTATCTGGATGTTGTTTAGTGTGATTGTGGTTGGTGGGGTGAATGAGGGTCTCTTGTAATAAACATAGCTTCTGTTTTTTTGTAGTTTATTGATAGGTTGTTTGTCATGAGCCAGTTGGAGACTTCTTTGGAGCAGTTCTGAATTTGTATGTAGAATGGTTGTTTGGTGTGTAGTGGACAATATAGAATGATGTCATCGGCATATATGTGGAAGTGGATCTTGTGGTTTTTGATGATTGAGTAGATGGGTTGCAGATATATGATGAAAAGAGGTGCGGAGAGTGTGGAACCTTGAGACACCTTGAGTTTGTTTGCATTTGTTAGAGGTGCACGTGCCTATTTTTATCTTTTGGTGTCTGTTAGTGAGGTAAGATTGAAACCATTTGAGGACAGTGTTTCTTATGCTATATGACTGTAGTCACTGGAGGAGTATGTTATGGTTGACTGCATTGAATGCTGCAGAGAGGTCTAAGAATATCATTAGATATGTTTTTGAGCGGTCTTGTGTCCCTTGGGTTAGAGTGTTGATAAATGATGACATTAGAGTTTCCACTCCATGCAGCAGCTTGAAGCCATATTGTTTTGGATCAAGTAGACAGTTCTCATTGATGTGGTCTTGAAGCTGGAGTTGCATAGTTTTCTGTGGGAGGCTAGCAATGGGTCTATAGGGTGCTGGGTCTGATGGGTCGAGGTTTGGTTCGTTTGAAGTGGGGCGGATAGAGGAGAGCTTGAGACTATTTGGCATTTTTACTTGTTGTAGGACTTCATTGGTTAGTTTGGTGAGGAATGGGCTGAGTTTGTTCTTTGAAGCTTTTATCCAGTTAGCTGGGCATGGGTCAACTGGTGAGATGGAGGTATTAATCATTGATAGAATATTTTGATCTCTTTGTTAGTAATGTTTCGAAAGGATGACCAGTGGTTTATATTGGTTGGAAACGTGATAGGCACAGAGGTGGTGAGATCAGAGTGGAGTGGAGGAGTGGCCTAGTGGTTGGGGCAAGGTACTTCAGGCCAGAAGGTTGGGGGTTCAAATCCCACTAGAGGACAGCAACCTTGGGCTGGAAGGACTGGGGTTTCTAGTCCCACAGGTGCTCCTTGTGGTCTTGGGCAAGCCACTTAACCCTCCTTAGCCCATGTTCCCTGTAAAATAGTTATCTCCAAGTTATAATGTCCTGTTCCATGTAATTTCAGTTTGTTCAATGTAAACTACACTGATGCAGAATAGTGCAGTATATAAGAGAATGAAAATAAATAAATAAATCATGCTGAGGTTGTAGCTGTTTGTAGTGGGCAGCTAGTTGTTGGTGGTTGATAGCTGGTGATTGGTTGGTGGGTGATTATGTGAGTTGCTTGACTATGTCAAATAGTTCATGTGGGTGATTGATAGAGGTGTTGAAGATCTTGGTGTGGTATTCCTTCTTGACCTTATCTGTGGATGTGTGGTAGATTTGGAGTAGAGTTAGGTATTTGTTGCGGTCTTTGATCTGTGTGGTTTTATGCCATCTTCATTCTAGTTGTCTTAGTTTGGTTTTTAGTCATCGCAGAGTACGAGTGTACCAAGGTGTTTTAGGGGTATGGTGTTTTTTGGTTAGGTTGTGTTGATTGGGTGGTATTTTCGCTGCATCTCCAAGCACTTTATTCCAGATATTTATCAGTATTGTTGTGTCTGATGTGTCCGTTTGTATTTTGGCCGTGGTGTACTCCAGGAATTCTTTTTTGTTAAAGTGCCTGAATCACCATGAGGTTAGTTGTTGTTCAGCCTGTGTTAATGGGGATTTTATGTTGAGTGAGAATGTGATGAGGCTGTGGTCAGACCATGGTACTGAATGGGCTTCAAATGTGTGTGGGGGGCTGGTATGGATTGGGAGAGTGGGCGTGAAGATCAGGTCAAGAATGTTTCTTTTGATGTGTGTAGGGGATGTTATGTTTTGAGTGAAGTCCATAGATTCCATGGCTGAGAGGAATGAGTCAGCCACATTGGTGGGTAGGGAGGGGAGGTTGAAGTCTCCTAGGATCAGAAGGTCCTTCTTGTCATTGGCGTTTTCAATGATGTGTTCTATTATGCTGGCTAGGTTGTTGGAGGTAGAGGAGGGGGTTCTGTAGTTGAGGCAGATGGTCAGATGGTTGTTTGTTATTGTGATTGCGTCTATTTCATCGGTGCTTCTGGATGAAAGGGGGCGGAAATGGATGTTTGATTTGGTTATTAGTAATACCCCTCCTCCTCATCGATTACTTCTTGGGCAGTGGAATAGTGAGTAGCCTTCCGCTTTAAGTTGATTGAGGAGAATGTTAACTGTTTCTGAGAGCCAGGTTTCTGTAATGCTTAATATGTCTAGTTTGTATTTTAGTGCTCTTCATGAATTTACTACTATCTAATTTGCCAATTTGATGATTTATTTCAGTTCTTTTGAATCATCTTCTATTAAAAAATTCATTTAGATTTTCAACTATGGCATGGGGCCTCTTTTATTCTCTGTTCATCTGATGGCTCAGCTAATTCCCTCATACGTTCTTTGTTCTTAAGAGTGCCTGAAGACGTTTTTATTATTTTCTTTTGGTTCTTTGGCAAGTTTCTTCTTAAATTCTCTCTTGCCCTGCTCTATAAATGTTCTACATCTAATTTGCCAGTATTTATATGTTACATGCTTTCCTATTTTCCTCATTTGGTCCTGTTTTTCATTTTTAAAGGATGCCTTTTTGGCTTTATTAGTATCTTTCACATTGATATTTGGCCACCCTGGCAGATGCTTGTTCTGGGACACAAAGCACCATAACCTTGGTTTTTTTTATAGGCTCTTGTCAGCCTGTCAGGGACTGCAGTTCTCCGGTGATTTATAGTACTGAGCTGTGAAGCTCCCCTCACCCCCACCCTAGTTTTATACCACAGTCTCTCATTACGAGTAATGTGGGTTTGTAGTGGTGCCAGTTTCCTTTACTCCTACAGGATGCTTTAATGCCAGTGTCCTACATAATTCTCAGTCATAATCGTGAATAGGATGGAGTACAGACTGGGGTGGGGCTTGCAGGAGTTTTCGCTCAGAAGTGTCAGAATTAATTCCAAAAGGTGACACTTTTATAGCATAGATGTGAAAAAGAGGGAAAAGTGCAACCCTGAGAGGAATAATGTCCAACCAAAAGACCAAGGGAAGCAGAAAAATTAATACTATCCCATGAAGCACCTGGCACAGTGAAACAAAAGTATAATCATAGATATTGGATATAGAATGAAATATATGTAATCACATTGAGGGTCATTTTAAAAGATTTAGTCATGATTTGGACATCTAAAGATGTGCACGTGGACGTTGAAATCACGGACACGTCTCCATAGTTATTCCACATTCCGTGCAGGGGTGTGGTGTAGGCGTGTCCAGGGTGTGGCAATGTACTTGCATATCCCACTGACCAGCAGGTGTTGAACAGCGATGGACTGTGCAGCTTATGTTTGTTGTAAGAGCTGTATTGTTACTGGTAATTAGGGTTTTTGGCGGGTGGAAGGTGGGGGATGGGAGCATGAGGTTATAGAGGGTGGTGGCAAAGGGTACCTTCACTTAATGGGAGGGTGCACAGCAATGAAGGGTCCTGGGGCACAGAAGGAAAGGGAGTGTGGGAGCTGGGGGTCACAGGATAGAGATTGAGAGTGTGAGTAGAGGGAAAGCATAATGTTGTTGGGATGGTATGTGAGGAGAGAGTGTGTGAGAAGGGAGAGGGGAGGGTGGGTAGGGGGAACAGGGGAAAGGGGATCAAAGCTGCATGGAAACAGGTGGGGGGGGGATACTTGAGGGTTCTGGATCATGGCGGTGGAAGCCTACTTCTATTTCATTCATGGATACATATAGGAATTGTTGAAGCTCAGCTGGGAGGCTTCACGGGGCATAAAAAGACTGAGTTCTTTAAAGTTTAAGGCTGTAGTGCATTTGCCCACTGACTGAGACCAAAATCACCCCTCTGAATGTAGGTGGCTTTAATTCTCTAGTTAAAAGGGAAAAAACGCTAATGTATTTCTGCAAGTTGGGCACTGATGTAGCTTTGCTGCAAGAAACCCACCTTGTGGAAAAGAAATATGTAAAATTTAAGAGGGTGGGTCCGTGAAGTATATTTTTCGGCCTATAGCTAACGGCAGCAGGGAGTAGCTATATTGATTGGGAAGCTGGTCACCTTCAAAATACACAAGATGAAAAGGGTAGATATGTCCTTGTATGAGAAATCCTCCAGGGTAGGCAAATGGTCCTGGGTGGTGTTTACACCCCAAATTTATACCAACACTCCTTCTTTGTGGAGTTGGTTGTGCGGCTGACAGACCAAATGGACTATTCACTAATCTGGGTGGGGACTTCAACATGGTGGTGGACTCTACCATAGACTGTAAACCACCTGGGGGGGACAGAAATGTGGAAATGTGAGGAATTAACTTTCTCTGTAAAGAATTAGAACTTATAGATGGCTGAAGGATGTTGCATCCCACTGGCTTAGACTACATGCACTCTTTGGGGTCCCACAGGTTTCACGCCCACATAGACTACCTTTTGATCTCAGAGCGCCTTTTTGGGAAGCTGGCAAAGGGAGATATTCACCCCCAAGTAGTCTCAGATCACGCCGCAGTACAGGTGGGCATTGTGGTATCCCTTGAGCAAGGGGATTGAATCTAGTGGATGAATCCAGTGTGGAGTCAGAATGCGGACTTTTGTCAGTTTCTATACAGGTGCTGGCAGGAATACATGGAAGAGAACATGATGGCTGATGTCGAATTGGTGGCCTACTGGGAAGTGACCAAGGAAGTGCTTTGGGAGTGACTTCTGGGCTTCATAAGGCATAAGAAGAAGCAGCAGAATCAGCAACTACTGATGGAGCTTCAGGAATTGCAGTGATATTGCGATGCTACATAAGCATGTGGGATAGATTGGCGCGAAAACAGCTGCAAGCGTAACGCAATAAATTCAATGCACTGTTGCAGCAGTGAGTGCTCCGTAGCATTCGCATATATAAGTATAAATTACATCAATGGGGGAACAAGGCTGGCAAGCTGCTGGCCAACTTAATTAAGCCATCCATAGTAACATAGTAACATAGTATATGACGGCAGATAAAGACCAGTATAGTCCATCTAGTCTGCCCAGCAAGGCGGCAAGAGTAGTTGCACCTGCCACGCCATGCAGGTCACCCCTCCCCATGCCTTTGTTTAGGGGTGTACCCACCGCTCTGTGTAGGGCACCCCTGTTTGTTGAGATATAAGAGATAGTTGTGTTTATTTTGATTTTATCCTGTTGCTATAAAGGGATCCACTGTGTCTGTCCCATGCCATCCAAAGCTAAATGTACAATTGTGTAGCTTCATAATGCTGATGGTACCTTGGCGCTGGGCAGCCGTGAGATTGCAGCCAAATGTGTCACCTTTTTCTAGATCCTCTACCAGGTGGGCCCTTTGAGTGATCGGGAGTGGGAAGAACTTTTTCAAATCCTGACACTGCCACAGCTCATGACAGAGGAGTGCGCCGTCTTGGATAGGTCGCTTACAGCAAGGGAAATCCTAGCAGGGATAAAAGGTCTACAGCTGGCAAAGACTCCTGGCCCTGACAGCCTGGGACCGAAATTCTACAAAAGTCTGGGGGTGGAAGTGGTGCCTGCTATGCGAGATATGGGGCAGATGACGAGATGGAGTGATAGTATCCACCTGCAGGTGAACCGGGCACTGGTGGTGTTGCTTCCCAAACCCAGCAAAGACCTGGAGATAGTGGAGGCCTATAGTCCTATATCTCTGCTTAATCAAGACCTTAAAATTATGGCTGGGGTCCTGGAAAGGAGGTTACGTGCAGTGATGCCCAAACTGTTCCACTCAGACCAAGTGGGATTTGTGAAGGGATGGAGTGCCATGAGTCATATTTTACGAGCCCTCATGATGTTTCATCAGCAGCGGCCTCCAGGGCAAGAGGCAGTGGTAGTGAGCCTTGACACTGAAAAGATGTTTGACCGTGTGGCCTGGGACTATCTGTTCTGGGTCCTGCCACAATTCAAAATAGATGTCCCCTTTCTTGATTAGGTTAGAGCAATGTATCACCAACCACACGCTGAAATCTTAGTGAATGGCCGCATGACTGAGGTCTTTGAGTTACACTGGGGGACCTGTCAGGGCTGCACCCTTTCCCCACTGTTGTTTATTTTATCCTTGGAACCCTTTGCACAAAAACTGTGGTCATCACCTGCATTGCTGGGAGTGTGTGTGGGTGCTCAGGTGGGCAAAATCAGTTTGTTTGCTGATAATATGTTAATCAGTATGCCCTACTCACGTGCGAGCTTGGTAGAGTTGGTGGCTCTGTTGCAAAGGTTTGGAAGCTTTTCCAGACTGCAAATCAATGCAGGTAAGTCGGAGGCAAGATTTCTTGGTAAGGGGCAGCCCAGGGCAGATGGGGGGAGGGGAAGGTGGGCAGAACTACCATTCCATTGGTCCAAGGACCCACTAAAATATTTGGGTATCTACCTCCATAGGGAGTTGAAGGCAGTTTACCAGAAGAACATTAAGGACAAGATACAGCAGCTGAAGAACCTGTGTGAGCAGTGGAAGAATCTCCCCTTATCGTTATATGGCAGAGTGGTGTTGTTTCATATGGTGATCTTTCCCAAAATACTTTATCAGCTCCAGATGCTGTCAGTGTGGGTGCGACCGGTGGAAGAAAATCAACTCAAGAATGCGTTCCACACATTCTCATGGCAGGGGCGTAGAGTGTGGGTCAGCTATGCAAATTTGATATTGGCGATGCACAAGGGAGGAGCCGGCCTTCTAGACTTGCAGATGAACAATGTCAAGGCTCTGATGTCACAGACACATATACCCCTAGTGGGCTATTAGAATGCTGAAGTCAGCCCTATCAGCTCTGAAATGTGCTGCACTGCTCCTGGGTGCCCTTGCTGGAGGCAGCATTGGGGCCCTGATCGATCTGCTCTGCTGGGCTTGGAGGTGGTGGGTGGCACAGGAGCGGACCAGTTGGAGAATGACCCTGTTTCTGCGGTTGCGGGCAATCCAGACTTTGAGCCTGGGATGAGACGTACTAGGCTTGAAGAGTGGAAAATATCTTTGCCAGTGGACTTGGGCAGCTTCTAGAGTGGGGGTGGGGGACACTCCTCACTTTTGACTGCCTGAGGGATGCCCTTGGTCTTCTGGCCTCACACTTTCTGGTGTATTGTCAGGCATGGCACTACTGGCGTCGGCTACATAATGCCTGCCCGGGGGCGCTTGCATGTACAGAGTGGGACGAGGATCTACGTAAGTTGGCTCCATGCTGAAATATGATGTCCAACTGGTGTTGCATGCTCAGGGACATGTTGCTCACTTGGTATTAATAGGGGCTAGTATAGTAGTGAGCCGATGACACCATGGAGATTGTAGAGAAGTCTCACATGGAATGTTACTTCCAGCAAATCCTGAAGGTGACCTGCAATGCACGTTTCCAGGAGATGCAATATCAGATCCTGCACAAGAGCTACTTAATGGAGGAGAGAAGGGTCAGGCTGCGGGCATGGCCCGTGGGGAGATGTGAGAAATGTCAGATGGGAGAGGAAACGTTTAAGCATGCGTTCTTGGAATGCCCCCAACTGACAGAGATCTACCATGGCAAACACTCTCTCAGTCCCATCCATAATAAGAAAACGTTCCCAGTTTGCAAACAGCCGTGCATTCAAACTTTACGCACCACCTCTCTGGAACTCCCTTCCCCCCAGTCCGTGCCATCTCTGACTTGGCTATCTTCCAGAAAGCTCTAAAAGCACATATTTTTCAATTATATTATGAATAAATAACATAGATCACTGCACTAGTTCCCCCTTAGGCTTTTAAGCTGCCTCGAACCAAATCCCTCAGTCAGACACATCCGCTTATCCTATTAAGCACAGTGTATATAGCTTTCCCCATACTCACACTGTATATAGCTCACCCAATTACGACCCAAGTTGACTTCCCCTCCTAAACTTCCAATTGTTATCCTAACCACTGATGTTGTTGTTGTTCAAACTTGTTCTATGTAATTACTGCTTTTGTTCTTTGTAAACCGCACTGATTTTAAATAGCGTGGTATATAAATAAATAAATATGGGGGAAGGCTTTGGAAAGCCTGGGGCCTTATTGGTAAGTCCATTGAGTGGTTCTGCGGGCTGCTGATGTTGGGGGATATGGGGCTACTGCAAGATCAGAAGATCCATAAGGCGGACAGTAAATTTGTCTTACTAGAGATCTGGGGAGTAAAGAAGGCTATCCTACAAAATTGTGTAGGGAGTCAGCATCATCATTCCAGCAGATGATAAATTTAATGAGGGGTATCTCTATCGCCAGTCCAAAACTCCTTCAAGTTTCATATAGAAATGGCTCTGGAGACAGTTCCAGATGAAATTCGCAAGGAGGGTAGGGGGAGGGGATGGGGAGAGGGAGAGGGAGGAGGAGGCGGAAAGGGAGGGGAGGGAAGGGGAGGGGAGGAGGGAGGAAGGGGGTTGTTGATTGAAGGAGCAAGAGACTGCTTGGTGTCAATGAGGCCAGTCTACCAGAGCTGTAGTTGTTGTTCTTATCTTCCTGAAACCCCTATTGGCACATTTCTGACCTTTCTGTATCCGCTGTTAAGTGCTTTGTTGATTGTATGCTGTGTTTAAGGGAACTGAATAAAATAAAATATATATATTTAAAAAAAAGTTCAAAGTGTGTTGCATTCAGATCAAGCAAGTAGTATAATCATTTACCCTTATATTTTTGCATGTGATCGGTGTTCTTAGGTGGATTAAGAGATATATTAAAAAAAGTATAATTGTGCAATAGAGACAAAGTTCATCATAAATAGTCCTTCGAGGAAAAAGTGCTATTTCAACTGTATACAACTTGAAGCACAGATCTACTTACCCAAAAAATGCCCCACATTAGTCAATGCACTGGTCATTGGCTGCTTGCCTTATTTTTTTGGTTGGACTTAAACAGGACACAAATGTGACTATTTGCTCCAAGGACTAAACGACACTGAAGGCATCCAGCATGCACCCATAAGACCACTTTGAAAACATCATTAAGTACATTTTGCCCTGGTGCACGATCTCTATCATGCAAAATTCTGAAGGATTACTGCTCATGATATAGGAGAAAGTACCACTGAACACCTATGACAGAAGTATCACTATCCTGGAAAAGCAATGGATCACAAAACATAAGAGAATAATGGAGCATCTCATCTACTGGAAACGTTGCTGTACCGGAAAACAGTAAAGTCACAAACCTAAGAGAATTATGGAGAATGAAGAGGTTATCAGCACCTGGGACATGATGCAAAGAAACCAGACATAGTGGTGCAGGATTAATATAGAGGTGTCAATTACGAGTGTTTATTCGGTGAATCATGTGGAGGGAAAAGAGCCTCAAGTACCAAGAAATGCAGTCAGAGATCAGAAAAATGTGGCAGCAAGAAATGGAAATATTTCCCATCATATTGAGAGCCATGGGCTTGATTAAAAGCAATTTCCAAACACTCCTTGATAGGTTGCCTATATACATTACATCCTATGAACTCCAGAAGAAAGCACTCTTTGCTATGAGGCAAGTACTACGATGAGCGTTAACAGTAAATTTGAGAGACTGCGATCATACTCCACATACCCTGGATTAGGAGTGAGGTTCATGATTGTCATGGCATATGCAGACACACACACACACACACACACACACACACATTCTCACTGTCCCATCACAGGAAAGGTGCAATAGTACTGTCCCAAAGCATGTGAAGAAAAATGCCTTGCATACATTTGCATTTCTATCTGGCATATCCTACCTGAATCCTAAATCTGAGCCATGGGGGTGGATTTTCAATAGATTTATACAGCTAACCCAGGAGCTAGCCACTAAGCCAGATAAATCCACTGTGTTAAAAAGTCCTCCGTATGATAAGCTAAATTTGTACAGTAAGAACCTCAAAGCACAAAACTTTAGCCAATGGGTAAAGGAGTGGGACCAGAGACTTCTTACAGTGGGTCTTCCATCTTGCTAGATATTGCAGGATTTCAGAATTAAGTGGTCACTTACTATTAGTAATCTGTGAACTATCATTAAAATCATCTGTCCTACCGGAAGATTGGAGAAAAGCCAATATAATGCTAAGTTTTAAAAAGGGTTCTAGGGGTGATCGGGGAAACTACAGACCAGTGAGCCTAACATCGGTACCAGGAAAATTGTTGAAACCATTAAAAAGAATAAAATTACTGAACATGTACATAGATAGTCATGGTTTAATGGGAGAAAGCCAACATGGATTTAGCCAAGGAAAGTCTTGTCTTATTAATCTGTTATATTTTTTTGATGGTGTGAATAAACAGGTAGACTAAGGTCAGCTGGTTGATATAGTATACCTGGATTTTCAGAAAGCTTTTGACAAGGTCCCTCATGAGAGACTCTTGGCAAAATTAAAAAGTCATGGGATAGGAGGCAGTGTACTATTGTGGATCAGGAATTGTTTAAAAGTCAGAAAGTAGAGAGTAGGGCTAAATGGCCAATCTTCTCAATGGAGAAAGATGAATAGTGGAGTACCCCAGGGATCTGTGGTGGGTCCACTGCTTTTTAACATATTCATAAATGACCTGGAAATGGGAATAACAAATAAGGTGATCAAATTTGCAGATGACACAAAATTATTCAAAGTTGTTAAAACACAAGAGGATTGTGAAAAATAGCAAAAGGACCTTGATAAATTAGAAGACTGGATGTCCAAATGGCAGATGAAATTTAATGTGGACAAGTGCAAAATTCTGCAGCTAGGAAAAAACAACCCAAACTTTGGTTACACGATGCAAGGTACCACCTTAGAAACCACTACCCAGGAAAAAGATTTAGATGTCATTGTGGATAATATGTTGAAATCCTCCGCCCAGTGTGCAGTTGCAGCCAAGAAAGCAAATAAAATGCTAGGAATCATAAAGAAAGGAATGGAGAATAAAACCAAGGCTATTACAATGCCTCTGCATTGTTCTAAGGTGCGAGCAACTTGAATATTGTGTGCAATTCTGGTCCCCGTATTTTAAAAAGGATATAGCAGAATTAGAAAAGGTACGGAGAAGAACAACAAAAATGGTAAAGGGGATAGAAAGATACCGCTATGAGGAGAGACTTAAAAGATTAGGGCTCTTCAACTTGGAAAAGAGACAGCTAAGGGGGATATGATAGAGGTCTATAAATTAATGAATGGAGTGGAACGGGTAAACGTAGATCAGTTGTTTATGACATCAAAAAGAAGAAAGATTAGAGGACATGCAATGAAGCTACAATGTAACCCATAAGAGCACGGTATAAAAAATAAATAAATAAATTTAAGACTAATAAGAGAAAAATATTTTTTTACTCAACACATAATCTGGAATTTCTTAGCGGAGGATGAAGTAAAAGCTGTTAATGTAGCTGGGTTTAAAAAAAGGTTTGGACAAGTTCGTGGAGGAAAGGTCCATAAACCATTATTATAAAGGACAAAGGAAATCCACTGCTTACCCTGGGATGAGCACTGTGGAACCTGTGTGCCTGTTTGGGAACCTGCCAGATACTTGTAACCTGGATTGATTACTATTGGAAAGAGGATACTGGGCTTGATGGACCTTGGTCTGACCCAGTATGGCATATTTTATGTTCTTATTTTTAACTACACACTCTGAGATGCTCAAATGACAGACCTAAATCTAGCTGGATAGCTTTTGTTTAGCTAAATTTAGCCAGATGTTCAGCCCAAAAATTAGGAGTATGTTTACTAAACCGTCTTAATGTTACCGGCGTTAATTGCAGTCTTACTGTGACGAATGCGATATAAGGTAGTGGGCGTTCCAGTCTTAAGGTAGCATTTTGGATTATCGCACGATAAAGTCCGTTATCGCGTGATAGAAGGAGCCATGGCACGTTAATGCGCGTTAGCCTTAATTAGGCGCGCTGACCAGCAATCACAGCAAGAGAGGTGTAGCACACTGGTTAATACATTGACTGCTGATACAGTGGTCGTGAGTTCGATCCCTCAGTGGGCTCAGTTAAAAGGTTGTCTGAGGCAATTCCTTTTCCTGCTTGTAACAGTCAGACACATCCCAACAATCTGCACTGCCAGCCAAAAAAGCCTCACCCTAGTGCCGCAACCTAATGCACCTTTTAGGGCACATCATAAAGCACCACGCCATTCAAGGCAGGTCATAATGTGCCCCAGAGGGCAGCAGGAAAGGTTGGCACCCTACAAGGCAGCATATAAGGCGCCCCATAAGCTGGCCAAACCTAAGGTGCCACGAAAGATGCCCCAGGGATGCTAAGGTGACACAGGAGATGGTGCCCAGGGGCACAAAGGTGCCTCAAGGTCACAAGCATGAAATATATGGCTCAAACACAGATGTAACCATAACACTGCACAGAACACCAAGGAAAGGCAATGAACAAGTGATGGAAGGAAGTAGATGACGGAGCTCATGGACCAGCCAAATCTCTGTGCAGCCCATGTGGCAGCAGGTAAAGTGGACAAACATATCGGGGGCAGCTGTACCGATGTACAGGGTGATGGTAATGTACAGTGCACCAATGACAGTGTGTGGCAGAGGATGGGGATACATGTCCACCAGAGGAGGTAGAGGTGGCAGGATAAGTGCAATGACAGGAGGACAGAGGAGAGCAGTGCCATGCAGAGCAGACACAGGAGAGGCAAGCATGAAGAGCCACAATGCAGAAAAGTGTGCCAGTGCAGGACATGGGGTAGCAGCCTGTACAGTAGAGCAGGATGCCACAGAGCTTGCAGACACAGATAAACTGACAGAAGGATGTTTGGCAACAGTGATGAGGGTATAGTGTGCCAGCAGCACAGATTGTCACAGATAGGACTGTAACAGGAATGCAAAGTACGTGTGGATGAGAGGCATAAAATAATTAGAACAGAGAGGAATAGAACCCATGATCAGTAGCACAAATGGCAATGTACAAACCGGTAGGCTACAACACCAACATGGGTGTCAAAGCAAAGGCTGCATACAAGAACACTGGAGAGTACCAAACCAAAACGCAGCTGGCTGCCAGGATAGGGCAACCCCAACAGTCACGAAGATGCAATGCACATGCAGAACCGGTGTGTACAGCTCATATCACAGTCAGTAATTGGAATGACAGTCACATATAAACACATGCACACACACAATGAAATGTTATGCAGTGGACATAGCATGCAAAAGAGCAATGAAACTAAACCCAATGGGTGGCAGGGGATGCTCTGTGGAGCAGGGCAAAATGGGGAACAGAACGGAAAACGAGCATGTGAGACATGAACCTACAAGCAGACATGGACCACATCAGATCAAGAACAGCAATGCCAATCCCCCCAGCCGACATGGACAGTACAAAGAAAGAGCCATATGTAACAGCTAATATGCGATGGATAGGCTGCATCGAGGGCATACTGTGGTGTAAGGTGAAGAGATGGAAGGGTGTGCGGAGAGGTGACCAGTCGTCAGGCAGCTCCTGGTCAGGTTAGCACCAAAAAAGGGCAAAGAGAAGGAACGTGGGGGACTTGAACCTGCAATCTATGGTGCACCAACACATGTCTGCAACCACTACCCCAAACAACCACAGCCAAATGCGTCCCCTCAAAGGGAATGTCAGTATGGAAACACGTAGCACCCTGTGATGTGTCAGACGGCTGCTACATAGCCGGCTGCCACCGTACAAGGATATGAGCACAGGTGGACCATGTACATTACCAGAACATAACGAAAGACATGTGTCAGTGTGGTCAAGCAGCAGCAGTGAGAAATGTGGGTCAAACACATAATTTTATTGTGGTCACCAGTAGACATATCGTATATACCGCCTGTCATCATATCAAAGTGGTTGGTTTACAGTGAACAAACTGAAAACAAATTGAGCATGCCAGCTACCCACATGTCACCCCAAAGTCACTGGCACATCTACAGATGATGGGCAGGAGAGATAATGTGCCATAGCTGCATGGTGTTCACTATGCAGTATCCCCCCCACCCCCAACTTGTTGCTGCACGTCCCAGATGCCCTAGTCGCATGTAGACACTAGGCAGTGCATGATGAGGGCTCAACACACATCAGTCATGAATTGTCCCCAAAAACATATCCGTCTGCCAATACAGGTGGCAAAAGCCTGAAAAAGCATAAGTAGCAACATGTAAGCAAGTGTACACACAGATATAGATATATATTTCATAGCTGCCCCAGAATGCATGATATAGCAATGAAAGCGTCAACAATGGAACCCAAAACAAAGGCCAAATGCAAAATGAGGATAAGGTAACAGGTACAAGAGGCACATGATCCCAGAGAAGACCAAAAAAGGAACCTCACAGACATGCAGAGATATCACCATGCAGCAGGCCCCCTGCAATGGGTGGTGTGGATACATGAACCGTACATATAGATCATGGTACATGGGATGCACAAATGAAGGATGAAAACGGACAATCACACTGCCACACTGCAAATGTCATGAGCGAAGGTGAGTGGCGGAACATCAGGGGACAAAGAGGACTGTGCAGACATGCAATGCTATGTTTGTAAATCAATGTACAGCAGCACAGCTGTACAGTAGCCAAACACAATGACCTGTATATGGAGTGTTAAAGAAAGGTCAAATATGGGCCAGTACCCCACACAGAAGCCACACTGCCACATGCCCTTGTGTACCAACATATGCAGTCACATGCACATGCATCGTGTAGGGTGAACCATGACACAGTGATGCCCCACATGCACTGTAACATCCTTGGTGAGGGCAAACATCAATCCAAAATGTTGGCGGCCATTACACTGGTGTGGCGGTAACAACTGTGTCATGTCCAAGTGCAGAGTAGGCCGAAATATACAAGAGTACGTATACAATGTTGCCCCTGGGCCAAACACATGGCTGTATGCCCCCGTGACCTCAACAGATGAGGAAATCTTGTGGTGCATGTTACACACATGGCCAACACACACTAACAAAACGTCAGATGGATGTAGAACATACAGCGACTATTCCAGTCCGTGATGCACACATATGGACCAGTACACAGTGTCCACAGTGCAAAGGGCGTCTGCAACCCCACATGTCCCGTTAAGACTGTCCGTGAATCACTGGGCATGCATAGTCAAGTGTGATATCTCAATGTGCCACAGTACTCGACTGGTCATGTGTGTCCTGCGCAATCAACAGGACACCCAGCCAGATCACGGTAACAATGGTGTGTTGGACAGGCCTGTTATACGGAAAGTAGCAGTCCAACAGTAATGTTCATCATAGGTATGTGTCCCACACGCAGAGGTCAAACATCCTATGGCACCATCTCCCAGGGATATTTGAATGGTGTTGTTGTGTCCTGCAACAGGTGGGTGATGTCGCCCGCAGATGCATGTAAGTAGATGTGCTGTGTGTGTCCGCTGCCCTGTGTCAGAATAAGGACAAACACTGTCATGGTATGCTGGATGCAACATCAGGGCACATTGCAGCCAGTCAAACATCAGTACTGACGTAATTAAAAAACACACAAGCAAACATAACATGATCACAACACAGAACACTGTGCATGTTGTGGACATTTGGAAATGCAACCGCAGGCGAGCATGTCCCATGGATATGGTCATGTCCATGCCCAAGTAACACAGGTGTATCACAGCTGCACCCCATGTCCATTAGCGCTGGTGCATAGAGACCCAACAGGAAAGGTCCATGAAACAAACAGCAAAAAACAAACATATAAAGGCTGATGTTACACCCAAATGAGACAAGGTACTACCTACTGTGTGTCTGCAGCAAATGTCTGCTTGGGATCCTCACAGTCAGGCAAAGTCCACAGCATGTCTCAATAAAGGCAGAAGATGTCATCAACATGTGTTGAATAACCATGTCCCCATGTCCAGCCGCCGTTGCCGCATGTCCAAATTATGGTGATATCTTGGATACATAAATGCTGTTGTGCAGTGGTCTGTCAATACACATGAGATAGGTCAACACACAACACATGCGCACACTGTGCACAAGGTTAACACCAGAAAGATAGAGATAGCACACTCACCACAGCTCCACAGGTGTGCAGACCCCGCCCACCACATGATAATGCAAACTGCATGCACACTGCATCATAACAGAGCCACCCACAAACACACACACACACACAGTATGAGAAGGTGAGCGTGCCACCAGTAACATACGGCCTGTATGTGCACAATTGGCGAATAGTGGAGATAAAGGCCTTGTAAATGTGATGATACACTGCTGTTGGCCGATGCTACAATGTCAGGGAAGGGTGTAAGTGCGGCCCACCACCAGAACACCTAGGACCTGTAGACACACGCAGCCCTGTTGGATGTGTCCCAGAGACAGTGCTGGAGAAGACAAACTGGGCACGAACACATGTGGATATGTGTGGCCAACATCAACATATGGGGTACGTGGGAGCATGCTCAATAGGTCACTCACAACATATGTGCATTAGACAGACAACCTGTGACATGTGCTGCTCCTGATTGTCTACACAGACAAAGTACCTGTATGTCCACCTACCTCAGTGTCCTGCACATTGAATGAGGTACACACAGCTGCCACCGCACTACACCACCAGGGATGTCACCAAGCATGTCCTGTGGAATGAGAAACACAAGGGAAACATACATATGTCAAGATGGAGCTGTGCCACAAACACACCAGCTTCACGTCCTCATCTCTCATAATCTCCTAGATCCGTCACAGTCTGGCAGTTTGTCATGACACTATACCTAATTGTCCCTACCCCAACCCGCCACTGATGTGTTCCTGGCCATGTCCATGGGCCTGTAGCCTGTCTGTCCCCATTGTGACCTCTCTGCTGCCCTTGAGACCGTTGACCATAACTGTCACCGTGCTACCTTGTACGTGCTAGGCCCAAAGGTCCAGGTACAATTCTGCCTCCCCCATATGTCTCCCATAGCACCCTCAGTGTATGTTTCCTGTGGGTCCACCTCCCCTGCTAACCCGCTCCCAGGTGCTATACGAAAGGAATATATGCAGGGGCTGCTACATTCCCCTGGCCCCATACCCAGTTCCCTGGTGCAGCAGGCACATCCCCTGGCTATCAGAGCAGCTGTACACTGATGTGTCCGAAACATATCTCAACACGCATGAACTACGTTTGCCAAACCACACCCCGACCTCAGCTTGCTCCCTGACATTGGTGGCTGCAGGTACCCCAGCTGCATGAAATGAGCATGGCCAAGACCGGACATCTGGGCATCGCCCCTAAACCCTCTCCAACCCTTACAGTGTCTGTGTATAGGTTGGATACACCTTCTGTCGACGTGGCCGTCAAGGTAGCAGGTCTCTATCACCCCTCGCACCCCTTCCCCACACATACCCATCATGCAGCTAAGGCCTGTGGTGTCCCCCTAGATAACATCAGCAAGATCCCTGCCGTCACCCTAGAACACACAAATAAAGCCCTAATGCACCCCTTCATCACCCACCATCCTGCTCACTGTAACCTACACCTTGCTGGTCTGCCTCTAAATCATCTCTGTCCACCACAATGTATGTAACACTGCGCTGCATGACTAATCTACCGACAGCCTCAGTATGACAATAACACCCCACCTGTCATGACACCTCACAGGCCCCAGGCGAGGTCAAGACGCACCTGCTGATCTATACATGCAGTTACACTGTGGTTGCCCTGTACCTTGACATGCATAACCCAAGTACTACAAATACTACTACTACTACTGAGCATGTAAACAGTGTTAGCACCTGTATGCATCGCCATTCTGAAACATGTTACACACAGTTCCTGCTCATCAAAGCATACAATCCAATCAATCCCCTCATATCCCACAAATGTCATCCCCACACGTCAAGCCAACTGGGCCTATCAATAGGCTGCCCCCCTCCCCTGTATTAATGCGGGACCAAATACCTGTCATCTAGCAGCACCCAACGCCTGGAACTAACTAGGGTGGCTGCCCTGCAGCCCTGCAGCCACCCTCACCAACCATCTCAAACCCTGTGTGACAGCCTACCACATCACCTAAGCCTAATAATCCTGACTACATTAATCACCTCCACCCACTGTTGTCCCCTGCCCACACCTTTTGTGTTAGCGGTTGGACCACATTGTAAGCATAGATGGGCAGGCATTGTGTCAGCAATGTCAGTGCAGTGCTGTGTATGACTGGTAGTGCGATACCAACTCTCAGTAGTAGTAGTAGTAGTAGTATATATATCTATCCAAATGTTTTTTCCAAAACATCCAGTACTCACATGAAAATAGCTCCTCAATCAGCTGGCGCCTGAGTGCTGCGCCCTCATGTGTGTCACCACGGCCACGTACAGGAGGGCACGTTGGATCGTCTTCCAGATCCTCATTAATTTCGACATCGAGATCGTGCCTGAGAGCAATGTTGTGCAGGATGCAACAGGTAATAATGATCTCTGCCACTGTCACGGGTTGGTATTGTAAGGCCCCGCCGGTCCTATCCAGACACCTGAAGCGACTTTTCAAAACGCCCAAAGGTGCGCTCGATGACGGAGCGACTGGAGGCATTGGCCTCATTGTACCTCATCTCTGCACGTGTCCATGGTAGACGCACAGGGGTTAGCAACCAGGGCTGACACCCATATCCTGCGTCACCTGCAGAAAGAAATGTTGAACGTTCAACCAGTAGCTGATGTCCACACACATGCACACATGAATGTACGTGCAAACCCACAGTACCTACAGGTAAGACAGAAACATAGGGGAACACATGATGGGACACAACAACTATGCGCCAGTGTCTGGAGGTGTGAGATACAGATAACGGGGGAGGTAGAACGAGTGCACACAACATTATCCTGAACCACAGCAGACACATGGGCAGACACCAGAGGCCGAAAGGTAGTAGCGCCAGCCACAAGCACCTCAGAGAAACACATGCAATGCACCTTAGACAAGGGCAGAGATGCACACATGTGAAAGCATGTGACAGTCATGCTATTCACCACACACAGATGGCGCGATGGAAACAGTTACCCCACCATGGCAGGCTGGATGGCACAGACAATACCACACTGTTGATAAATATGACGCATACATGTGTGTCATACCATGCCAACCTAAACACACAATGTCAAATGTCGTGAAACGTCAAGTGTCAGTGTGCCACCAACACACAGCACTGCAGCACAGAGGACCTGGAGTCATTCCCCACCCCCCCCCCCCGCGTCAGCTCCCCCACACACAAATGACACACACACACACAATTTGGAACACACGTCAAAGACAGACATGTGTTCAGACGGATGTGCATGTCAGAGATGACAAATTCCTACCCAGCAGTATACAGTCCTCAAATTGACCGGCCTCAAATTGTCTGTACAGTGTCGAGTGATGCAGGATATAGGAGTCATGGGTGGACCCTGCAAACCGTGGGACCACATTCAGAATACGCATACCTGCATCACATACAACCTGAACATTCAGGGAGTGGTAGTGTTTGCGGTTGCGTAACACTGCCTCCCTGTCTCTGGGCAGGACCAGGGCAACATGTGTGCAATCAATAGCTCCCATCACATGTGGTAACCCGGCAATTGCCACAAAGGCCTGGTTCAGGGTCCCCCACTGTTGCCTAGTGTTGGGAAATGCAATGTAATTCCCAACCTGGCTGATCATGGCACGCAGTACTTGGTGGAGACAGCGTGAGAAGGTGGGGTGGCTCATGCCACCCACTGCGGCCACAGATGACTAGAAAAAGCCAGAGGCAAAGAAATGTAGGGCACCAAGGAGCTTGACCAAACCCAGTATGGCATGTGACCGAGCAGTCAGGGGCTCGAGGTCAGGTCTTAGATCCTCATAGAGCTCCCTAATAGCCCCTGTGCTCAGGCGGTAGAGGGAGATGACCTGGTCCTCATGCATGTCCTGGAGCCGGGCCCTGGGCCTGTAGAGGTGAGGCTGGTGAGCCTGCAACTCGGCACAGCCCCTGCCTGGCCTGCCCCCGCAGCTGCAGGTTGGTGTTGTAGTGGGCCTGCACCCCCGCACTGTGCCCCAGCCCCATGGACACCATCTCCCTCGTCAGGCAACCACAAGCCCTGCACATCCCCCAGTGTACATGAGGAAACCACAAAGGCCGCCAAAGCGGACACTATTTACCCAACCCTCCTCACCTCCCCACCGCACGCTAACCCTGCCACTCACCTCCTCCACCACTCACCAACCCAGCCAACACCACACCCACCACCCACCAACCCTGCCACACACCACACACCAACTGTGCCAGGTACCTCCCCCACCACACACCAACCCTGTCACTTACCTCACCCACCACCCACCAACTGTGTCACCTACCTCCCACAGCACTCACCAACCCAGCCACACACCTCCACCAGTGCTCACCGAGGCCACCGCTCGTCTCTCCCACCACTCACCAACCCAGCCACCTACCTCCCCCACCGCTCACCAGCCCTGCTACTCTCCACGCCTAACCTGCCTCTGACCCTCCGTTCGCTTCACCACCAATAACGCCTGCTGTCAACCTCATTCGCCTGCACTAACCCCTCAGCGTGTACCAGGTGTGCATGTTAATATATGGATCTTTGGACATCTGCGCGTGTCTGCGCACATTGCGCATGCGCATAGGCGATGCGTAGGGTGCGTACGCAGAACCATGCGCTGCACATGCCCAAGACGTGTACATGTCTGCGCGTGTGCGGCGGCTGGTTCCGCACCCATCCCATAGGCGCCAGGGGTCAGCGGAACCGTGCGCCACACATGTGCAAGACGTGTACATGTCTGCGCATGTGCTGCGCCAGGATACGCGCAAGCCATAAAAAAGCTGTAACGGATGGTATGGTGTAAGCTGATACCGCATATGCGTACGCCCCCATGCAAATATGTAGTCTACATATGCATGTGCAGCGCACAGTACCGTGCCAGTCCCACAGGCAACAAAGGTCAGTGGAAACAGCCGCCGCACATGCACAGACACATACACGTCTTGCGCATGTGCGGCGCATGGTTACGCTGACCCCTGGCGCCTATGGGACAGGAGTGGAACCAGCCACTGCACACGCGCAGACACATACATGTCTTGCGCATGTGTGGCACATGGTTCCGTGTACGCACCCTATGCATCGTCTATGCACATGCGCAATGCACGCAGACACGTGCAGATGTTCAAAGATCCACATATTAACATGCACACCTGGTACATGCTGAGGGGTTAGTGCAGGCGAACGAAATTGACGGCGGGCATTATTGGTGGTGAAGCGAACGGAGGTTCAGAGGCAGGATAGGCGTGGAGAGTGGCAGGGCTGGTGAGCCCTACAGCACTGTGCCATGTCTTAACAGCCATACATATGCCTGGGGTTGCACCCTCCTTCCCCCTGCCACCTGCTATATATGTCTGCTGGTTCACCAACATTGTGGGGCATATCTCCCCTCTGTTCCTGCATATCATCCACATCAGGCCATCTACATGGGTGACCCCTCTGTCAGACACACACCAGGGTCACCACACATGCTTGGCGGACAGACACAACGTACGGATATATCTAGCTGCTGTCAGAGGTTTACTCCCCTCCAGCGCTTGTAGTGCGCCACTGCTCCTTCACCCCACCAGACCCCATCATGGTGAAACCCACCAACTGACGCACTGTCGGACACGTGGATCCCTGCATACATCACAATTACGCTGCATCATGTGTACCACATCCGCACCTCCTCGCTTTCCTATCATGTGCTGCATCCCTGCTACAGACTGACTATCCATAACAACGTGTATGTGACCATGTCTGTTGGACGGTGCAGCACATGGTTACATCACGATGTCATCGGGGGATACATCCAGCAGCGCACATTGCACTCCACACAGCCTGTTGTGGGGCAGGGGTAATAAATGTTGCACAAATACACACTGGGACATGCACACAGGTGTCTCACTCACCGCTACAGCATGTATGTACAAAGGACACATGACCATTGCAAGATTTGGCTGCCTACACAATGTTTTAATCCAAATATGTGTTGGTAAGTGCCATACCAACATTAAAATATTCAACACAACAACATCCTCCCACAGGCTGGTCAACAGTAAAATTGGTTCACAATTTTGCATTAGCACAGCATGGACATCCGTCTCACACGTTAGTGGGGATACATTTGGCTGTTAGGGTTGCCACCCTTGCCATCTGTGTATCCACTGTACTACCTTGCAGACAGTAGGAGATGGCCACAGCTATATATGTGGATCACACACCCGGGGGCCCACCGTCGGGGTATGGCTGGGGATGCGCCATGAACATGTCATGATAATACTGGCGGAGCATAACCTCAGTCATACCCTCAACAGCAGCTGTCAGCTGCCTGATGGTGTGGCCATGGTCGGTCAGGGTCCGCCTAACGGTGCCCATCACTACATACAGGAGACCCACACATTTGCCACCATAGCCACACCATGTGGCTGTGGTCTGGGTGGTGGCATCTGCGTGGGCCCTGTGTGTGGCAATGTGTGGGGGACCCACACCTGGCCTGACACCTTGGCCATGCACATGGGGCAGGTGGCAGGGGCCCCCAGTGCCCTGTGGTGACCTGCATCCGCCCTCATGCACAGGCTCCCCCTCCCCACCCTCCCCACCCTCCATGTCCCCCCCGCCCTCCCCACCCTGACTGGTCCCCTCACTCTCCCCGCTACCCTCACCCTCCTTACCCTCCCACTCAACCCCCCCCAGCACCCTCCACCATCCCCTCCTCCCACCCCTCCCCACCCTCCATGTATTTCTCCCCCACAGCCATGGCGTCCTCTGCCGCTGCAGCTGTGTCCTCCTCCTCGGTGCCTCCAGTGGTCTCAGGGGGGCTGCCACCAAGTGGTATGGGTGCAGAGGTCCCCTCCCCAGCATCTGCATCCTCTGTGGAGAAGGCAGAAATGAACAGGGTATCATGCGTTTATTATGGCACAGACACATTGTATGTGTCATCACAGGCTGGAATGCTACTGGGACATGGTGTGGTGCACTGCATAGGCTGGGACATTCACCGTCACCCCCGGCCATTGCCTCCCACTGCATGTGGTGGAGGTATCCAGGGCAGTGTACACACATCTCTTTGCCCTTCTTCCGTAGGTCCTTAACCTGGGGGGATAAGCAATGTTTGTAACCATTACAGCCCTATATTCCTGCCCATTGCGAGCCACATGGCACACATTTCTGCATGCAATGGGGGCCGCTCCTGCTATGGGCAGAGGGTCCCATACTAGCTGTTGGCAGCACCGCCTGCATGTGTGGGCGTGAGGCTGGGCATGTGTGGTGTAACACCTATGTGCCCTATGTGCCGCCTCACAGCAAGCCCATGCCATGTACTTGCCATCTCCTGGCATGACAAGAGAGCAACATGGCATGTGCAGCATTGCATTTCATGTCTACAGGGGGTGTGTCTCCATACCCTCAGTGCAGTCCAGCACTCACCTCAGTGTTGGGCAGCCCGTCCCACATCAACAGGAGCCATCACCATGACGCCTGGACACTGATTCAGCCTCTGTGGTGCGGCCTCGGACACCTGGGGGTGTGGAGGAGCCGGGTACCTGCAACAACACTAACCACCATACCACCAGGATGTAGACTAGACCTGTGTAGTCTGGTCTGATGCCTCCTGGGGTTAGGGAAGAGCTGGAAACCTGCAACAACAGCAAACACCATAGCACCAGGATATAGAATAGACCTGTGTAGTCTGGTCTGATGCCTCCTGGGGTTAGGGAAGAGATGGGAACCTGCAACAACAGCAACCACCATAACACCAGGATGTAGAATAGACCTGTGTCAGCTGGTCTGATGCCTCCTGGGGTTAGGGCAGAGCTGGGAACCTGCAACAACAGCAATTACTATAACACCAGGATGTAGAATAGACCTGTGTCAGCTGGTCTGATGCCTCCTGGGTTTAGGGAAGAGCTGGGAACCTGCAACAACAGCAACCACCATAACACCAGGATGTGGAATAGACCTGTGTCAGCTGGTATGATGCCTCCTGGGGTTAGGGAAGAGCTGGGAACCTGCAACAACAGCAACCACCATAACACCAGGATGTAGAATAGACCTGTGTCAGCTGGTCTGATGCCTCCTTGGGTTAGGGCAGAGCTGGGAATCTGCAACAACAGCAACCACCATAACACCAGGATGTAGAATAGACCTGTGTCAGCTGGTATGATGTCTCCTGGGGTTAGGGTAGAACTGGGAACCTGCAACAACATCAACCACCATAACACCAGGATGTAGAATAGAGCTGTGCCAGCTGGTCTGATGCCTCCTGGGGTTAGGGCAGAGCTGGGAACCTGAAACAACAGCAACCATCATAACACCAGGATGTAGAATAGACCTGTGTCAGCTGGTCTGGGGCATCCTGGTGTTAGGGCAAAGCTGGGAACCTAAAACAACAGCAACCACCATAACACCAGGATGTAGAATAGACCTGTGTCAGCTGGTCTGGGGCCTCCTGTGGTTAGGGCATAGTTGGAAACCTGCAACAACAGCAACCACCCTGACACCAGGATGTTTGATACACCTCTGTGCGCAGGTCTGGGAGCCTTCGGGGCCAAGGGTGATGTTCCACACATACACAGCACCAACTAACACACCACCAGAATGACTGCTGGACCTCTGTCATCTGATATGGTGCCTCCTGGGGATGGGGCAGGGCTGTGGTACTCCAACTGCAGCAGCTACCAGTGCACCATGGTGACTACTTGACCTCTGTGATCAGGTCCGATGTCTCCTGGGGATTGGCCAGAGCTGGTAATGTGTCATAGCAGCAGCCACAATGGCACACGGATGCCTAATATAGCTCTGTCATGGGGGCTGCAACTCATGTGGGTTGGACAGAGGTGTGCACTGCAACAGGAGCAGCTTACATCACACCATGCTGACCTCTACACCTCTGTTTTCATGTCTGTGGCTCCTGGGGATTGGCATACGTGCACACAGCAACATACACAGATAGCTTGATCACAGGTTTGCCCACATACATGTGTTTTGCACATGTGGTGCATATCCTATGTGTTTTGCTTGCTGGATATTGTGTTGCACACCTTCCATTTAGTGACCTATCCCCATACACTTACCTCACGTGGGTAGTCTGCTACACGGTTGAAGCGCCTTGTGATGCGCACCCATGCCCTCCTGAAGTGTTCCAAGTCCTGGCATTCTGAGGCACCTGGGAAGAGGCGCAGCTGCCTGGTGCAGATTAAGGCTGCCAGCTGTCGTAGGTTGTGGCGGCTAAAAGCTGGCTTGCTGGATCGTGTCGCCATTTTGGGGGATGCCCATGTGTTGGTGATGCATGCACGCATACCGCGCATGCACTGTGTCGTGCCGCGCCCTACTACACCACGCACACAATGTGCGCGTGTCACAGACGTCACACAAAAAACTATCTCTGTGGCCGCATGACTACATGTCGGATATGGAGATTGGCGGCCACGGTGGCTGGCTTTAGTTTACAGCATCACATGACTTACGCTGTTTGGCCTGGACTGCATCTGGTGCACCTCAGCTTTAGACGCTTTATGACGTGCTTTCGGTGGTGCACTGGCACGCCTCTCCTTAGAGGCACGGGACAAAGGTTATAGTGTATTAGTCTTGCGTCAATGATTGTAGAGATTTGTCTGACTGTTACTAACACTCATCTTGCTGTTGGTGCAATGGGGATTCGAACCCATAAGCAGTGACTCTGGGGTCATTGTATTAAGCAGTGTGCTATGCCTTTTCTCATAGCATGAGCTGACTACACAGCAACTGCAGGTCAACCCAGTAAATGACAGCTGTGCTTACCAGGATCGGGTAGACCCACAGCTAAGGCACTTTACAGGGTACCTTAGGTTTTCCAGCTGAGGTGATGTTTTTTTTTGGTGGACACACTGATCTTTGCGATGGGGTATGTGTACAGCATCCTACTGTTACCAGCGAAACTCCCAGCGATAACGTGAGCAATGCTATATAGGGAGATGGGCGTGCCGGTGTCCACATAGCATGCACTGTGTACTGCCCAATAGGGGGTATGTTGGCTGTTTACGCGCGGTAACCTTAACTTCGTGGCAGTGCTTTGAAAAGGTTTATGGAGCTGTAGCCCACTGGTTAATACAATGACCAACAAGCCAGAGATCATGAGTTCGATCCCTCAGGGGTCTCATCTGATATGGCTGTCTGTGACAAGCTATTTTGCTGCATGTAACAGTCTGACACATCTGTACTGCCAGCAGAAACATCCTCACTTCATTGCCATCACCTACTGCACCCTATAGGGCAGGAGGGGTGTCTGGACCCACATGCAGATCAGGGGGCAGTGCCTACCGACCTGCCCTCTCGGGACCAGGGTGGGGGGACAGGATCTACCACCAACAGACCTACACTCTACCTCTTTGCAATGGCGGCAGTGGAGGGATATGATGAAGGGCTGGGGGACCAGCTACCCCGGTCCTGTAGGGGAAGGGCCGCCATCCAAGGCAGTGAATGCAGATCTGTTTATATCACACAGGGCACTGGCAGACAGGCGGTAGGCCTGTATATGCTCAGATGCCCCCCACCACCATCTGACATTCACCAGCAGTGGGCACTGTCAGTGTTCACCCTGCAAGGTGCTCCAAGCATACACACGCTAACTGCAGATGGTCTGCTAGCTAGTACATAGTGCTTGTTCCAGGAGAAACTGCACACCCAGAGGTGGTACATCAGTAATTGGGCCCCAACCGGGGAAACTCCCAGAAATCACTTGAGGGAAACACTGTATGGCACTATGTGGGGACCTAGCCATGCCATGGTCACTGCTCAGTCAGGGTGCGAGTGACCCCCCCAGCATGACATGCTGTGGTCACCGTGTCCCTGCAGGTGGTGGTCAGCCAATACAATGTCCCAGCCATTGCCATATGCTCTGTGCAGATGCATCCTGCCCAGGCTGCCCTGTCCGGCCCATACCCACAGTACCTTTATTCTCATAATGCACATAGGCAGGCTAACACTGGAAAAAGTGCAAGCATTGTGGGCTCCTCAAGGTGTGGCCAACCACAAAACACTTGATAGACATACACACACTCCCACACCTACTTCAGCATTGTGCAAATATAGAGGTGGTTGGCAGCCCTGGCCGCCACACCAGTTCTGGGCACAGCGCAGGCATTGCTATGGTACTCAATACTTTTGGGGTCACTCTCCTGGGTGGTAAACACTGTCAGAGACATAAACCAAGACACACTCCACAGATATCAGACAGGTTGCTCTGATGGATCTCTGTTAACACATTGGGGTATGTTTACTAAACTGCGGTAACGGTACATAACGCGCGTTATGTGACGTTAATGATTGTTAGTGCATCATGACGCGCGTTATGATGCGCTAACAAGCGTTAATGTTACATAACGCGCGTTATGATGCGTTGACGATCGTAAAGCTCCGCGGCACAGTAAAACACCGCAGAAGGTGGAGAGAGGGCGGAGAGAAGGGGGTCAATGGGCGGAGTGTGGGCGGGGAGAGGCTCCCTGCACACTAACGCGCTGGTCTGAAGAGCTGAATCCTAACGCGATTGAAAACCTGCCGTTAAATGCACAGTTCAGAGGAGAGAAACCATTTAAGTGTCAGCAATGTACAGCATAGGCAGGGAAACCTAAAAAAAGTGATAAGTATGATACATGTGCACAGAAAAAAAGGGCACATAAACATTTAAAATGACCTCAACAAACTGGAAAAAACCCATAACCAAGCTGGCCAATAGTGATAGCTCTAAAAAAAGGATATTAATCGTGGAAGGGTCTATGCTCCGTCCCCATACAAAGTGAATGAGCCCACAGTGAAATTGCGCTGTGCAGGATTTTCCTCTCCATTGGACAGATGTCCTATGGTGTGCACATGTGCGGCAACAGCAGGGCGGGCATATCGGAACGGCAACTGGACACATGCTAGAAAAGGGGATACAGAGGGCCGCAGGCGGCACATGCTGTGGTGCAGCTGGGCCACAGTTCGGACTAGGGTGATGCCTAGGTGGCCCATACGAATGCCGAAACAGCAGAGCAGCCAGACAGCAACTGCTGAAGTCCAACATGGGCACGACTGTGTGTCCCACAGTGTCACAGGGGATAGTACCCAGCAGCTACCCAGAAGGGCACGAAACATTGGCAGCTGGTGCTGGGGGGAAGCGTGGACACCTATGAAGGCACCTCTACCCCAGAACTCGCACCATAGGCAGCCGCCTACCCGCACACTGGATGGCCTGAGACTGCGCTCCACCAGCACCACCTGCAGAAGGGAATGTCAGCATGGTGGCAGAGGGTTACCGGTGGTGGAGGGGGCAGTGGCTGCTGCCCAGAGCAGACCGTGGCCTAGCCCTGTGTAGGTGGGTGCCATGCACTGCAACAGACAGGCCCAGTCTGACAAACAGTCATGGTATCACCAGGGAATGCACCATCTCTGTGAGAACATGGTGGTGCAGTGCACAAAACCAGTGTATTCAGAAGCAGAAAGTCACAGGTTCAAGTCCCAGCTGTGGTTTCCGCCAACCCGGTCCTCATATTTTACCCACTACTATAACGTGCTAATACAGACAGAACCTTTATTGCAGATGACATAAACATTCCCAAAACACCTACATTTTACCCTACAGAGCACAGACACCATACCCATGCGCATTACCTAGAGCAGAGTCTCCCAAATGCAGTCGTGGAAGGCCAAACACCATTCAGGTTCCATGCTGCCTCTAATAAATGTGTCTGTGCTGTCTTGCTATGCACCGCCCACATGGTATGCAGTTGTATCTCATGCATATTCATGAGGGACAGCATGAAAACCCGAACAGTGTTTGGCACACCAGGACTGGAGTTGGGAACCTCTGCCGTAAAGCAGCAGCCAACAGGGGCAGACACACCCGCACCGACAGGCTCCTTTATCCAATGCCTCCTGGAGAGGCAGGACACTGGGCCCTGCGTGCATCTCCCAATACTAGCACTTGCATACCTTAGCAATGCCACCCTAAACCTGGGAATACGGTACACAGCTATCACAAGTTTGCTATGATTACTGGCAGATAGCAATTCCTAAGTTAAGCACAATTTGCTGATTGAGCTGCAGCATAGCAACCTATCTGATGTCTGTGGAGTGTGCTTCAGATCTTGTGTCTGACAGTGTTTACCACCCTGGGGAGTGACCCCAACAGTATTGCTTACCATAGCCATGCCTGCACTCTGCCCAGGACTGGTGTGGTGGCCAGGGCTGCCAAACACCTCTATAGCTGCACAATGCTGGCATAGGTGTGGGGAGTGTGTGTCTGTCTATCCAGTGTGTGGTGGCTGCAAACACCCTCCACAGCCCACACTGCTAGCACTGTTGCCAGTAGTGGCCTGCCAATGTGCATAATGAGGAGCAAGGTACTGTGGGAACAGCCAGGATAGGATGGCCTGGCCTGGGTCCATCTGTACATAGCATAGGGCAATGGCTCGGACATTGTAGTGGCCGGCCACCACCTGCACGGACAGAGTGGCCACAGCATGTCCTGCTGGGAGGTCACTCTCACCCTGACTGAGCAGTGACCACGGCATGGCTAGGTTCCCCCATAGTGCTGTATAGTGTTTTTCTCATGTGATATTTATGTGTTTCTTTTGGGCCCGATCACTGACTTATCTGCTTGGTGTGTATGCTGACCTCCCAGTTTTGGATACACGCATCTCCTCCAGGACCATGCATTATGGACTAGCTAGCAGACTGTTTTCAGCTAGTATGTGTGTTGCTGGAACACCTTGCAGGGTGCAGCGGCTGGAGGCTTGCTGCTGGAGAATGTCAGATGGGGGGGGGGGGGCAGCTGTGCATTTCCAGGCCTTCTGTCTGCTATTGCTTTATGGATGTGTACAGCTCTGCATTGCCTGCCCTGTAGGGTCTTTGATCCCTAGCAGGACTGGGGTGATGGTCCCCTCTACTGCCACCATTGCAGGGGGGTAGAAAGTGGATCTGTTGGCGGGAGATCCTGTCCCCCACCCTGAGCCCCAGAGTGTGCGTTGGGTGGTGGTATGTAATCTCCCTGTGGGTCCCAACACCCCCCTTCACTTACATCATGTGACCATGGCACCCACACAGGGTATGCACTTTTCTGGGTGCATCATAGTCCACAAAGGCTAGATGTGACATACAGATGAACACAGGCACATCCTAGGGGTGTTTGCAAGGACTACCTATCACACATTGGCACTGATGGGGACCTGCAGCATAGCCTATCTCAGCAAAGCCAGTGTGCTTCAGATCTTGGGGTGACGGTCTGTAGCTACTCTGTGCCACTAACACACACCGTCGGCACCCCCTACCAGGCTGAGGTGCTGTGGGGTACATACCCCATCTTGTGATCATCTGTAGACTGCTGATTTACATGTGCTGTGCATCCTGGGTACGGATGGGATGACCCTATCCTGGTAACCACAGCAGAATGTGGGTGTGGTGCCGTGCAGTCCTCCTGTAGCCAGCCAGGTGTTTGTTAGCAGCTCTAGCCCACTGGTTACTTCACTGCCCTTGGAGCCAGAGACCATGGATTTAAAACCCACAGTGGGGTTCATTGATAGGGCTGTCTTAGGCATTGTCTATTTTTATTGTATATTAGTGCTGCCAGCAGAAACACCCTCAGAGTACTGTCACCTTAGGGTGCCTCATAAGGCGCCCTATAGGGCGCCCTATAAAGCGCCTTATAAGGTGCCTTATATGGTGTCCTATAGGGGACATTATAGGGTGCCTTGGCAGAAAGCGCACTTTATAATGTGCCCTATGGAGTGCCTTCTAGGGTGCCTTATGTGGCACCTTAGGTTACGCCACTGTGAGGGTGTGTTTGCTGGCAGCACTATTAAAGTACAACTAAACTTCCTCACAGCCCAATACTTAACCCTTTCCAGGGCAAGCCCAAAACGTTCGGGATCCAAACTTCTGCCTAAATATTCCTATCAAATGGTATATAATACATGACCATGGCAGAGGGAACGTCACTATTGGAACATATTGAATAAGACGGGTTCAATTTTCAAAATATGCAAACATTAACCCGGCTGCAGAATGTGGATTAAAATTTTATAGTAGGCCTTCAAAGGGTTACACTTGGTGCCTCAGCCAGCCTTAATCATTAGGCACACTGGGGAATCAAACCCATGACTCTTGTACTATCAGTCTGTGTAGTAACCATTGTGCTACAGCTCTGTTTCTGTATTTGGGTGTCTGCGCGCCTTCTTAAGCTTAACGCGCAGTAACATGCCCTGTAACGATCGTTGCTGCGTGGCGCCTTATAACGCGCATTATCGGTAACGATGTACCGCCCATGTCCTTATTTGGGGTTTCTGCCTCTAACGCGGATCCTAACGCGAATCACACTAACGCAGTTTAGTAAACATACCCCATTGTGTCTCATTTTGGGCTTGTTATCTGACATTAATCATAGCAACCGCTTGATATATGTGGAACGTGCTTCAAGGTTTATGACCACAATCCATCCCAGGTTAAGGTAATAAAGTACCGTAAATGCTATAAAAATTGCCAAAACAACTACTGGATGACACCTGGAAAAGTGGCCATGATGATGAGCCTTTGGACGCTGTTGTAGGAATATTGCCATATACGAGCTTGAGCATGGAAATAGTTAAAATATTGAGAAAACATTGGCATATACTGGGGCTGCACCCATGCTTTGATAGGCCCTTGCGGGTACCGTTCTCTTGCGGATCCAACATAAGTGATCTATTGGTTCGGACCACAACTTCCATGGATCGTCCTTTACTGCCTTCACAGAATCAGGGGCATGTTTGCTGTGGGACATGTATACATTGTACCACAACATTAATGGGATGTGAAGGGTTGCACCCTATAACGGGACAGAAATTTCACCGTAGGTGGGACACTGATTGTGGGTCATCTTATGTAGTATATGTTCTACAATGCCCTTGCCCCCTGTTATATGTAGGTAGGACGATCCGACCGATGAAGACTCGTTTGAGTGAACATGCGTCTCGCATACGTAATAAGACCTTGTCAACCCCGCTAGTGGATCATTGTCTTTTGTTTTTTTTATTTTAAACTTTATTAATTTTACATACAATGAAGCATATACAAACTTCAAGGGAAATTAGAAAGCAGGAAGGAAATAACAACATTGAACAGTCAATATTGTACTAAAAGAAAATATAAAGAAAACAATTCCTGCCTCTACTGAGGTGAGGAGTGGTCTAGAGGTTAGGACAAGGTACTTCAGGCCAGAGAGCCAGGGGTTCAAGTCCCACCTGGGGACAGCAATCTGAGGCCAGAGGGACTGGGATTTCTAGTCCTATAGGCACTCCTTGTGGTCTTGGGCAAGCCACTTAACCCTCCATTGCCTATGCTCCCTGTAAGTATGAGTGTATGTGTCTCATATCCCCTCGTGTTAAATGTACCCCCCAATTGACTGCTTTGACCCAGTGAAAAGCAGGATATAAATACAGCTAAATAAATAAATAAATACTATAGCCCCCCACAGAGAGAAGATCCAAACAGGAAAAACTATCAACACACAAAAGTGAGAGGATAAAGCTATGAGAGCAAACAGTCATGACTAACTTATCAGCAGTGAATCTGGGGACACCTCGGGAGGGCGTCAAGCACTCAAAAAGCCCAACAACTGGGAAGGTTCAAAGAAAATATATGACTCATTATTTAACCTGACCATACATTTGCAGGGAAATTTTAAGAAGTATAAACCCCCCAACAGCAATACTCCAGGACAAAGTAACATAAATTCTTTCCTACGTTTTTGAGTTTCCTTAGCTAAATCAGGAAAAACACGAACAATTAAACCATAAAACTGCACAGTATGCTTCTTAAAATAGTAGAAACCAATCTCTTTCAGAGGCTAACGCAAACGTGGCTATCAAAGTAGAGGGCGAGGCTATCTCAGTAACTGATGATTCCAATATAGCAGAAATATTTAATAAATCTCCTTGACCCTCTATTCCGATTGTTCCCCCACCAAATACTTTTTTCCCCGAAGGGAGATAATATACCTTAAGCATAGGAGGGTGAGATTCAATTGGGACACCTAAAACTTCCAGAAAATATTTCCTAAACATTTCTTTAGCAGAAATAGTAGATAATCTAGGAAAATTTATACAATGAAGATTACAATATCTAGAAGTATTTTCCAACATTTCAATCCGTGTTTTTAAAGCCAACATATCCTTCTTATAAGATGAAACACCATCCTCAGAGTTGGAAACTTTCTGTTGAAGTTCTGTTACCGATGATTGTAATGCAGAAACTTCAAGAGTATGCTGCTGGAGCAAACTGGTATGGACCTGGACCTGGGCGCCTAAAGCCGCCACCTGGGGAGCAAAAAGTTCACCAAGCTTGACTATGGTTGACCAAATCGATTCCAAAGTGAAGACGGCTGGTCGCTCAAAGGAAAAAGCTTGTGCCTGCCCCATGGAGTCTTCGGTTGACCGGCGCTCCATCCCCGAATCCCCAGCCGCAGAGAAGGCATCCACCAACCTGCCTGCAGACCCCCTCAAAACCGGATCCTCTGCACTAGATAACAAGGCGGATCCAGAACCTCCACTTCGCCGATACACAGCCAATCCTCCAAAGCCAAAGCCCTCTACTTCATCGGAAGAGAGCTCCTCCTCATGCTGCACCGGGGTCCACCTCAGCAAAGGATCCTTGGGAGGCCGCCACTGCTCCGGCGGAGAGATCTCAGGTCCCGAGTCTCCCGTCGAGCCACCCAGCCCTGGCAGGGGAAGCATGGGACTCAACTCCGTCGAAACTCCCGACTGCTGTAGCGGCATAACAAAAGAATCCAGTGGTCCAACCACCTGAGAGGAAGAAGCAGAAGGAGGTGCCAGGCTAGAGGAGGATTTCTTAGGCCCTTTAGCCTTCCTTTTGCCCATAATAACAAAGGTAAAAAACGCCGCCACTGGGAGCTCACATTCAAACCGCCATCTTGGATCTCCTCTTGTCTTTTGCTAAACCATGAATTTTCTGATTTCTATTGGACCATAATTGATCATATCCCCTCGGACCCTAGAGGGGGTGATCGTGTGGTCTTACTTCAGCGACGTGAACACGGCTGGATTTTTAAATTAGGCACGGTGACCCCCTCTGGCCTCAATAAGGGAATCAATTGGGCAAGTCTTTTGTGATGTCATCCATGACGTTGGTGGAGTTCCCCTGATTCAGTGGGGTGCCCCTACCATCTGATTGGATCTTCGGTGATGAGTGATGGGTGATGTTAGCCAATAAGAAAAGAAGTACCCTTTAAAAACATACCGAGCATGTGAGCTCGGCGACATTTGGCGGTTTATACAAATTGAAGGAGATTGCACTTGATACAGGGAGCGGATCCCGAAACGTGCACGTCGTGCTTGGTTGGAGATTGATTGACAAATAAGCTAAGTTTTTTTTTTATAAAGTTTATACTTTCGAATAAAAGGGATGATGCCGTCTGGAGGGGCCAGTAATTCATGCTGACTTCCCTCGGCTTTATCCGACAAAAAGATTCGAAAAATTATTTTCTTTGGTTTTGGGGTTCTTGTTTTGGTAATTTTTATAGCATTCAAGGTTTATGACGGCATTGCTAAGGTATACGGGTTCTAGTATTGGTAGATGCTACTCCGCACAGGGCCCAACAGCCTGATCCTCCATGAGGCTTTGGATAGTGGAGCTGGCCAATGCTCTGGGGCAGAGGTTCCCAACTCCGGTCCTGGTGGGCCCAACACGATTCAGGTTTTCATGCTGTCCCTAATGTATATCCAGGGGATATATTTGCATACAATGGGGGCGGTACATACAAATGCATCTCAAGCATTGTCTTATGGACAGCATTACACCTGAATGGTGTTTGGCCCTCCGGGACTGCAGTTGGGGGCCTCTGCTCTAGGTACTGCACATGTCTATGGTGAAAGTGCTCTGTAGGGTAGACTATAGGCGTTTATGGCGTATTTATTTTATCTGCACAAAAAGTTCCTTCTTTATTACCACGGTTTAGTACTGGGTAATATATGGGACATGGTCTGCAGGAGCCACAGCTGGGACTTGAACCTATGACCTTCTGCCACTGGACGCACTGGCTGGGTGTACTGCACCAAACTGTTCCACAGAGGCAGGTCATTCCCTGGGTATACCATTACTGTTTGTCAGACGGTCAGACTTTTTTGCAGTGCAGGGCACCCACCTAGACAGGGCTTGGCCTTGGTCTGCTGTGGGCAGATGCCACTGCCCCCCCAACACCGACACCCCTCTGCCACCATGCTGACATGCCCTTATGCCGGTGGTGCTGGTGGTGTGCAGTCCCAGGCCATCCAGTGTGCCGATAGGCAGCTGCCTATGGTGTGTAATCTGGGGCAGGGGTGCCTGCATGGACATCCATGCTTCCCCCCGGAACCGCCTGCCAATGTTCTGTTTCTTTTGGGGTATTTTCTGGGTACTGTCCCCTGGGACACTGTGAGACACAGACACTCGTGGGCATGTTTGACCTTGATCAGTTGCTGATATTGCGTTCCTGTTTCTGTATGTGTCACCTGGGCATCTGCCTAGCCTGCCCTATGCCCCAGCTGCCCCATTGCATGTCACGCCTGCAGTCCCCTGTACCCCATGTGCAGCCACACCATAGTGCCCTTTCGTACTTGGGCACTATCTGGTGGTGCAGCACATGTATCACTACTATCACTGTTCTTGGTCTCCCTGCCTTTGCTGCACATTGATGACTGAAATGGTTTCTCTCTCCTTCACTTTTGCCTCTAACGTCAGGTTTTCACTCGTGCTATTTTGCGGACCTTCATTTCACGGCGATAGTGTGCCTGGGGCCTCTCCCCACCCACTCCCCGCCCATTGACCCCTTCTCTCCGCCCCTGGGGAGCCTTACTCCACCCTCTGAGGATCCTTACTCCACCCTCGGCGCACCTTACCGCCGCAGGAGACGTTATCGCGCGATACGTGACGTTATCACACATTTTATCGCGCGATAATGTCACGTATCACGCGATAACCTCGCAGCTGCAACATTAGTGCCGTTTAGTAAACATACCCCTTAGTTGGTTAGTTTTTACAGAATATCCAGCTAATAATAGTAGGTACAATTAAAATTATCTAGTTAGTTTACCCACTCAGTGGCCTTAATCTTGATCTTCAGCTATCTCTCTCATCTCAAGGCATTTGACTTACAATATTTCATTCTGTTTCTCTCAAATCTCATAAGTTAGCATTGAAGGAATAGTGGGTGCTGCAAGAAATTATTTTAAATATGGGGAATTCTCTCCTCTGAGCTGGTACTGACCTATGGCCTCAGCATGGTGGTATGGTTACTCTTCCATCTTAGCCTCTGTAGTCTAATATCTCTGCATAGTTTTAATGGCTTTCCCCCCTTTGGGTCTGTATTGACCCAATGTTCCAATATAGTATTAGGGGGATTCCAGTTAAGCCCACACTGATCCACTGCCATTAGATGCTGTTAAGGGCACACTTTCCTCTGAATCAGCCCTGATCCAATGTGCCAGCATGATGTCAAGAGCCCTCTGTATAACCCTGATCCAGTGTGGTGGCAGGAGTGCTGTTCTGTATGAGTGAGTAATCATTCAATAACCCAACATAGAGTAAGAGGGCCCTTGGTGCTGCTGTCAAACCAGTACCTCAGCATGGACACTCTGGTTTGTGAGCGGACACTGAACCAGTGCCCCAGTATGGCCTGAGGGAAATGCATGGCCCATATTTGGCAGACTAAGGGGCATGTCTACTAAAGGCATTTAATGCGCGGTAATAAAGTTTACGCACATTAAGTGCCAGTACCGTTTTATTTCTATGGCTACGGTGGCACTTAACGCGGGTTAACTCTATTAACACATGTTAACCTTTGGTAAACATGCTCCTTTGTATGCTAATCCTGGTGTCATAGTTAAATTCAAATACGGTTTGTATAATTTGGCACTTGTTGAAATTTCCAGCACAGAAGCAAGCTAAAATGGGCTCAGACAACCTCTGCCATTTCTGCAGAAAGTCAGTTTGGATGGAGGTCCTGTAGAAATGTATTAACAATTACAAACATTACCAGGAGTGATTCCAGCAGCCACACTGGCACAGGCAGGAAACCTTCTGCCCTTTCTATAGAGCATCAGTCTTGAGATTCAGTAAATGACAGGACCTGTTAAATAACTCACTGCAGTAACCAGTCAGTTGGACTCATTTTCCTTTCTAAGTAACAGATTAGAGTAGGCAGGGCTTTACTTAGATGAGTATATTACGAACCCACAATCTGGTTCTTGTTTAGAAGCAGAAATAATTTTGATTCCCCCGAGTTGTTCATCCCCAGTTTTTGCCCAAAATACTATTTTTCTCTCTGTTCTTCAACACATCAAGGGAGCTCAGCTGCCCAGAGAATGCCAAAAAGGGAAAAAGGATGTTGTCATTCGCCCCCCACCCTCCTTCCTCCCCAAGCCTATCTGAGAATTCTGTGGCAAACAAGTGTTTCTCTCTTTCAGCTTCTGGAAGATTTAGTCAGCCCTTTGGAGACACCAAATCTAGTAATCAGTAATCTTAGCCTGCTTACTTCCTAGTGCATGCAATTGATAATATGGAAGTGATTAGGGCATTTTTCAACAGCAATAATAACAGCAGTGCATGTGTGCTGGCCTCCCATCTCAAGGCAGCAAAAGAATTTTCCATCTCTGCAGCTCTTGCCCTGCTGGTGACTGATGGCTAGTGAGAACTGCTGGACCCTTCTGATGTACCAGACGTTACCAAGTCACTCACTTTTAATCACAATTTCTAAATGCCTAGCAAACGCTCAGGACCCTGGCGTGAATAGTGTGGCAAGTGGACCTCATATGCTGTAGGGGACAATACTTCGCCAGTGCAAGGAGCTCTGTTTATGGGGCATTTGTGTAAGCTTTCCTGGGATAGCAGGAAACAAGCTGGAAGGCATCAGCCTCAGCACATGGTTTATATGAGCTGAGCCCCAAATCCTGGCACCAAATCAAAGTTTATGAGAAGCTGCTCTGCAGTACTGCACTAATTCAGCTCCGGCAAAAAGAATACTCGTGTGATGCATTTGACACGTTCAGCGAATAATTAGTTAACAGGAATTAACAAAGAACTGGGTGGAGAGTACTAAGAACCCGAGTTCCAATTCTATCTCTCAGTGAATTTTGTCAGTAGCTCTCTAAGGGGCATGTTTACTAAACTGCCCTACTTGGCAGCGTGGGGTTTAGCCCATGGTTTGGGCACCACACTAAAAAGTAGCATGGACCTAGAGCCAAAAATCTAGCGCTACCCTGATAGCGCATATTGAGGAGGGGAATAAGCGGGACAGGGGCAGAATGCAGGCATTAATGGTGCATTAGTGGCCCATGCTCACAGTGCTTGACGCTCTTAGTGCAAGTGCACTTAACACCACCTCATGTGCTGGTTTAAGTGATTCCACATCCTGGTACTGCATTAACTACAGGGGCATAGAAGCATACGCCCCTCTGAAGTTCACACTGCCCCACATGCTAGTAACAGGGCTTACCAAACATGCACTAAAGAAAGGGGAAGCCTTGCAGTTAGAGTATTGGGCAATGAAGGCTGTAGATCAGGGTTCAAATCCTGCTTTTCCCACTGACACTTTTCCCGCCATTACCTCAGATACTATCTTAGATTGTAAGCCCTGCGGAGCAGGAAATATCCACTGCACCTGATTATAACTTGTCTTGAACTGGGATTTAGAAAGGCATAGCTGCCAATTTAGCCAGTTTCCGAAGGGAGTTTTTAGTCCAGTACTGTATTTCTGACGACCCCTTTCAGATTCATTATGGGATCCACAGTGCTACCACACTGCCATGGGAAGTAGGTTTAGTGCCATTTCTGATTCTTAATATACCACCTTTGGAAGGGTAAATCAGCAGAGCTTTGGAAAGGTGTATAATTAAATGCAAATATGAAATCCATATGTACCTAATCTAAAGTGAATTTTGTTATTAAAAATATGAAGTGGGGTCACCCGAATGGCTCAGTGACAGCATGAAGAGGACATAGGTTCCAGGATCAGATCACAAGTCTTTGAGTTAGCCTAAGTGAGGGACACTGCGGGGTAGGATCTGGTCTGCAGACACCTGAGTGGGAGTCTCTTTCAGTGACCAGGCTCAGGGTAACTGTGCACACAATAGGAAAGGGGGAGCTGCGGTGTGCTCATTACACTGAGCTACGAGGGGGGAGGGGGCACAAAAAGCTTAAATGAGGGAAAAAAATTCCAGGAACTCGTGCATAAAGCTTCATACCACTGGAGACACCAATTTGTTTTATTAAGAGTTTCTCATTGAAATACAATAAGCAATATAAAAAAATCTGCCTATCACAATAAATGAATGCTAAATAATCAAATAACAAAACAAAGAAAACAATATTACAGCAAATTTGTACAAGTCCCCACTAAGGGAAAGCATCTAAGGGATGAGGACCCCAAACAAAAAACAAAACAAAACAGAAATCCCAGTTACTACCCAGTCAAAATAACTTTCTCGGTTTTGTCAGGTATCACCTCGTCCTCTCCTTCACCCCTGCCCTGTGGTGTCCCCCAGGGTTCTGTATTGGCTCCCTTGCTGTTTAACATTTTTCTGGCCCCTCTTGCTTTACTCATCCAACAGCACGGTATTTCTGCGTATTACTACGCTGATGATATCATTCTTCTTCATCACACCTGCCCTTCTTCTCCTGATATTGGTCCCCTCAATGTCTGTCTCTCCGCTGTTTCTTCCTGGCTTTCTGAAAATTTTTTGCATGTTAATCTGTCTAAGACTTCTGCTATCTGGTTCTCTGCTGGTGCCCCTCCTCCTACACTTGTCCCTTCCTTGTCTGCTGGGCCTATTCCTCTTGTTTCTTCTATGCGTTATCTTGGTGTCACCTTAGATTCGGCTTTAACTTTCAAGGAGCACGTTTCCTCTATTGTTCAGCGTTCATTCTATACACTACGTCGGCTTCGTGCTATCCGGCCTTTCCTTTCCTTCTCTTCTCTGACAACACTTCTTCTTTCTCTTGTGGTTTCTCGGTTAGACTATTGCAACGCTTCCTTGGCTGGCCTTCCTCTTTCTCAGCTTCGTCGTCTTCAACTAGTTCACCATACTGCTGCTCGTCTTCTGACCAATTCTTCCCGTTCTGCTCATATCACTCCTCTTCTTATTCGTCTACACTGGCTGCCTATTCCTTTCCGTATTCAGTATAAGGTTTTGATCTTTGTTCACAGGGCTCTGCACACTGGTGTTCCTCTTTATCTTTCTGATCTGGTGCACTTTCATTGTCCCTCTAGAGCACTTCGGGCAATTCACGCTAATCGTCTTTTTCTTCCACCACCCTCTAGAGCTCATCTTGAATCAACTCGCTCTTCTGCCTTTTTCTTTCTTGGTCCCCGTCTTTGGAATTCTCTCCCTCTTGCTCTACGCCTGGAATCGTCTTTTAGTTCTTTTAAGACTTCTCTTAAAACTCACCTCTTTTGTACTGCTTTTGATCTCCCCTCCCCTCCTTCCCACAGCTGATTGGTCCCCATCTCTCTTTTTTCTTTTACCTATCCTATTCTCTGCTATCTCTTTATAAATTAATTGGCGTTCTTTTTCTGTTTCTTCAGTAGCCTCATTTTATTGTACACCGCTGTATGCCTTCTGGTTTAGGCGGTATAAAAAGTTTTTAATAAAGATAAAGATAAAGATACATTAAACTGGACCTTTGTCCACCAAGAACATTTCTAGCTGTGAGGGCTCCAGAAAAATATATTTGTTTCCAGAATAAGTAATAATGCATTTACAAGGAAATTTCAGGTAAAAAGAAACACCCACAGAGTTGAGTAACCTTAGCTACATCATGAAACATCATCAAAAATTGCCCACAAAAAGGGGCAGCTTTTTTTACAAAAATAAACCTTATAAAGGCACTCTTCTCCATTTCAGATGGAAAAGTATTAACAAGTTGCTCTCTTAAAAACCCTTTCCAAAGAGGTTTCCAAGACAGACGTCACATCCAAATTATCAACATCAACAAGTTTGTCTAATTCCCCCTTTAGAGCTTTACTAACAATACTCTTAGGAACATAACAAATAGAAGATATAGAAGATTTCTCAAATGAGTTATATAGTAAATGTCTTTCACGTATTTTTTTAAAGATTTTGAGAGGGGAAAGAAGGCGAACAACAGGAAAATTCAAAACCCTAGGATTCTGCGCACGGGCCTTATTCTCTAACACGTCCAGTTTGCTATGTAAAAGCAAACTGTCCTTAACAAAGGAGTTACCCACAACCTGGACACTCCCCACTACAGCCTCTACTTTGCTCACTCTCTCACTGACAGCCACAACTGATTCTCCGTGACTCCTCAGAACCACAGCAGTGGCGCTGGTAAAAGCGCACAGCAGCAGGAGAGTGTCTGCAAGAATCCCTTTCACCCTTTGGATCGCAAACATAGCAACTTTCAAGGTAACATCCCCCAGAACAACATTCGATGTCCCAAACATGGGGACAGTCTATGGTAACACTACTGGTGCCGGGTATGGTAACCTAGTCTGGGGAGTCACTGAAAACCTAATATCCGTTCCACCTGGCAGCAGCGTAGAAGTAGCAGAGATAGAGTCTCCTCCATTCGAGAGTCCCTCCTGGAAGTGACCATCAGAAAGAACACTTGACTGGGGGGAGGGGTACAATCTCCCTAACTAAGCGTGGCTCCTGAGGGTGAGACACCTCCTCTCCCCCCCACCCCCAGGACTGCGAAGGGATGACACAAGGGGAATAGTACTCACAACATGTTGATCCAAAGGGCCCATGACCACTTTCGAGGCAACAGGCCTCTTATTTTTCACCTTCTGCTTGCCCATTCACAGACCCCAGAGGGGTGGGGGGGAGGGGCGATCATCCTCAGGCATCCACAGGTGCTCTAAAGGGACTCCTAAGGGGCAGGACATGGTCCTTAAGTCATGCCCCTTCGGGCACATACCCACGGCCATGCGCCCACAGCCACATACCGCGGTGCACACAGAATTGAAATGCCCTGCCTCGGGTGGAAGGAGCAGCAATGGTCCAATCTGGTGCAAGGTGTTAAAGGAACCTCCACTACCATGTCTCCCGAACGCCAGCAACAAGTCCAACAAATGCCTCCCGGAGACACCAACTTTAACTGAACTGGAAGCCCAGGAAACTGGCAGGGCAAAAATGAAAAGGTGTATACTAAAATGTATTGTCTTTGCATGTTATATGCCTTGATAAATATTACCAATTTAGGAGTGAGGCCATGAATGGATGGAAGAGAATCCTATATTCAGCCTAGCTCATTTTGCCCTCCTGGACCTTGAAAACCAGTTATCCTGCTAGCAAGGACGAAAAGAGGTCAATGAAAACTCCATCAGAACATTCCACAGATATCAGTCGCCCTCTGGACGCACAGACGATAGATGGCTGATGGCTGTACTTCCTCAGTGCAGGCCCCCATTTGCAGTACTCTGTGTTCCTTTCCTTACTACTCTGGGGCAGGTGCTCACTGCCAGCACAGTGCAGATCATCACAGGCGAGGACCGTGAAAAGAGAAATTTCACCATGTCTCCTTCCAGGAGTGCTGCAGTGCAGAACGGCTCACAGAGGCATTTATCTGATCCACATAAAAAAGCTATCTGCAGCCCAGTGCACTTTCTCTCATTCAAGTCTCACTCTCTCCCAGCTCTCTGTATCATCAACTCTCTCAGAGCTCTCTTTCTCACTTCTCCTCCTTCTTTCACAGCTCTGTGTATGTCTCTTACATTGAGCCTACCTGTCTCGGACAGCTCTCAATCTCTCACTCCCTGTGTCTCTCTCTAGCAGCTCTCACACTCTCCCTGTCTGGGTCTGCTTTAGAGCTCTGCTTCCCTTTTCCTCTCTCTCATAAAAGCTCATCTATCTCTCACAGCTCTCACTCCCTCCCTCTCTCTCAGACTACAACTCTCATTGTCTCTCTGTTTGTGCTGTTTCAGAGCTCTGCATCCCTCTCCTACAAGCCCCTCTGTCTCCCACAGTCCCACTCACTCCCTGTGTCTCTCTCTTGCAGCTGTCACTCTCTTCCTGTGTGGGTCTGTTTCACAGCTCTTCTCCTCCCCCTCTGTCTCTCATAGCTTTCACTTTCTCACTCCTTGAATCTCTCTAATACAGCTCCAACCCCTTCCACACCCCCTCCCCCCCCCATCCAAACTCCTGCTGCCTATCACTTGCTCAGATTTAAGAAACCACATTGGCTTGACAATTTGTAAAATACAATGCTGAGCACTTTCCAAAGCGATATTCTACTGGTGTTTTAGCAGAGAATAAAAGGCCATGCAACTTGCCCTTCCCAGTCTGTGGGGAGAAACTGCACTTGTGAGTGTGGGCAGTTCTCCCTGTATGGAAAAGAGGCGAGCTGGGGACAGGTTTAGTGCAGGTGAACCAACGCAAGCACAAAAATCCACCATCTGCCTCTGCAGGTTTAACCCACATACTTTACGCTTGCACAGTATGGGGCACACTTGCATGTGGGGTCAACGCTAACTTCAGGGGGTGTGTACTTCTGTCCCCCATACTTAGCGCAGCTCAAGACGTGGCAATGTGCAAGCTGGCACACAGGCACACAATGTCGCCCACTGAAGTGGTGTTAAGTGCACCTATGGTAAGGGCAGCAAGTGCGCCTGCATCCTGCCGCATCCTGCAGTGTTCCCACCCTTATGCGCACTACAGGGGTAACACAGGATTTTTGGCACGAGGGCCCATGCTAACTTTAGTGCTGTGCCCAAACTGTGCACCAAACCCTGTGCTACTGGGTAAACATGCCCCTATGTGCACTAAGAGACCACTGCTATGGCCTGGCCAACTGCTTTTAAAAAGGAAACTCCCTGAAACTCGCCCTTAAACATCAGCCTAATGGCTTGTAAACACAGCCGCCTGGCTAAAAGTTGCCCTCTACAATTGATTGATTTATTTATTTAACAAGACTTATATACCACCTTTTCCTTAAAACAAGGTAATTTACATTACAACTCCAACAGTTTTGCATTATAACAAGTTGGTTTGCACTTAATTCAAACAGTTTTGGGGTTGCCCAGCATGCAGGAGGCTTGATAAGATGAAGACCTAACAGTATAATTGGCTTAACTTATCTACAAATTGTGATTTTGTGTAGTGTTCGTTTGGTGGTGTTCATTTCTCAGGGTTCATTAGTGTGTGGCTAGACAGTCAGTGTTGCTCTAAGTGATGCCGCCAAAGTGTTCTATGTACAGGAGTGTCTTCAACTGGTTTCTGAAGTCCTTGGTGTCTCTCGTGTTTCTAATATCCTCCAGGAGGGAGTTCCATAAGTTTGATGCATATAATGATAGTGCCCTATTGGAGATGGTCTGTTTGGTTTTGGAGTAATCTTGGGGCGTAACTAATGTGTTCTTACAGTTTATTCTCATTGGCAGGTTTTCAGGATAATTTGTTATCACATCCTGGAGAGACTCAGCTGAGGTATTATGTATTATTTTAAAGATATTAAGGGGTATGTTTACTAAACTGCGTTAGTGCGATTCACGTTAGGAGCCATGGTAGAGACAGAAACCCCAAATAAGGACATGGGCGGTACATCGTTGCTGAGAACGCTCGCTACAAGGCGCCATAAATGAACGAGCGCTACAGGGCACGTTACCGCGCGTTAATCTTAAGAAGGCGCGCAGGCAAACAATCACAGCAACAGAGCTGTAGCACAATGGTTACAACACTGACTGATGGTACAGGTGTCATGGGTTCAATTCCCCAGTGGGCCTATTGTATAAGGCTGGCTGAGGCAGCACCCTTTACATTTAAGTAGTGATCGTTGAGGCATGTGACATGTATTTTAATTTGTGCTGCCAGCAAACACACCCTCACGGTGGCATAACCTAAGGTGCTGCATAAGGCACCCCATAACGCACTCCATAGGGCACATTATAAAGTGTACTGTCCACCAAGGCACCCTATAATGTCCCCTATAGGACACCTTATAAGGCTTTGAACAAAGCCCTGGCTGGCTGCAGGACTGCACGTCACCACACAAACTGTCTGCTGTGGTTACCAGGATAGGGTTAACCCACCCGTACCCATGATGCACTGCACATGCAAATCAGCAGTCGAGAGATGGGCACAAGATTGGGTATGCACCCCCACAGCACCTCGGACAGGTAGGGGGAACAGACCGTGTGTGGTACTGCCACAGAGTAGCCACAGACAGTCACATTGTGCGGGTACTGTGCCCACCCTGAGGTTGAGGTGGGGCACCCAGCACCAGGTCCACAGCACCTTTCATAGCTGAAATACGCCATGCTGCAGGTCCCCATCAGTGTGTGATAGGTAGTTCCATTAGACATACCTAGGATACATCTGTGCCTTGCTGTATGTCTCGGTCATGTCTAGTCCTTATGGGCAATGATGCACCCAGAATAGTGCATATCCTGTGTTGGTGCCATGGTTACCTGCTGTAGGTGAAGAAGGGGGGGGGGTGTATGGACCTATGGGCAGATCATGTACCACCACACAACCCACCCTCTGGGGCTCAGGGTGGGAAACAGGATCACCCACCAATAGATCCACACTCTACCTCCCTGCAATGGTAGCAGTAGAGGGGACCATCAACCCCAGTCCTGCTGGAGAACAGACAGAGTGGTACACATCCGTAACGCAATAGCAGACAGATGGCAGGCCTGGAAATGCTCAGCTGCCCCCCACAATTATCTGACATTCTCCAGCAGCAAGCCTCCAGCCGCTGCACCCTGCAAGGTGTTCCAGCAAGACACATTCTAGCTGCAGACAGTCCGCCAGCTAGTCCATAGTCCTGGAGAAGCTGCATGTACCCAGAACGGGGATGTCAGCATACACACCAAGCAAATAAGTCAGTGATTGGGCCCCAAAAGAAAACCCATACATATCACATGAGAGAAATGCTATATAGCACTATGGGGGAACCTAGCCATGCCATGGTCACTGCTCAGACAGGGTGAGCGTGACTGCCCAGCGGGACATGCTATGGCCACCCTGTCCATGCAGGTGGTACCGGGCACTACAGTGTCCGAGCCCTTGCCCTATGCCCTGTGCAGATGCGGCCAGGCCAGGCCACCCTATCCAGGCTTTTCCCACAGTACCTTGCTCCTCATTATGCACATTGGCAGGCCAATACTGGCAACAGTGCTAGCAGTGTGGGCTGTGGAGGGTGTTGGCAGCCACCACACACTGGATAGACAGACACACAAACCCCACACATATGCCAGCATTGTGCAACTATAGAGGTGTTGGGCAGCCCAGGCCACCACACCAGTCCTGGGCACAGTGCAGGCATGGCTATGGTACGCAATATTGTAGGAGTCACTCCCCAGGTTGGTAAACACTGTCAGACACAAGACCTGTAGCACACTCCACAGACATCAGAAAGGTTGCTATGATGCAGCTCACTCAGAATATTGTACTTAACCTAGGAATTGCTATCTGCCAGTAATCATAGCAACCTTTTTAAAGATGTGTACCATATTCCCAGGTTTAGGGTGGCATTACTAAGGTATGCAAGTGCTAGTATTGGGAGATGCATGCAGAGCCCAATGTCCTGCCTCTCCAGGAGGCTTTGGATAATGGGGCCTGTGGGTGCGGGTGTGTCTGCCCCTGTTGGCTGCTGCTTTACGGCAGAGGTTCCCAACTCCAGTCCTGCGGTGCCAAACACTGTTGGGGTTTTCATGCTGTCCCTCATGAATATGCATGAGATGCATCTGCATACCATGGGGGTGGCGCATAGAAATGCAGCACAGGCATCTTTATCAGAGGCAGCATGGAACCGGAATGGTGTTTGGCCCTCCAGGACTGCATTTGGGAGACTCTGCTCTAGGTAATGTGCATGTTTATGGTGTCCGTGCTCTGTAGGGTAAAATGTAGGTGTCTTGGGCATGTTTACATCATCTGCAATATAGGTGCTGTCTGTATTAGCATGTTGTAGTAGTGGGTAAAATATGGGGACTGGGTTGGCAGGAACCACAGCTGGGACTTGAACCTGTGATCCTCTGCTTCTGAATACACTGGTTTTGTGCACTGCACCACCTTGTTGTCACAGAGTCAGTACATTCCTTGATGATACCATGACTGTCTGTGAGACGGGGCCCGTCTATTGCAGTACACGGCACCCACCTACACAGGGCTAGGCCACGGTCTGCTCTGGGCAGCTGCCACTGCCCCCTCCACCACCAATATCCCTCAGCCACCATGCTGACATGCCCTTCTGCTGGTGGTGCTGGTGGTGCGCAGTCTCAGGCCATCCAGTGTGCAGGTAGGCGGCTGCCTATGGTGCAGTTTCTGGGGTAGGGGTGCCTGCATAGACGTCCACGCTCCACCCAGCCCTGCCTGCCAATGTTCCGTGCCCTTGGGGGTAGCTGTTGGGTACTATCCCCTGTGACACTGTGGGAAACATGCTCGTGCCCATGTTGGGCCTTCAGCAGTTGCTGTCTGGCTGCTCTGCTGTTTCAGCATTCGTATGGGCCACCTAGGCATCACCCTAGTCCGCACTGTGGCCCAGCTCCACCACAGCATGTGCTGCCTGCGGCCCTCTGTATCCCCTTCTCCGGCATCTGTCCAGTTGCCATTCCGACATGCCCGCCCTGATGTTGCGGGACATGTGCACGCCATAGGAACCCTGTCCGATTGTGGGGGAAACCCTGAGCAGCGCTATTTCACTATGGGCTCCTTCACCTTGTATGGGGACAGAGTATAGACCCTTCCATGATTTATATCTTTTCTATGGAGCTTACTCGGGGGGGGGGGGGTTGATGTTTCTCATTGATGCCACTATTGGCCAGCTTGGTTATGGGTTTTTTTCCAGTTTGTTGGGGTCATTTTCAGTGTTTCTGTGCCCGTTTGTTCTGTGCACATGTATCACACTTATCACTTTATTTTGGTTTCCCTGCCTAGGCTGTACATTGCTGACGCTGAAATGGTCTCTCTCCCCTGTAATGTGCATTTAACGGCAGGTTTTCATTCGCGTTGGAATTCAGCTCTTCAGATCAGCGCGTTAGTGTGAAGGGAGCCTCTCCCCGCCCTCTCTCCGCCCACTGACCCCTTCTCTCCGCCCTCTCTCCACCTTCTGCGGTGTTTTACCGCGCCGCGGGGCATTACGATCGTTAGCGTATCATAACGCGCGTTATGTATGATTACCGCAGTTTAGTAAACATACCTCTATGTGTGGCTTTGAACCTGACGCGACTCCTCATCGGTAGCCAGTGTAATTGGGCCAATGTTGGTGTTATGCATTCATTTTTTGCTGTTCCAGTGATGATACGGGCAGCCGTGTTCTGGACCATCTGCAATGGGTGCATAGTATGTGCTGGCAGGCCTTGATAGAGTGAGTTGCAGTAATCTAAAACCAGTGTGGCTATGGCTTGTAGCACCATTCGGAAATCATTCTGACTTAAGAGAGCCTTCAGTTTCCAGATGATTTTTAGTTTGTGGTATGCATGCTGTGTTGTTCTGTTTATTTGGGATTCTAGGTCTAGGTCCTGATCCAGTATGACCCCTAGGTCCTGTTTCTCCCAGAAATTTTTCTGCACATTCTTTTCCGGAAAGCGTGATCTTCTCTCTCAACTATGGGAAATGTGCACCTCTGAGATCCTTGCATGTTGCATGGTAGAGGAGGAAATATATTTCTGGTTCTCTTTCTTCAGTACTGCACTGAATGCAGAATCGGACTCTTTGAAGTTTTCAGTTGGTTTTGTCTGCATTATTCTGATCTAACGTATGGTCCCTTTTTCTGTATTGCATTTTCATAAATAAGTTAAGAGACACGTGCTATTGCTTAAAAAAATAATCACACAGTAACAAAATTTGCTGTTTCCTTTTGTTTCATTTCAATCTGAAACCACACAAATATTTCATGTTGTTTATTTTAGTGTGGGTTAAAACCATCTAAAACATGCTAAACAAAACAAAAGCCAGAGATGTTAAAGGACCCCAAAAATCTTCCTCTATATTTCTAAAGGAGAGCTTTCTGAATTCTTTGGGGCTGATATTTAGCGGCACTTATCCGTATAACAGCACCTGCTATATGGATAAGTGTTGCTGTCTGGGACATTGAGCAGCACTATCTAGAGAGTGTCAGGACGGTCCGTGGATGGAGCAGCAAATTATCTGTATGGGGGCAACTTTCAGCACCATTGTTTGGATGGATATCGGCATAGTCTAGGCCAGAAAAATGCTGTCCTCATTGCTATCTGGATAGCCTATGGGGATTCATTTAGAAGCATCCCCATGTGTAAGCAACAGTATTTGCCCAATGCAAATAGCAATTTTAGAAAGCTGCTATTTACTAGGGATGCACAGTCATTTGAAATGACATTGAAATGTCAAGGACATTTTCTGTATTGTTTCATGTCATTTTCAAAACCCCCAAAATTTTATTTCTAGTCAATTTTTATTTTTTTTTCTTTTAGAAATTTGTTTCAGGGGAAATGTCATCTCTAGTGTGCAGTATCACTTAATGGGGTGCACTATCATTTAATAGTGCACACTGTGGAATGATAGTGCACACTAGGGGCAACTAATGTGCCTTAGTGAATGATAGTGCTCACTAGTGAATATGGATAAGAGACATCTGCATGCATTGCCTCTATTGTATGCAGATCTCTCTCATTCATATTCATTGTGGTTATCCTGAAAACCGGACTGGCTAGGTGTGTCCTGAGGATTGGTTTGAGAATCCCTGGTCTATAATGGAGGATGGGCCAGGAAACCCATCTCTGCCAATGAGTGTATTCTTCCAAGGTTTTAGAGAAAACTATACAACGGCCCTTTTTTTTTTTGGGGGGGGGGGGTATAGGGGCCTTTTGATTGGAGTACTTTGCCACTATTGAGCGATGGTTGTCTTGGAACCAAGGGGGCTCAAGGCTGCTGAGAACCAGCAAGAGGAACAGCCTCTCTGCGTAATAGCTAGGCTTTGAGAGAAGGAGAGGAGATCCCTAAGGCTGGTTTGGCCTAACAGAGAAGAGAAGATAGGAGAGAAGCGCAGACCTGAGGAGGGTTTGGAGTTGGAGTACCATCGGCTACTAAAAGCAGAAGAAATCTAAAGGGACTCAGCCAAGGGTGCCTTGGACTATTTAGGAGGTCAGCAGGATATGGAGAGTGCATTTCACCTTAGTCCAGACTGTGCTGTGAGAGAAGGAACCCTGGTGCATCCTCAACACACGTTGAGGAGTTGTCAGAATTGTTGATATTTTTGTTCATGGAAGCGGGGGGGGGGGGGGGGGAGGGGAGGGATGTACTTTTCCCTATTCTGTACTTTCCCCAGGGGTGCCAATTATTGGAGAATGATTTTTGTGTGCCTATATGAAGTCCAGGGTAGAATATTTTTGTGAGCTTGCAGGCAATTGAAAGTGCATTCCATAGAGTGAGGAGGAGTGGCTGCCCACTTAGAGGCCCAAATATGGCTGGCCCAAGGTGCCCTAGGTAAACCTTCAGCTATGTGTGGCCCTCCGAAGAGTTGCTAAGGCCCTACCCCCGGTGCAGTCCAGCATCTCCCTTATCCTCCCCTCAAAGTGTTTGACCTCTCCTTATCCCCATTAAAGTGTTCAGCATCTCTTTTACCCCCTCCCCACCAACAGAAATGTTCAGCATCTACCTTAACCTCTACTCTGAGGTGCGCAGTGTCATCTTTAACCCCTCCCCCCGAGGTATTCAGCATCTGTCTTACCCTCCCCCCCCCCCCAAAAGTGTTCAGATCTTCCTATCTCCCTAAGGTGTTCAGCATCTACCTTAACCCTCCTCCCCATAGTTGTTCAACATCTGCTCTTCCTTTCCCCCATCCTCTCTGTTTGCGTATCTCCCCCTTCCCCTCCCTCATCACTCCTCCAGAGCTGTTGCTGCTCCTCTGCTACTGCCACCTGCATCTGAAGCACTAAGCAAAAATCAGAGTGGCTCCACCATAACCGGGATGGAACCAGGCTGCTGGCATTAACCTTTAAAAAGGAGACAGAGCAGCTTTTAAATTAGATAACAAGGGAAAACAGACAGACGCCCAAGAGCACATGGTTCAGGAGGATGTATCCTTGAAGGATACTGGCAAAAGACTGAAGTTAGTGCATGTCGACAGAGGTTCCAATAAAGACAAAGGTAACCCAAATGCCCTTAAGTATAGAGCAGACAGAGCTTAAAGATTACAAATTACCCCAACCTACTGATAACTAGAGTAATATGAATAAAATACAACCTCTAAATGCTTGTATGCAAATGCTAGGAGTCTAAAAAATAAGATGGGAGAGTAAGAATATATAGTACTAAATGAGAGGTTAGATATGATTGGTATCTCGGAGACCTGGTGGAAGGAGGACAACCAGTGGAACACTGTGATACCTGATTACAAATTATATCGCAATGATAGAATAGATCAAATTGGTGGAGGGGTTGGGCTCTGTGTTAGAGAGGGCACTGAATTACAGAGGATTAAAGTTTTGCAAGAAACAAAATACACTTTAGAATCTCTATGGATTGAAATTCCATGTAAAAAGGGGAAGGTGATGGTAGTGGGGGTGTACTACCAACCACCTGATGAAATGATCAGAAAATCAGGGAAGTTAACAAAAGTTAAAATACAATAATAATAATGGGTATCGACTGGCTCAGTGTCACAGCAGGACATGCTAGGAAGATTCTAGATAAAATAAATGACTGCTTCTTGGAGCAGCTGGTTTATAAACTGACAAGAGGGGAAGCCATTTTGGACCTAGTCCTTAGTGGAACACAAAGTCTGGTGTAAGAGATAAGGATGTTGGGGCCACCTGGCAATAATGATCATAGCGTTTGATTTAATAAATGGAGGAAAGATGGCAAGGAAATCCACAGTACTACCTTTTAACTTTCAAAAGGGAGACTATGATAAAATGAGTTAAATAGTTAAGAAAAAACTAAAAGGAGCAGCTGCAAAGGTTAAAGATTTACATCAAGCATGTGTATTGTTTAAAAATACTATCTTGGAAGTCCAGACCAGCTGTATTCCACGCTTTAAGAAAAGTGGAAGGAAGTCCAAGAAACTGCCAGCATGGTTTAAAGGTAAGGTCAGAGAGGCTGTTATAGCCAAAGAAGCATCTTTCAGGAAATGGCAAAAAGATCCAAATGATGAAAACTGGAAAAAACATAAGCACTGACAAGTTAGATGCAAGGCATTGATAAAGTTGGCAAAGAGAGAATTTGAGAAGAAGCTTGCTGTGGAAGCAAAAACGCATAATAAAAACTTTTTCAAGTACATTTGTAGAAAAAAACCTGTGAGAGAGTCAGTTGGACCATTAGATGATAGAGGGGTAAAAGGGGCACTAAGAGGGGACAAGGCCATAGCGGTGTTTATTGAAGACAAGGCTGAAGAAGATGTAGGGAAGTTACCCATGACTGACATGGTATTTAAAGGTGATGCATCAGAACAATTAAAAGAAATATCAATAAACTGTGAAGATGTATTACAACTATTTGATAAACTAAAGCATAGCAAATCACCTGGACTGAATGGTATACATCCGAGGGTGTTTAAGAAACTGAAATATGAGATTGCAGACCTACTATTAGTAATCTGTGAACTATCATTAACATCATCTGAAATACCTGAAGACTGGCGAAGGGCCAGTGTAACACCAATTTTTAAAAAGGGTTCCAGGGGTGATCCAGGAAAATACAGACCAGTGAGCCTAATGTCAGTACCAGGCAAAATGATAGAAACCATTATAAAGAACAAAATTACTGAACATGTAAATAGTCATGGTTTAATGGGAGACAGCCAACATGGGTTTAGCCAAGGAAAGTCTTGTCTTACTAATCTGTTATATTTTTTTGAAGATGTGAATAAACAGGTAGTTAAAGGTGTGCCAGTCAGTACAGTGTATCTAGATTTTCAGAAAGCCTTTGACAAGGTCCCTCATGAGAGACTCTTGGTGAAATTAAAAAGCCATAGGATAGGAGGCAGTGTACTACTGTACTGTGGATCAGGAACTGGTTAAAAGGTAGAAAGCGGAAGGTAGGGCTAAATGGCCAAGTTTCACAGTGGAGAAAGGTAAATAGTGGAGTACCCCAGGGATCTGTGCTCAGTCTTGTACTTTTTAACATATTCGTAAATGACATGGAAATGGGAAAAGCGAGTGAGGTTATCAAATTTACAGATGACACAAAATTATTCAAATTGTTAAAACGCAAGAGAATTGTGAAAAATTGCAAGAGGACCTTGATAAATTAGAAGACTGGACATTCAAATTGCAGATAAAATTTAATGTGGAGAAGTGCAAAGTAATGCACCTAGGAAAGAACAATCCAAACTATGGTTACACAACGCAAGGTTCCACATTAGGACACACCACTCACGAAAAAGATTTTGGCGTCATCGTGGATAACATGTTGAAACCCTCCGTCCAGTGTGCAGCGGCGGCCAAGAAAGCAAATAGAATGCTAGGTATCATAAGTAAAGGAATAGAGAATAAAACAGAGGATATGGTAATGTTTCTGTATCGTTACATGGTGCGACCGCACCTTTAATATTGCATGCAGTTCTGGTCACTGTATCTTAAAAGGATATAGCTTTATTAGAAAAGGTATAGAGAAGAGCCACCAATATGTAAAGGGGATGGAAGGATACACCTATGAGGAGAAGCTTAAAAGGTTAGGGCTCTTTAACCTGGAAAAGAGACAGCTGAGGGGAGATATTAGAGAGATCTATAAATTAATGAATGGAGTGGAATGGGTAAAGATAGATCAATTGTTTACACCATCAAAAAGTAGAAAGACTAGGGGACATGCAAGCCCATTTTAGGCTAATAAGAGAAAATACTTTTTCACTCAACGCATAATCAAACTCTGGAATTCGTTACCGGAGGATGTAGTAAAAGCTGTTAGTGTAGCTGGGTTTACAAAGGTTTGGACAAGTTCCTGGAGGAAAGGTCCATAAATCATTATTAAAGAGGACCCGGTAAATCCACTGTTTGCCCAATACAAGCATTGTGGAACCTGTGTATCTTTTTGGGAAACTGCCAGGTACTTGTGATCTGGATTAGCCACTGTTGGAAAAAGGATACTGGGCTTGATGGACCTTGGTCTGTCCCAGTATGGCATATCTTATACTCTTATGTTCATGCTCAAGGCCCGCCATGTTCCATTGCCTCTATACTTTCTGTTTTGGAGGAGATGGGGGACAGGGAGGTGGCAGGCCTTGACCATCACAGTTGCACTAGGCCTCACACTGACCGTGCTAACTTTTGTTTAGTGGCATGACTGCCGTATTTGTGCCACCCCACCCCTCCACACCAAATTGTGCTGCCCTAGCAGACACCTGGTCCACCTAGTGGATGATATGGCCCTGGGCCCAGAGAGAGAGAAGCTGGTGAGAATGCCAGGTGAAAGGATTTGCCAGTTGACATCAAAGTTAGGCTAAAGGAGGGAGATGTGAGAGAGTGATTCCAAGTACCAGAGGTTTGCTTTTCCATCAGCTGTTTTGACTACAGCTCCTCCCTCCTGTGAGGGGAGGGGGGGATAAAAAGCTTGCTTGCTCCACAGATAGCAGCGCGGCTGTGTGTACAAAGGGCATGTTCTAAGGGGCTAGTTTTGCCCCTTGTGAACCTCTTTGGAGTGCCGAGGACGGAAGGTGGGATTTTCTCTCCCCTATTGTTAGCACCTTTTGCAATGGGTAAGAGGAAAGCTAGGGTGAAGGGTCCTAAGGAAGATTTGCTGGTGGTGAAAGGCCCAATGGACCATCATGTTGTAGCACTGGGGAACTTAACTCTTTGCCTCTGCAGACAGGTGTGAGTATCTCCTCTTCAGATTCCTCGCTGACGTTGGGTTAAGAACCCCTCCCCACTAGCCAAATTCTCAGTATGTCTCCAGCATGATTGGGACTTCCCAGGTAGGGGATATAGCTCCATCTGTTTCTACTCCCGTACCATTGGTTTTGACTGCTGTAACAGAGATGATTGCAGATTCTGGACCTAAATTCCTGGTGCCCGTTTCTTTTTCTGCTACTTCTTCAAAATTACCACTTTAGGGCACTGGGTCTCTGATGTTTGGTCTGCAATCAACAGGGTGGAAGGGGTGTTGCAAGGCACGCTGGGCCAGTTATGTGAATTTTCTCAGGACACTGCTGACACTTTGTGCTAAAATGAGACCTTGATTGCTGATTGTGATGGGAAGGTCTCTCAGTTGGAGACTAATGTCAGCTTACAACAGCTGGGTAATTCTCCATCTAAAGATAACATGTTGCTGCATAATAAACTGGAAATGTTTGAAAATGCTGCAAAAGCCACGAACCTTAGGGTTCTTAATTTTCTTGTGGTTCATCTGCTTTCTCCCATGGAGCTATTTAAAATGTATTTAAAGAATATTTTGTTGTACTCTGATTTTTCAGAGTCTGCTATCTCCTCTATTTATTATGGGCCCGATATTGAGTTAGGCAGGCTATGCGCTGCCACAGTGCATAGCCTGCCCGCCAACCCCCCTAACCCAGATTTTCACTTCCGCACCGGCGCAGAGGCTACATGGGTAGCAGTGATTTTCGATGTTAACCGCATAGCCTCGTAGGCGAGGAAAAACCTCACCTATTTTCAAGGCACAGAGGGCTACGCGGGTAGCATCGAAAATTGCTGCTACCCATGAAGCCCTTTCCTCCGCCCCCACTCTGACCCAGAACGCCGCTAACATGCCCCAAAGCTACCTACATAGCATCCAGGTGCTTTAGGGACTTGTCCAGGATTTTTGAAGGGACCTACCCATGTAGGTGCCCTTCGAAAATCCCGGATAAGGCCTTTACACAGGTAACTAGGAAGTTACCAGTGTAAAGGCCTTTGAAAATTGGACCCTATATTCGTCAGAGTGTTGCTCAAATAGCATCTGTGGGAGATGCAGACGAGCCAGTTAATCCTGATGATTTAGGGTTAACACAATTTTTGGAAACTTCTTAGGGTAATGCATCTCAAAGAGGAACTTTATTAGTTTATTTTTTCACAGAGTGGGTTAAGAGTAGTATTATAAAACTGTATTTCCTAAAGAAGGCTGCTTCTTTTTGTGGTCAGCCATTGATGATATTTCCTGATATTGCTCGTACCACTCAGATCTGGCGTAAACCTTTTCTTTAGTTAAAACCTAGGGTACTGACTCTTGGAGGAACGTTTTACTTGAAGTTTCTTGCAAGTGTTTGGTACTACTTTCTGCAACAGTTATGTATTTGTTGAGGCTTCCCATCTTGAGCGATTTCTTTTGGATAAGCAGTTTTCCTTTTGTGATGTTTGCTTTGTTTGACTGGGTAGAGTTAAAAGGGATTGAATGTATTATTTGTTTCCTTTGCCTTGACCTCCATGTACCCTTCATCTTCTCTCGTAATGTGGGCTTGTGTAGATTCTTGGTTTAAATGTTTCTTGAGGTTTTTCCTGTATTACTTTAAATTAATTTATTTTTCTTGTAGGTTGCTTATTGTTAACTGTTAAAAATTTGAATAAATATAAATTTAAAAAGAAATTCAACTAAAGGAAATATTATCCACAGATTCTCAGAGAAGCTTCTGCTGATTCCACAAAAGAGTAAAGTAGCCCAAATGCCCTCAAGTATGGAGCAGACAGAGCTTAAAGATCCCAAATTACCCATGTCTAACAATAGCCAAATTAATATGAATAAAATACATTCTCTAAAATGCTTGTATGCAAATGCTAGAAGTCTAAAAAATAAGATGGGAGAGTTAGAATATATAGCACTAAATGAAAGGTTAGATATGATTGGAATATCAGAGACATGGTAGAAAGAGGACAACCACTGGGACACTGTGATACCTGGGTACAAACTATATCGAAATGATAGAGCTGATCAAATTGGTGGAGGGGTTGCGCTCTATGTTAGAGAGGGCATTGAGTCAGAAAGGATTAAAGTTTTGCAGGAAACAAAATCTGCTGTAGAATCTATATGGATTGAAATTCCATGTTAAAGGGGGAAGGCAATGGCAGTGGGGGTTGTACTATCGAGCGCCTGGCCAGAATGACCAAATGGATGATGAAATGCTCAAAGAAATCAAGGAAGCTAACAATAGTTACAGTGCAGTAATAATAATGGGTGATTTCAACTACCCCGGTATCGACTGGGTCAGTGTCACGTCAGGACATGCTAGGGAGATAAAGTTCCTTGATGAAATAAATGACTGCTTCTTGGAGCAGCTGGTTCATGAACTGACCAGAGGGGAAGCCATATTAGACCTAGTCCTTAGTGGAACACCAGATCTAGTGCAAGAGATAAGGTTGTTGGGGCCACTTGGCAATAGTGATCATAGCATGATCGCCTTTGATTTAATTAGTGGAGGAGGGATAGTAAGGAAATCCACAGTACTACCTTTTCACTTTCGAAAGGGAGACTATGATAAAATGAGGAAAACAGTTAAGAAAAAACTAAAAGGAGCAGTTGCAAAGGTTAAAGACGTACATCAGGCTTGGCTGTTGTTGAAAAATACTATCTTGGATGCCCAGACCAGCTGTATTCCACGCTTTAAGAAAAGTGGAAGGAAGTCCAAAAACCTGCCAGCATGGTTTAAAGGTGAGGTCACAGAGGCTGTTGTTGCCAAAAAAGCATCTTTCAGGAAATGGAAAAAAGAGCCAAACGACAAAACCTGCAAACAGCACAAGCACTGGCAAGTCAAATGCAAGGCATTGATAAGGCAGGCAAAGGGAGAATTTGAGAAGAAGCTTGCTGTGGAAACAAAAACACAAAGTAAAGACCTTTTCAAGTACATTCGTAGCAAAAAACCTGTGAGAGAGTCAGTTGTTCCATTAGATTTTAAAGGGGTTAAAGGAGCACTAAGAGTCGACAAGGCGATAGCAGAGAGCCTGAATGAATTCTTTGCTTCAGTCTTTACTGAGGAAGATTTAGGGATGTTACCCATAACTGAAGTGGTATTTAAAGGTGCGGAAGAATTGAAGGAAATATCGATACATCGGGAAGATGTATTACAACTGTTAGATAAACTGAAGAGTAGCAAATCACCTGGGCCGGATGGTATACATCCAAGGGTGTTGAAAGAACTGAAATATGAGATTGCAGACCTGCTATTAGTAATCTGTGAACTATCATTAAAATCATCTCTAATACCTGAAGATTGGAGGATCGCCAATGTAACACCAATTTTTAAAAAGGGTTCCAGGGGTGATCCGGGAAACTACAGACCGGTGAGCCTGACAATAGTACCGGGAAAAATGGTAGAAACCATCATAAAGAATAAAATTACTCAGCATGTAGATAGTCATGACCTAATGGGAGACAGCCAACATGGCTTTAGACAAGGAAGATCTTGTCTTACTAATCTGTTATGTTTTTTTGAAGAAGTGAATAATCAGGTGGACAAAGGTGAGTCGGTTGATATTGTGTATCTGGACTTTCAGAAAGCCTTTGACAAGGTCCCTCATCAGAGACTTTTGGCAAAACTAAAGAGTCATGGGATAGGAGGCAGTGTACTATTGTGGATCAGGAACTGGTTAAAAGATAGAAAGCAGAGGGTAGGGCTAAATGGCCAATATTCCCAATGGAGAAAGGTGAATAGTGGTGTACCCCAGGGATCTGTGCTGGGTCCGCTGCTTTTTGACATATTCATAAATGACCTGGAGAGTGGAATAACAAGTGAGGTTATCAAATTTGCAGATGACACAAAACTATTTAAAGTTGTTAAAACCCAAAAGGATTGTGGAAAATTGCAAGAGGATCTTGATAAATTGGAAGACTGGGCATCAAAATGGCAGATGAAATTTAATGTGGACAAGTGCAAGGTTATGCATCTAGGGAAGAAGAACAACCCAACTATGGTTACACGATGCAAGGTTCCACATTAGGAACCACCACCCAGGAAAAAGATTTAGGCGTCATTGTGGATACCATGTTAAAACCCTCGGCCCAGTGTGCAGCGGCGGCCAAGAGAGCAAATAGAATGCTAGGTATGATAAGGAAAGGAATGGAAAATAAAACAAAAGATATATAATGCCTCTATATTGTTCCATGGTGAGAGACCGCAACCTTGAATATTGTGTGCAATTCTGGTCGCCGTATCTTAAAAAGGATATAGCGATTTTAGAAAAGGTTCAGAGAAGAGCCACCAAAATGGTAAAGGGGATGGAAGGATACTCCTATGAAGAAAGGCTAAAAAGGTTAGGGCTCTTTAACCTGGAAAAGAGACGGCTGAGGGGAGATATGATAGAAGTCTATAAATTAATGAACGGAGTGGAACGGGTAAACGTAGATCGATTGTTTACCTTATCAGAATATAGAAAGACTAGGGGACATACAATGAAGCTACAGGGTAAACTATTTAAGACTAATAAAAGAAAATATTTTTTCACTCAACGTGTAATCAAACTCTGGAATTTGTTACCGGAGGATGTAGTAAAGGCTGTTAGTGTAGCTGGGTTTAAAAAAGGTTTGGACAAGTTCCTGGAGGAAAGGTCCATAAACCATTATTAAGAAGGGACCCAGGATATCAGTGCTTGAAGCAATACAAGCATTGCGGAACCTGTGTCCCTTGGGGAAACTGCTAGGTACATATGACCTAGATTGGCCACTGTTGGAAACAGAATACTGGGCTTGATGGACCTTGGTCTGACCCATTATGGCATATCCTATGTTCTTATGTTCTTATGATTTTTTTTCCTGTTTGTGCTTTTCAACTATCAGTTGGATTTTGCTAATTTGCAATCTCGCTTTTGCTTCTATAAATTTCTTCTTTTTGTGGACACACTTTATGAAAGTGCTTTTAAGAAATATCCAGGGACAGTGCGAGGGTACTAGGCATCCTAGATGAACCTTCAGCTTTTCGCCCCCTTCAATTAACTTCCAGTGCATTAGACCCCCCTCCTCCCAGAATTTGATACTTAAACTGAACAATCATGATCATCTTATTAACTCCCCTTCCAGAATGAATTGGACCTCAACTGTATATATTTCATATATAGTATACAAGCAATTGCTAAAGTTATCAGCATGCAGACCTGGCAGTTTATACGCATTAATGACCTCCTATAAAATAGTGATGGTTGTAAAAGCACACTCTTTGGCATGAATGTGTGTCCTTTGTCAGTAGGCATATGCATTTCTTTGTCACATACCACCCTCTGTAACTGGGTCCCAATCACCTAAAGGATAGAAGTTCACATCCCTGCCTAAATTCTTTTGCAACCCCATAGCTTCATGCCCCTATTTTCAGCCATTTCCTCCTTATAAGAGAGAAAGCATAGGCTGAGCCATGCCAACAATGCCACACATAGATAACAGTTCAATCTGTCCAAATAAAACCAATGCTTATGAAATGAAACAAAGATAATAAAAAGAAAAAACATAATAAAGATGAAACAGAGCTGCATCTTTTTGATGTGCCAGCATATCATTTCTGTGGGAAGATCTTCACCAGCTCTATTTGCAAAATATCTGAAAGGGCCCCCAGGGCAAAGAAGATTCACCTCATAAGATACAGGAGCAACTGTAAGTGGGACCCCTCCTTCTCTGGGATCCCTGCATCCCAGGGGCTGCTTGCATGCAGCTTGCTCCACTGTTTTGATCTATTTTCCTAGTAGGGGGTGTAGTGATGTTTGAGGAACACTTGCAATATTTATAGTGCTACCTTATCAGAAATGGGGTTGTTGCAGTTTAAAACCTAACAGTGAAGTTCTGGTTTGCAGATGAGTGCAGGCTTTTTATTTTGTAAAGTTTTTGGTTACTTCGCCAAGGGGCCCTTTTACTAAAGTGTATTAAGTAGTTAACACATGAATTAGCATACACTAAAGGTTAGCACAGGACCACACTAACTGTTTCCCTGCTGGCAAGACAGTACACGCTAATTCCTGCATTAATTGCTCATTGCATGATGGGGCGGGGATTTGACAGGTTGTAGGGGAGAATGGGTGTGGACCGTGCACCACAGTTGGCATATGGCAATTAATGAACGCTATCACTTTTTCATTTAGCACAGATGAACTTAGGGGTATGTTTACTAAACCGCGCTACTGTGCGGGGCGCACTTGAGCGTGCGCTAAGGTACCTTAGCGCATGCTAATGATGCATTTTTGTGCCCCGCACACGTGCGCGCCGCACTAACGGGCCCGCTCATGTGCGCGTCGCGCAAATGAGCAATAGAGGCGTGGAAAGGCTCCCGGAGGGCGGAGGAAGGCTCCCCAGGGGCGGAGAGACGGGGTCAATGGGTGGAGAGTGGGAGGGGAGAGGCTCCCCGCACAGGAGCGGGGCTGAAATTCGATGAAAAAAATACTGCGAGTGAAAACCTCGCGGTAGAGCCGATTTAAAGGGAAGAGAAACCATTTCTGTCAGCAATGTACAGCAAAACCAGGGAAACCTACAAAACGTGAGCAGTGTGATACATGTGCACAGAACAAAATAGCAAATAAAAACGGAAAATGACCACAACAAAATTCTAATAAATTATAATCCAGCTGGGCAATAGTGATAGTCATGGAAAACATCAAAAATCACTCCCAAGAAAGCCCCAAAAAAGAAATATGAATTTTAGAAGGGTCTACGCTCCGTCCCCATACAAGGTGAATGATCCCACAGTGAAATTGTGCAGAGCAGAGTTTATGACTCCTTTGGCAAAGTTTCCTATCTCCAGGGACTGCACTGTCTCTGTGGCCACAGTGTGGTGCAGTGAACACAGACAGTGTGTTCAAGAGCCAAAGATCACCAGTTCAAGTCCCAGCTGGGGCTCCTGCAAACCCAATCCCCATATTTTACCCACCACTAAACCATGATAGTAAAGACCAATCTTTTTTGCAGATAACATAGGCATGGTCCAAACACCTCTATTTTACCCTACAGAGCACAGACACCAGAAACATGCGCATTACCTAGACCACAGTCCCCTCAATGCAGTCCTGGAGGGCCACATATCATTTAGCTGTGATGCTGTCAGCAATATAAGGCCATGTCAGCATGGTGGCGGAGGGGTACCGTTGGTGGAGGGGGCAGTGGCTGCTGCCCACAGCAGACGGGGGCCTAGCCCCCTTCACGTGGGTGCAGTGCCCTCCAACAGACAGGCCCTGTCTGACAAACAGCCATGGACTCCCCAGGGAATGCACTGCTTTTGTGCTAAGATGGTGGTGCAGCGGACACAGCCAGTGCCTTTAGGACCATAAGGTCACAGGTTCAAATCCCAGCTGGGGCTCCTGTCAACCCCTTATTTTACCCATGAAGAAAACATGGTAGTAAAGACTGAACCATTATTGCTGAGACCATAAGCATGGGTCAAAAACCTCTATTTTACCCTACACAGCACAAACACCATAGAAATGTGCATTACCTACGGCAGAATCCCCCAAATGCAGTCCTGGAGGGCCAAACACCATTCAGTTTCCATGCTGCCTCTAACAAAGATGCCTGTGCTGCATATCTATGCACCACCCCCATGGTATGCAGATGTATCCATGCATATTCATGAGGGACAGCATGAAAACCCGAACAGTGTTTGGCACACCAGGACTGGAGTTGGGAACCTCTGCCGTAAAAGCAGCAGCCAACAGGGCCAGACACACCCACACCCACACCCACAGGCCCCATTGGCTAATGCCTCCTGGAGAGGCAGGACATTGGGCCCTGCGTGCATCTCCCAATACTAACACTTGCATACCTTAGCAATGCCACCCTACACCTGGGTATACGGTACACACCTATCAAACGTTTCCTATGATTACTGGCAGATAGCAAGTCCTACGTTAAGCACAGTTTGCTCATTGAGCTCCATCATAACAATCTTTCTGATGTCTGCGGTGTGTGCTTCAGGTCTGGTCCCTGACAGTGTTTACCACCCTGGGGATTGACCCCAACAGTATTGCGTAGCATATCCATGCCTGTACTGTGCCCAGGACTAGTGTGGTGGACAGGGCTGCTAAACTCCTCTATAGTAGCACAATGCTGGCATTGGTGTGGGAGTGTGTGTCTGTCTATACAGTGTGTGGTGGCTGCAAACACCTTCCACAGCCCACACTGCCAGCACTGTTGCCAGTATTGGCCTGCCAATGTGCATAATGAGGAGCAAGGTACCATGGGTATAGCCCGGACAGGGTGACCTGGCCAGGATGCATCTGCACAGGGCATAGGGCACTGGCTGGGACATTGTAGTGCCCGGCCACCACCTACACAGACAGGACCTCAGTATGTCCTGCTGGGGGATCACTCTCACCCTGACTGTGCAGTTACGACAGCATGGCTAGACACCCCCATAGTGCTATATAGCATTTTTCTCATGTGGTATTTGTGGGTTTCCTTTTGGGGCCCAGTCACTGATTTATCTGCTTGTTGTGTATGCTGACATCCCAGTTCTGGGTGCATGCATTTCCACTGGGAACATGCACTATGGACTAGCTAGCAGACTGTTTGCAGCTGGTATTTGTCTTGATGGAGTGGCTTGTAGGGTGCAACAGCTGAAGGCTTGCTGCAAGAGAATATCAGATGGTGGTGGGGTGCAGCTTAGCATATCCAGGTCTAATGTCTGTGTGTTATGGATGTGTACAGAGCTGCATTGACTGCCCTGTAGGGTGTCTGTTCCCCAGCAGGACCAGAGTTGATGGTCCCCTCTACTGCCACCATTGCAGGGAGGTAGAATGTGGATCTGCTGATGGGGGTGCCTGTTTGCCACCCTTGGCCCTGGAGGAGGAGGGTTGTGGTGGTGGTGCATGGCCCACCTAGGGGTCCATGGGGGCTACACCTGACTGAGACACATTAACACTGCTTTGGAGCTCAAGCATGGCCTCTTTTAGTCATGGAAGGTGCTGTGGACCTGGTGCTGGGCACCTCACCGCACCCTCAGGGTGAGCACAGTGCCCGCACAATGTGACGGTGTGTAACTACTCTGTGCCAGTAAAACACACGGTCAGTACCCCCTACCAGGCCGAGGTGCTGTGGGGGTGCACAGGGTCACTTCCCCCTACCAGGCCGAGGTACTGTGGGGGTGCATTCCCCATCTTGTGTTTATCTGTGGACAGCTGATTTGCATGTGCAGTGCATCATGGGTACAGGTGGACTAACCCTATCCTGGTGACCACAGCAGACTGTCTGTGTGGTGATGTGCACTCCCTCTGCAGTCAGCCAGGGGGTTGCTAGCAGCTATAGGGCTGTAGCACAATGGTTACTTCACTGCCTGTGGAGCCAGAGGTCATGGGTTCAAACCCACAATGGAGTTATTTGATTGGGCTGCCCAGAGCATTATCTCTTTTTAATGTACATTATTGCTGCCAGCAAAAACACCCTCTTCATACTGTACCCATAAGGTGCCTCAGAGGGCGCTTTATAGGGCGCCCTATAGGTTACCTTATGGTTACCGTCCATATAAGGTGCACTATACGTTATCCTGTGGAGCAACTTATAGGGTGCCCTATAGGGGACATTTTAGGGTGCCGTGGCGGACAGTGGACTTTATAATGTGCCCTATGGAGTGCCTTATAGGGTGCCTTATGCGGCACCTTCAATTACGGCACGTGAGGACCTGTTTGCTGGCAGCAATTAATAAAATACAACTAAAGTGCTACAGGAAAAAATATGTACATTGCAAAGCTGTTGCCAAAGCCAGTCTTATGTATTAGGCACACTGGGGAGCAAACTCATGACCCCTGTATCAGTAGTCAGTGCCTTACCCATTGTGCTACACTGCTGCTTCTCCTTGCCTGTCAGCACACCTACTTATGCTGTGCATTCCTTAAACTGCACAGTGCGCCATCAAAAACATTGCTGTGACCTTGTGGTAACTCATACGGCACCCTATAAAGCGCCCTATCAGCAACATTCTAGGGTGCCTTGGCGGACAGTGCACTTTAAAATGTGCCTTATGGGGCACCTTATGTTAACACGCTTTGAGAGTGCATTTGCTAGTAGTAGTAATTAAAATAAAAAATAAAATGCCTCCTAAAGCAAACTTACCCATAATAGGTAATGCCTCAGCCAGCCTTCTTCATTGGGCACAGTGGGGGATTAGAACCCATGATCCCTGCACTATTGGTCAGTCTCTTAACCATTGTGCTGTGGCTCTGCTCTTGTGCTTGTGTATCAGAGCGCCGCCTTATGCCGTCCAATATTAAAATGCCTCCTAAAGCAATAGCATGCTGCCTTATGCAGCCCAATATTGAAATGTCTCCACCAGCTGTCTTCATTGGGCACTGTGGGGGATTGAACCCCTGATCCCTGCACCATTGGTAAGTGTCTTAACCAGCGTGCTGTGGCTTTGCTCTTCTGCTTGCACATCAGCGCGCCACTTATGCCTCCCACGCAGCTTTCTCATGCGCTAATGTGCGGGGCGCACATGGGCGCGGCGCACCTTAGCGCATATTTAAATCCCGGTTTTGCTTTTTCAGAAAGAAACGCCCACTCCTTATATGGCACCCGCACACTAGCGAGGCCCGCACATTACCGGGGTTTTAGTAAACATACCCCATAGAGTACCTGCATTAATTGCAAATTAACCTAACGCATAGTATGGGACTTTTCAGCGTGATAACTGAAGGGGGCATTCAACAGTTACCGCATGCCTTTGGCACTTATTATGTGTTGATTTTCACTCCTGACACACAATAAGTTCAAAGACTTACCACGCTTTAACAAAAGGGTCCCGAAGTGCGAGATAGTGGAGGGAATTTGCGTTGCTGTTACTGAAAAAATACCAGGAGTGAGTATTCTTCTCTCTGCATATTAGCACCAAGCACCCAGTCAACCTAATTATTCATTACTGTTTGTCAACCCTGGTAGGAATGGCTTCTGTAAATGAACAGAGCCTGCCACAATCCTGAGATTCGCAAACACTCAGTATCCTCACGGAGAGTCAAAGTCAGCAGAATGTTGGTCAGTCTTGTTGCAGCCAGGTACTTTGCAGCTTCGTTACAAATTTTTACATGAAAATAATGGGCAAGAGAAGGAAGCAGGGCTGATACAAGAGTATTGGATGCCCTAGGCAGCCCTGACCCCACCTCCTAAGATTTTGCTTAGTATTCTCTGCAGGCATGATCTTCCTAATACCACCCTTCCCACAACAACCCTGTAAAAATGCGCATCATGGCCTCATCTTCAGCCCATGACAGTCAGTACTGGTGAAGTGCCTGGCCGCCATGGGCAGAAATGGGATTGGAAATTCAGCACCAAAGGTTATCCAGCGTCTGACGCTAAAAATACAGTTTTGCCATGGACTTATTTTGCTACCTGGTTTGTGGCAATATTCAGCCGCTGACCGAATAGCAAAATTACATAGTTAGGACAGCCATTGACCTCTCCTAACTTTTTGCAGTTGCCTATCTGGTTAGTGGGCTGAAAATCATTGCTAGCTCGATAGGTAGCAGGGCTGGGATGGTTCTTTGAGTTTGTGTGGCTGTCAGGATCTGCTGCTTCGCTTTGTCTGCTACTGCTATTTTTCGCCCCTCAGAACCAGCAGCCCAGTCTTGCCTAATGGTCGGGCCGGCCCTGGAAGGGGGAGGCATTTTAGAGGGAAGTGTGGAAGAAACAGTGACAAACACATCTGAATTCTTTTTAGGATTTCTTTAATGTCTAAACCTTTGTGCTTTTGCATTATTCATGGTAAATGTGTTTTTAATAAGTGCTGATCATTTCTTTTTCTTCCAATAATTTTATTATGTTCACTTATTTTAGAACGGTTTATTGTTCTAACTTAATTTGTTTTAAGTGCTCAGTCATACCAGTATAAGAATCATGTGTAGTGCAGAAAGCGAAAGCTCCAGCAAACTACGAAATAGAGAAACTGATGAGAAACATGCAAAACAATATATGCTGCCCCCAAATAAAACCAAATATTAAAAGTGAAATTTCAGTCAGTGCATTGCAGAAAAAGAAAACATAGAAGCTGGTCGGTTTTATGATCTGATTCCTCCAGAAAGCTCCCTTCAGGTGTGTTTAGAAGGCCATGACACACTCTGCCCTCCTTCTACAACTGGCATCACAGTAAAGCTTAGGACGTCCCCCTCCCCCACCACCAGATCAGCTGGTTCCATACTAAAATCCAGAACTAATAAGACAAGAGCAACAGCAACCCCTGTCCTCTTCGCCCTTAGACAGGTAGATAAGCTGCAAGAGGTGGGGGGTAGAGGGAGGAGAAATATAGGAGGGTTGGAGTAGATTCAAAAGCTATGAACAAGCCCAGGGAAGCCTTTTTTTTTTTAAATTTTGCATCTGAAGTTATTCAGCAGGAGGGGACCCAGGGCCAGGAATGACTGTTGCTATGTTTAGAATGAAAGGAAACGAAAACCAAGTAAAATATAGGTTTTTTTTCTTATTCTCTCCAACTCAATGGAAGTTGGAAAAAAGTATAAAAGGAGCTTTGTACAGCGCTGCATACGCCTTCTAGCACTTTATAAATGATTAGTGGTAGTAGTAGTAGTAGTAGAGAATGTCTGTTTGTCTGTCTATTTGGGGGCAAAATAACTCTGAAAATTTAATGGAATGGAATGGAACTTGGCATGTGAGAAAAACTGGTAAAAACAGGGTCAACTCAAGAGGAGCTAGGGAGGCACTGACTTGGGGCTCACAAAAGTGAGGGTGCAAGAAGCCTGCCTCACTGGCTCACCCCCATTACCCCCAGCCAGTGGACTCCTCTCCCGGCCCCCATACTGCAGCTGTGGGGGCATTTTTCTTTGCTCCCACAGCTGTACTGTGTTGAAGCTGCTGGCACCATGGCATTTTTGACCTTCCAAAAGCATGGCAGCTTCAACACAGCACAGCCATGGGGGCAGTATAAAAAGCTTCTATGACTGTGTTAAACTTTAATGCAGCTGCAGCACAGGGTCACTGAGAGGAAACCACTGTCTGGGAATAATGGGGGGAAGGGAGGAAGTGGCTGTTGGAACAGATGCAGAGGGCTGATACTGGGAGGAGGAAAGGTTGGGACTGAAAATGGGCTGATACTGGCACTGGGATGGGGCTGGGTCTAGAAATGGGTTGATATTGGGGAGGGGGTTGGGACTAGAAATGGACCGATACTGGGGGTGGGGATGCTGGGACTAGAGATGGACTGATATTGGGGCTGGGGGGCTGGGACTGAAATGGACTGATACTAGAGTTTATGGTTTAATTTAGTTATTATACTGCCTTTTTAGGTTACACAAAGTGGTTTACAAAAATAAAATAAGGTAGACAGAAAGAACCCGATTCCCTAAGGGGCACGTCTGGACTGTCTGGGTGCCCCTGGGCAGGACGGGTCCGATTCTGCACCATGGGAGCAGGACGGCCCCGCAGTTGCAGGATTGGGACCTGGGAAGGCCTGGTGTGCCCCTGCATCACTGGGGACATCTTCCCCGCGGTACTAGGTGCCCACTGCCTGCCGAGACCCCGATTCCCTGCTGCCTGATCCCGACTGAATTAGGTGGCGGGGACTCACTGTCAGTGACCCTTTACTCTAGTGGGGGAGGGGGCTTCTGGGCTCCGGGGGTGGGCTGCTGGTCAGGTTCGGAGAGGCACCTCGCTCTTATTCCAGTCAGAGAGAGAAGTAGGGAAGGAAAGGACGAAGACAGGGAGTGTGATGAAACAGAAAATGGAAATGAGATCCTGAAAATGACTTAGAAGAAAGCCAACAAGAGGAAGTAGTAAAGAAAGATCAGGGAAAATTAAAATAATCAGACAACAAAGCTTTTAGAGAATGAAATATGATAACATTATGGTTTATTTAGTTTTCGATATACCACCTTTCATGACTGCAAGGCAGTTTACAATATTTGAAAACAAAATTCATATGAAAAGAACTCCATTAAATAGAAAAAAAGAAAAGGAACAGCAAGGGGTAGGTTCATTTCTTATGGTTCAGAACAGTTGGAAATGTAATGCTGTTTCTCTTTCATCAGTGTTCCACCGCTCATAGTATTTATTTTTGGAGTTTTCCATTTCAATGTTCCATCTGCATATTTTTTTCTAATGCGTAGCTTTTTATTCTTTGCTATGTGATGGTCACATGAACATAAGATATGCCATACTGGGTCAGACCAAAGGGCCAGCAAGCTCAGTATCCTGTTTCCAAAGTGGCCAATCCAGGGTACAAGTACCTTTTAGGTTCTCAAAAGATACACAGATTCCAAGCTGCTTATCTCAGGAATAAGCAGTGGATTTCCCCAGTCCTCTTTAATAATGGTTTATGGAATTTTTCTCCAGGAACTTGTCCAAACTTCTTTTAAACCCAGCTACACTAACAGCTTTTACTACATCCTCTGGCAACGAATTCCAGAACTCGATTGCATGTTGTGTGAAAATATAATTTCTCTGGTCTGTGCTTTCCATATGTAGCTGAGGTGAGGAATTCTATTAACATGTTTCTGTGTAGGAATTTGTAGCAGTTCAGCTTGTTCTCTTTTCCCAATTGGAGATGTGCTGGTGTTTTAGAATATCTGCAGGGTTGGACTGGTGCGGTTTAAGTTCTTAGACTTGGTGATGATGTGGTATGGGAAGCTTTGGAGTGTCATTTTGTAGGATTTTCTATTATAGCGCACAATGTCTGGCAGTGGAGGGAGTTAGTGATGTGAGACTAGAATTTTAATAGAATCTTTTTTGTACATTAACTTGTAAAGAGAAGCATCCTACTGGTGCTCTGTACCCATTGTTGGAAGAATTTTATTGGTTAGTCTGGGAATGGTCCTTAAGAATGCACAATTATGCTCTTACGGACTGCCTTTTTCAGTTTCAGACAGATCTACAGCCATCACTGGCTTGGGAGCCCAGGGCAATTGCCTTGATTGTTTTTCAGTTGCTTCCCTCTTCATGCCAATCCTGACATCTGCTGTCTTTTGTTTTATACAATATAGGGGAAAATGTATTTCTTTCTCTTTCTCTAGTGTTGAACTGCATGCAGCAACTGACTTTCTGAGGTTTTAGTTTAATTTTTGTCTACATATCTCTATTTGCACTTTGTGGTCACTTATTGGTGAAGGCCTATCTGTAATGAATGTGTGTTTGTGTGGCCAAGACTGGGTATTCTGTTAGCATGGAATTTCTGTTTAAGAATGTGTAATAATCTGGCTTGTTCAGCTTTCCCAATAGGTTTATTGATGATTTAGAGCCCACTGCAGTATTTACAGTCTGTCAGTGGCGTAAGTTATAATGAGGGGCCTCCAAGCAAAACCTTAGTGAGGCCCCCCCAATGTTGCGGCAGTGGTGGTAGTTTGCCCCTCTCCCTCCTCTTCCCCTCCCCTCCCCTCCCCTCCCCTCCCCTCCCCCACCCATCCCCTCCCCTCCCCCACCCATCCCCTTTCCTCTCCCCCTCTGCCCCATTGTGTGACTCCCGGCTCCCCATGCTGCAACAGTGGCAGCAAACTTACTTCATTGTTTGCCATGCTACTCTGCTCTTGTAAGTTCACCCGGCAGCTGTTGCCTGTCGGGCCGAAGTCTCACGGTGTGGCTGTTATCCCACCCTTTCCTCAATGCTCTGACCAGTGGCAGCAGAATATCTTTTTGGTTAGAGGGGCCAAACAAACCAATCTCCAGCCATGTCCCAAAGCTCTCTACTTGCTAATACTTTGTTAGGCAAAATATTGGTGGCTCTCATGGTCCACTCCATTCTGCTGCCTATGCATCTGACTGCTCACCCCCCTGAATGCCTCACGGAACAGCCATGTCTTAATCCCCTTGTGAAACCGCATATAATTTGCTTCAGTCTGTATTTCCTCTGGAAAGCAATTCCACAGCTCCGGTGCAAAACAGCCCAAGACGCACGCATAAACAAAGGAAATGCAGTTACAAACAGACGGGTGTGTGCATGCAGATACTCATTCAGAGGTCTTTGGAAAGAATTCCATGGTATAGTTAGATTTCAGCAAGGCCTTTGACACCGTTCTGCATCAGCAACTTATAAATAAACCAAGTGCTTTTGGAATGGACCCTAGAGTGACTGACTGAGTAAGAACTGACTCAGTAGGAGGTAGCAGAGGATCATATTAAATGGAGTTCACGCTGAAGATAGGGGTGTTACCAGTGACATGTCAAGGGGATCAGTCTTTTTAACATTTTTATAAGCAATATTGCAGAAGATCTGTCGGGAAAAGTATGCCTATTTGCGGATGATATCAAATTATACAAGAAGGTAGACACACTGGAAGGTGTAGATAACTTGAGGAGAGATATAGTGAAGCTCGAAAAATAATCAAGAATTTGGCAGCTAAGATTTAATGCTAAAAAATGCAAGGTCATGCATTTGAGCTGCAAAAGCCCAAGGGAGCAGTACAGTATAAGGGGTGAAGTACATCAATACATGAAAGAAGAGCGGGACCTGGGATATTGGATGATCTCAAAGTGGCCAAACAAGTTAAATGGCAATAGCAAAAGTCAAAAGGATGCTTGAATGCATAAGGAGATGAATGACCAGCAGGAAAAAGGAGGTGATAGTGCCTTTGTATGCGTCACTAGTGAGACCTCCTTTAGAATACTGGGTACAATTCTGGACACTGCACCTTCAAAGGGATATAAACAGGATAGAGTCAGCCCAGAGGGTGGCTACTAAAATGGTCAGTTGTCTTTGTCATTAGGCATATGGGGATAGACTTAAAGATCTCAATAGGTATACTTTGGAGGAAAGATAGGAGAGGGGATATGATAAAGATATTTAAATACCCCCATGGTATAAATGCACAGGAGGTGGCCCTCTTTCAGTTGAAAGGAAGCTCTGGAATGAGGGGTTCACAGGACAAAGCTGAAAGGGGATCTCTGGAAAAATCTGAGGAAATATTTCTGTATGGGAAAAAGTGGTGGATTCATGGAACAGCTTCCCAGTGAAGGTGGTGGAGACGAGAACTGTATCTGCATTCAAAAAAGCATGGGACAAAAACAGAGGATTTCTGGGGAAGAAGAAGGTATTGCAGAGCTTATTGTTCCCAGGGATGAGTAGACTGGTTAGGCCATATGGTCTTTATCAGTTGTAGTTTTCTGTTTCAGTACTCTGTATGTTTGCCCACTTGTTTTTCTTCTGTATCTCTAGCTTTTTCTTCTTTTGTTCCAATACTTTTGCCTACCGACCTTTCTCTTTTGAAGCTTGGTACTTCTCTCTTCTGTACTAGACTTTACTCCTGTGGGGATTCTGCACAATTGACACTGCAGATTGGGGCGTAGGCGAGAGTGGCAACATGGGCAGCACCAATGACCCATGCAGGCTAGAAAGAAGTTTCAGCACGTTTAGCTCCTGAAGACCAAAGAATGAGAGGGCAATGTTTGCACTGGCCCTTTCAGACTGGGATACAGAAGAGATGTCATTAGCTGTATCGTACCTTGCAAGTCAGGATGGAGCCCAAGGCAGCTTTTGCCAACACCAGATGGAAGGTCGATAGTTGAGGATATGTTGGGGAGAGAGTGCTGTGGTCAGGCCTGTGGAAGAGAAAGGGAAGGGAGAAATCAAGAGGGTAGATGGGTCAGGCCTAGGAGATAAGGAGAGAGTGGAAGTCATCCAGGGGAAGAGGGAGAGATGGGAGAAAAAAGCAGAGTGGGTTAGTCTTGGAGAAAAGAGAGAGAAGAGAGGGGTCAGTCCTGGAGGAAGCAAGGAGAGAGCCGAGGGAGTCAGTCCTAGGGAAGGGAGTGGGAAAGGGGGGGGGGGGGAGTAAAGCAGAGAGGTCAGTCCTGGAGGTGGTAGGGAAAGAGCAGAGGGAGTTGGACTTGGAGAGAGCAAAGTGGGAGATTGTATTTGGTAGAGGGGGCCAGAGGAGATCATTGAAGGTTGGGCCTGGGGAATGAGAATGGAGGGAATGCAGAAGAGGCTTAGAAGTAGGGGAGAAAGTGAAGATGAGAAGGAGGTTTGGGAGAAAGGGAGAGCGAGTAGAGGTGTTGGGTCCAGTGGAGAGAAGAAATTCGAAGGAATAAGGCCTAAGCAGGGAGGGAAAGTGGATGGGTGTCAAGGCTGGGAGTGTTCAGATAGGGAGAGCACAGAGGAGAATTGGAATTGGGGGGAGCGCATAGAATGGGATCAAAAATGAAGGAGAGAATGTGGATGAGTTAGACCTGGGATGTAAAAACCAGCGGGAATCAGAGGTGAGAGAGGAATAGAGAACAGAGGAGTTTGGATGTGGGTAGAGACTGACAATATAGGGGTTGGGCCTAGTGTGAGTAGTTCAGACCACGGGAGCAGTGAGAGGGAGTAGAGGAACGGTCTTATGATATACTCTTATAGTACTCCTGGGAGAATTCTGCACAAAAATATTACAAAATCTATATCTTTGAATAATAGCTCTTTAGAGCATTGCATTTTAAATAAAGTTACTCAAAGATTTTTATTACTTTATTTTCACAGCTGCGAAATCTGCAGGATTTTAAAATATTGTACACAGAATTTCTTTTTGCACAGTATTGCTCCAGGAATATTCCTCCTCTTTTCTTCTGATCCCTGTGAAGCTTATGTACTTTTTCCTATGCTTTTCTCTTTGTTTATGACTGGAATTACCTTGGGAAAGTCATTCTTGCTAGGTTTCTATCACCTTCTTTCCTTTCGCTTATTCTCTGTTTAAGCTCGTTAAGACTTTCTCTGCTCTTCTGCTACTTCATTACTTAGTCTGACTTTACCTTCTTCATCCTCATTTTCCTTTGGAAATGGAAACAAAAGTCATAATGGCCTCAGAGATCATCACATGCCATTGAAACAGATTTTCCTTTAGGTGTGCAAGGGAGAGATGTGAACTAATGGATAAGGTGATTGCTAGTATGTCAGCAGCTCTTAGCATTTTCATCTAGCATGCCAAGAAGCACCCCATTACCCAATAATTGTCTGATCTCTAGATTTAACCTCATGTTTGGTTCTGAAATGTATAAGCAATCAGCATTTGAATCGTCCTTCTAGCCTCAGTGGTGCTGTAGCAATGCATCTGAGTTCCACACAGATACTAGATAACCATACAAATGATTCCTTTTATATGAAAAGCTTTTTCTTGTCTCCCTAATTCTTGTTTTGTGAAAAATGTCAGAATGAAACTGAATGTCCTCTGTTTATCCGCTAGGCAGGTACAGAACCGGAGACACCAGTGCAAACCTTACACACACACAACTCCACCACAGAAGAGGCAATGGGGCGTGTTGAGGGTATTCCAGGGCAGAGTGGAAGTGGGGAGTCCCAATAACCAGTTTTGGCTTGGCTAGTTCTAGACACAGCTGCTAACCAGGTAGCGGTCCAATATTGCCACTACCCGGTTAGTCTTTGCGGCTGGATCCACATGGCGGCTAGCCCAGATATTCAATGCCCTCGCTGCAGCATTGAATATCCGGGTTTAGAGTTCAGCGGACAGGGCTATGTGCCGACACGGTGCATAGCCCACCCAACTGAATATAGGGCCCTTAAAGTGCCAGCAAATTGTGTGCACATGAATATATCTATGAATTAATGTGTGCACAATTGATTTGTCTTCTGAAAAAAATTCCAACATAGGCACCGGAATGAGGTGGGCCACAGGGGCCATGGTCCCCACTAATATTTTGCTCAATACAGCATCAGTAATTAGAGAGCTTGAGGGCAGGGATGGAGATGGGTTTGTTTGAGTCCCTCCAGCCAAAACGATGTTCCGCTGCCCCTGAATTTCATCACACATGTGAAGGGGCTTTTTAGAAAGGGTGTCTAAATGCAATAGGAGACATCCAGGGCAGAACATAATAATAATAATAATAATAATAATAATAAAATAATAATAATGATAACATGTAGAAAAACATCAGGGAAATCTATGTTTTGGCACAATTTTAGGAACATAGCTACCTCTGGCATGGACGTCCACATCGGTGTCCTTACACACCTGCCCACTATGAAACTGAGGGGTGGGGATGTCCATCTCAAGCAAGGTTGCATATGGCGACATCCAGAAACATGGCAAAACTGAAAACACGAGCCCTCTTTCCCTGTCAGTGTTCATTGTCAAATTGTAAAATAAAGGGGATACGAGCACACACCCTTCTCCACACCATCCACATAATTGCCAGACAAAAGAGCACTTTTCAGATGCCTACTCATATTTGGAGCAGGTATAACCTTTGACATGGCTCAGGATCAGGACCACTAGGTGAATTAGGTGGTCGCCTAGAGCGGCAGACCCTGGTGGGTGGCATCACTAACCCAACCCCCCGGGAAGCGTCTGCTGAACTTCTGCTTCAGCGCCATGGTGGGTTTTAAAATACACACGCACGTGTCCATGGTTCCGGCCTGCTGCTCCTGCCTGCCCTCCAAGAAAATTGCATCGGGGGGGGGGGGGGAGAGGGTGGCAGGAGTGACAGGCTGTGAGTGCGCACGTGACAGGGCACTTTAAAGCCTGATGCAATGCTGAAGCGTAGTTCAGCCATGGCCATTTCAGAGCAAGGTGGGATCAGCATGGCGGGCTGGATGGAGGAGCAGTCTTTGGGGAGGAGGTGGCACAGAGGCACTGCGTAGGGTGGCAGAAACACTTGTGCCGCCACTGCTTGGGATGTTCAAGACATTTCTGAAATGAGGTGAGGACACCCAAGTTCTTAGAATGCCCCAGTCTCGTTTGCGCCATGCCCCCTTCCGACTTGGATGTCCTTGCATAGGGGACATCCCCAGACCTGACTTCTAAAATGACTCTGGCAACATCTCTGTTCTTTACATGTCTCTATGCCCATTTCCAGATGTCCTAAGCATGAATAAGGTTTCTAAAATGTTCAGCTAAAGAACAAATATGTGAAATTAACATGAAAAAAATATCTGAAAATTGGGAAAGATTTGTTTAAATGAGCAGAAACTGAACTTTCTTTGGTTATGCACACCTGTAATGGTGTGCACTTCTAAGCAGAATCTGGATCATGTGCTTATGTCACTTTTTTGAACCCTGACCCATGGTGACTCTGTGATGAGGAGCTCCCTAACCCTGTGATGGTTCGTCTGAGCTGCCCATTTCTTTTTCCAGTAGAGGCCAATTCCATTCAGGCCGTGCAAACCCCTGTGCGGCTGATCAGAAGCAATTCTGATCCTGCAGGGCTAGACATGCCCAAGGGATCAGAATCGGGTCTACGGCCTGAATGTGCAGGCCAGTCCCCAATTCTGATCGGCCTGCACGCCCAGCCAAATACCTGAATGGAGCCACAGTGCCATGACATCCCATTGCCACGGCACCATGGCTTCATTCAGGAGAAGCAATCCCCAGCCACTGACCAAGCTCATTTATCCCCGCAGCCCGACCCCTGATCTGGCCTTCCAAGGCCTGGGTTGGGCTGCAGGGAAACCCTGCGCCCCCTCACCTGCATCCCCGGGTCCTGATCTGCGATCCCCCTCTGTCCAGGGGGACTTATTCCACCTTCAAGGTGGAAAGTCCTACATCTAGATTTGAGGGCCTGGACGTACAGGGCCGAGCACTGAATCGGCCCTGTACATCTGGGGTCATGGCCTGCCCATGACCCCGCTCTCATTCTGCCTCTGGAACACACCCTCCCAACCCATCTAGTCCTCCCCGTACAAACCCGCTGTTCATACGGGGAGGATATTGCCGGGGCTGGCAGGGGGACGAATAGCGGGGATGGACGTCCCAATGGGATGTCCATCCCAGCTATTCAGAGGACAGAATGACCTCTATACTGTTCTTCATAAAGAGTTTGCACCTTAAAGTAAGTGGTTGCAAGCATCATCTTTCCTTTGGGGTTTTTGCTGTAAATGTCACTGGGCATTTTGCCATTCGTGATGAAGTCCCATAAAAGTTTTATTCTACCCATGGGTCCTATGCAGTTCTTGCTGTTACAAATTAAAAAAAAAAAAAAATAACCAAAGACCTCCATGTGTCCAATTTTGGAAGTTTTCCCACGTTTTTCAGTTTCAAAATACTTCCAAGTCCATTTTGAAAGTGAGAATAGCTCAGTCACTGCCAGTGCAGCATATCTCCCATTCCACTGTGCTTTTTATTTGAAGGAGCAAACTCAACATTTCCGTAGGCTGATTCCAAAAACCCTGAAACTGGATGTTTCCTTCTCTTCTTCCCTCACATTCATCTTTGACCTCTCTCCATGTGGTTTTCCCCACCTCTCAGGCCTCGTCTGTGCTCCCAAGCTTCTCCCCTCCCCCCCCCCCCCCCAGCTCTAGGCTTAACCTCCCTCTCAGGTCCGACCACGATCCACTTTGTCCTCTCCACCCAGGCCTGGCCTCATGTGGTGCCTAGTTGTAAGTGACTCGTATGTCGGCACAAAAAGATTAGCATAAATTGATTGTGTATAGATTTTTTTTCATCCAGCTACGTTGACTCAAAGAATTCAAATTCTCCCAAACACGTCACCTCAGGAGTGAATGGGGATGGTTCACCCATGGATTCTAGGGCAACCTTTGAAAAGGACAAGGGTCAGTTGTTTCTGATCAGTATTATCCAGTCAGAGATGTATACGTAGGGGCTCTGAAAGCTAGGAACTAGGGATGTGCAGTCATTTAACATGACACTGAAAACACTGGCATCCGTTTCATTTAAGTGATTTCCATTGTAAACCAGCACAAATAAGAACAACTTTTCATTGTGTTTTGTTTCTGCCTTTTAGCGTGTTCTAACATGATTTAGCATTGCACTGAATGTTTTTCATATGCAGGGCGGTGCAAAGTTAAAGGGCACCCTAAGCGAACCTCATTCCTGGAGTCCCACTGCTCCCAACCCTGCTACCACTGCCCCCATGTAAACAGGGAATCTGCATTGGAGGGGGTGGAAGCACAAACGGTCCCACGGTGCTGGAGTTTTTGGTAAGAGCTGGGGTGCTGTTAAAAGCCATTGCTGCTGCTGGAGCCATTGCTGCAGAGATGGGTGTCAGCAGTGGCAATGGGCAGCCCTCAGACCACTGGTGCTCTAGGTGACCACCTAGTTCATCTAATCGCAGCACTGGCCCTGTTAATATGTGCTGAAATGATTTAGCATATACTAAAGGGCATATTTACAAAAGTGCACCACCAGGCTTTGTGGGGTTTAATGTGTGGTGAGAGAGTGCCAGGCTACCTCAATGAATGGCATTAAGTGCATCCACATGCCAGCTTGTGTAGTATTGTGTCTTTGAACTGTGCTAACTGCAAAGGGGTGGATGACACATGCCCCCTGAAGTCAGTGTGGGACCCCCTGCACTGGTAATATAGCCCATATGTGCATTACTGGTGCAGGCTTTAGTAAACATGCCCCTAAATGATTTTAGTGCAGGCTAAAATGATGTAATGCTTGCTAAAATACTGAAAGAAAACGAAGCAAAATAAAATGTAAAAATAGTAAAAGATAATGAAATAGAAGTGAAAGATTTTCCCATTCACATTCCTACTACAGAATTAGGATAAAAAGGATGGGACAAGAAAGTCCATGACAACAAAAACGAGCAAGGGCATCTGGAAAAGAGAATGTTTAACAAGCCCAACACCGCCATGTTCCAGCACAGCATGCCTGCATCAGGGGCAACTAGTCACATTAATAAACCAAAGACTTACCAAACATACTGAAACAATGAAAATATCAAGATCAATTAAAATAAATATTGAATATATAATAAATACACGCCCTATTGTGCTATTGTACGAGGATGAGGAGGATTAAGAAAAGGAAATAGGAAGCAGGAAATGTGAACAAGTGCATGGTTATACATTTAAACTGGCATTTTAGAAAGGACGTCCAGGTGAAATCTGGGGTGTCCAGGGAAAGTTGTCCAGAAAACATCAGGGATGTTTACATGTCAGCCGAGTTTTGGAAGCATGGATGTCCCTGAAATGGAAAGCTACTGCTACTACTTCTGATCATTTGTATAGCGCTACAAGGTGTATGCAGCGCTGCACAGACACATGTAAAAAACTGGCCCTGCTCATCGGAGTTTACAATCTAGTCGAGGCAGACAACACAGTAGCTGAGACATAGGATACATCTAGAGCAGTGTTTTTCAACCTTTTTTGTGCAAAGGCACACTTTTTTCATGAAAAAAATCACGAGGCACACCACCATTAGAAAATGTTAAAAAAATTTACCTCTGTGCCTATATTGACTATATATAAAGTAATTCTCTTGAATAGGAATCAAACACTCACACCAACCCCCCTCCCCTGCTGGTGCACTCACACACCCCCCCCCCCCCCCCTCCACTGCTGGTTCACTCACCCACCCCCCTGTCACTTACTCACCCCTCCTGCTGGGTCACTCACTCACGTACCCCCCCTCCTCTGCTGGTTCACTCACACCATCGCCCCCCCCCTTGCTGGTTCACTCACACCACCCCCCCCTCCACTGCTGGTTCACTCACACTCCCCACCCCTTGCTGGTTCACTCACACTCCCCCCCCCCTTGCTGGTTCACTCACACACACACACACCCCCTCTGCCCAAGCCGCTGCTTCTGCTTTGTACAGAGCAGCGGCTGCACTACACTTACATTGAAAAGTAAAGAGAAACTGTGTCAGGAGCCCTCCGGTCATCGCAGAGCCCGAGGAAGTGATGTCATGGGGCGGGCTCCTCACAGGCTGTCTTTCCTTTTCAAATTAACTTTATTGCAGCTAAAGTTAATTTGAAAAGGAAAGACAGCCTGTGAGGAGCCCGCCCCCATGACATCACTTCCTCGGGCTCTGCTAAAGTTAATTTGAAAAGGAAAGACAGCCTGTGAGGAGCCCGCCCCCATGACATCACTTCCTCGGGCTCTGCGATGACCGGAGGGCTCCTGACACAGTTTCTCTTTACTTTTCAATGTAAGTGTAATGCAGCCGCTGCTCTGTACAAAGCAGAACTAGCGGCTGCACTGCTATAGGGAATCGCGATCGCGTTTGCGCCGCGGACTTCGGCACAAAAGCCGGTTTTTTGCTCTGGCCGCTCCCGATCTTGCGGCCAGAGCAAAAAACCGGCTTTTCAATGACCGGTTTTACAACTGTGCTGGCAGCCGGCCTGGCCATGGAAAAACTGGCCGGTTGGCAACCCTAATTTGTGAGCCGAGGCCACATGTTACGGATGAAATTAGAATTTTTCCCACGGCACACCAGACAATATCTCACGGCACACTAGTGTGCCGCGGCACAGTGGTTGAAAAACGCTGATCTAGAGGGAATGGTAAGGAAACACATAGGAGACTAGGCGAATCAGGATCCAAAAGCGGCCTCAAAGAGGTGAGTTTTCAGCCTGGATTTGAAAAGGGTTGGAGATGAAGCCTGCCGTACAGACTCAGATAGTTTGTTCCAAGCATAAGGAGCAGCAAGGTGGAAGGATCAAAGTCTGGAGTTGGCAGTGGAAGTGAAGGGCACAGAAAGAAGCAATCTGCCAGAAGAGCGGAGTTCCCAAGGAGGAGCATGGGGAGAGATAAGAGAGAAAAGGTAGCGAGGAGCAGCAGAATGACTGCACTTATAGGTCAGTAGGAGATGTTTGAACTGGATATGGAAACAGATAGGAAGCCGATGAAGTGATTTGAGAAGAGGGGCAATATGAACACATAGAGGCTGGCAGAAGATTAGCCACGCAGCTGAGTTTTGAAGGGGAGAGAGATGATTCAGAGGAAAAGCCACACCAACGGCCACATAGATGTCCCTACTAGAAAACTCAGGGTCTGGGATGTCTATCCTATGCTGAAAGCAAGCTATTTGGCATGCAGGGATATACAACAGTGTGCAAAACCTAAATTAAATGTCCTAGTTTCCCTGCAGTTTTCGTTATCATCAGTAAGAATATAGGCGGTATCAGAGTACTTTCCTCTCTATACTCTCGTGGTGTCTGGATGGCAGAATGAGAATTTTTCCAATCACTATTCATGCCCTAGAGCAGGTAAAAACGTGGACATGGCTTGGGACATGCAGGGCATTTCAGAAATCAAGTGAGAATGTCTAAGTACTTGGGAATGACCTGGACTCACCTAAACCACACTCCCGTTCAGCCTTAGATGTCCTCATGCCAGGGACATCCTTAGAAATGCCCTCTGAAATAGCTCCAGGGATGTCTCCATGCTTTGGACATCTGTATGCCCATTTTCAGGCATCCTACGCTTAAATAGGACTTCTAAAATAACTCTCTTAGGAATGAACAATCCAAACTATAGCTGCATGTTGCAAGGTTGCACATTAGGAGCCACCATCCAGGAAATGGATCTAGATGTCATCATGGATCATACATTGAAATCATCTGTTTAGTGTGCAGCAGTGATCAAGAAAGCAAATAGAATGCTAGGAATCATAAGAACATAAGATATGTCATACTGGATCAGACCAAGATCCATCAAGCCCAGTATCCTGTTTCCAACAGTGGCCAATCTAGGTCATATGTACCTAGCAGTCTCCCCAAAAGACACAGGTTCCTTAATGCTTGTATTGGGTCAAGCAGTGATATCCTGGGTCCCTTTTAATAATGGTTTATGGACCTTTCCTCCAGGAACTTGTCCAAACCTTTTTTAAACCCAGCTACACTAGCAGCCTTTACTACATCCTCCGGTAACAAATTCCAGAGTTTGATTACATGTTGAGTGAAAAAAATATTTTCTTGCATGTCCCCTAGTCTTTTTATATTCTGACGATGTAAACAATTGATCTACGTTTACCCGTTCCACTCCATTCATTAATTTATAGACCTCTATCATATCTCCCCTCAGCCGTTTCTTTTCCAGGTTGAAGAGCCCAACCTTCTTAGCCTCTCTTCATAGGATTATCCTTCCATCCCCTTTACCATTTTGGTGGCTCTTCTCTGCACCTTTTCTAATAATGCTATATCCTTTTTAAGATACGGTGACCAGAAATGCACACAATATTCAAGGTGCGGTCATACCATGGAACAATACAGAGGCATTATAATATCCTTTGTTTTATTTTCCATTCCTTTCCTTATGATGCCTAGCATTTTATTTGCTCTCTTTGCCGCCGCTGCACATTGGGCAGAGGGCTTCAACATGTTATCCACGATGACACCTAAATCTTTTTCCTGGGTGGTGGTTCCTAATGTGGAACCTTGCATCGTGTAACCATAGTTTGGGTTGTTCTTCCCTAGGTGCATAACTTTACACTTGTCCACATTAAATTTCATCTGCCATTTGGATGCCCAGTCTTCCAATTTATCACAATCCTCTTGCAATTTTCCACAAGCCTCTTGGGTTTTAACAATTTTAAATAGTTTTGTGTCATCTGCAGATCTGATAACCTCACTCATTATTCCCTTTTCCAGGTCATTTATGAATATGTCAAAAAGCAGCGGACCCAGCACAGAGATGGAAAATAAAGCAAAGGATATTATAATGCATAATGAGTATTGCGTGCAGTTCTGGCAGCTGCATCTAAAAAAAAAAAAACAACAGAATTAGAAAAGTTACAGAGAAGAGTGACCAAAATGGTAAAGGGGATGGAAGAATATCCCATGAGGAAAGGTTTAAAAGGTAAGGGCTCTTCAGCTTGGAGATGAGACAGCTGAAGGGAGATATGATAGAAGTCCATAAAATGATGAGTAGAGCTAACAAGTAAACATGAATTGATTGTTTATTCCTTCAAAAAATACAGCGATGCAATAAAGCTACAAAGTAGCACATTTAATACTAATCAGAGAAAGTATTTTTCACTCAATGCGTAAGAAAGCTCTGGAAGTTGTTGACAGAGGAGGTAGTAAAAGCTGTTAGTGTAGCTGGTTTACAAAAGGGTTGGACAAGTCCCTAACACTATTAAACTGGGGAAATCTATTGCTTTTTTTTTTTTTTTTTTTTAGTGCCATCAAGTCAGTGTTGACTCATAGCGACCCAGCTACCTCTGGGTTTTCTTGGCAATGTATCACCGGAAGTAGATTGCCAGCCTTTTCTTCCGAGGCAATGGAGGGTAAAGTGACTTGCCCAAAGCCACAAGGAGTGCCAGTGGGAATCGAACCCTTGATCTTCTGGGTACGAGGCAGTTGCTCTAACCACTAGGCTACTCCTCCACTCCTCCACTGCTTACCCCTCGGCTAATGGAATATGTCTAGTTTTTGAGATCTTGCCAGGTTCTTGTGATTGGATTGGCTACTGATGGAAACAGGATACTGGGTTTGATGGAGCTTTACTCTGACTCAATATGATAAATCTTGTGTTCTTATGTTCTAGATATGATGAAATGACTGGATAAATAAAATAGATACTGTAGAAGTTAAATGAGCGTAGAAAGATGCTGTATTTAGAAGACTGATAGGTCAGGACATTGGGCTAGATTTACTAAAAGGCACTAGAATGTTACCCTGCACTATGTAACATTCATTAACCTGCATTATTTGCCAGAAGTCCTATTTTATGCAATGAGACCTATTTATTAATAATTCACTTTCACCATATTAATGTGTGCTAGCATGTTAGCACACTTTAGGAAATTTAGTCCATTGCTTTTTCCCAGTTCCCTGGTATCTCTCTTTTTCTAAGACTTTCATCTTTTAAACACACTGGTAATGCAGTAGCTCGAGGAAACATCAACATTATGATTAAAAACTGTTTAGAATCAAAAGTTTTGTTTGCAGGAACAAGTTCACCATGCTTACATAGACATCTTGCTGTTATAAACGCCAGGAGCAGGCAGATCATCTATGATCATCTTAACAAGGGACAAAATCATTTTATATTGTATGAAAGAACTAAATTGACTAAACTGAGTTAGAAGTGTCTGCAAGAGAATGTATCTCAGATTCTTTCTTAGAAGACTTATGCTTTAGTCTAACCAACGAAACAAATAATATCCTTTCAAGCTGTGCTGAAAAGGAAATCAGAGATCCTAGAGAACTCCTCCAGGGCTCTGAATTTTGATGTCATGAAGTTCCCTAAAGTATCTGTGCAAGGCATATTTTAGATAATACATGGAGATCAGAATTGAGCTGTCTAGATTGGGGCATATTTTAGAAATAGTTCTGGGGTCGTTTCCAAATTACACAGGAACATATGGGGATATCCATGAGCAGCGGGAGGAGCTATTTTGCAAATACACACATGGAAAAGTCAGCAGAAGGAACCTGAAAATTTACACACCTAAGTGCCAACATTTCACAACATGCGCATGTAAATGTTGGCATTTACACATATATAGGAACCAAAGCTAGACATTTAGATGCTAATTGACTCCAGAAGAGACTATAGTTAACTCATTTCAATTTGGAGGGGGGTGGGGAATAAACAATGGGGAATTAGAATATAATCCCCCTTAATCCTTCCTGTAAAGGGATGGCCAAAATGAGCAATTTTGAAATACTTATGTGTCAGGGAGTAGGTATAAATCCAGACATGGACAATGTTGGTCTTATACATATGTATCCCCTGTATGAAATGGGGAATACATGTGTAGATCTTTGTCTCGCCCAGGCCACACTTCAACACACTCCCTTGCAATTTTGGCATAGCATGGAGATACAGGTGTAAAATGAGCCTTTTCTGAAATTGCCATCTACATGTAGGTGCAATGTACATGTGAAAGTGGTGGGATTTAGATGTGTAAATCATGAATAAGGCTTCTAAAATAACCCCGTCAGTGTCCTAGTAGAGGTATATGTGTGATACTTTGAAGATACCTGGAAATGGCATGCTGCTGATAGGGAGATCCCTGGGACAAGTGTGGAATTGTCTGGAGGAGTAGCCTAGTGGTTAGAACACTGGATTGGTAACCAAGCAACCAGGGTTCAATTCCCACTAGTACTCCTTGTGGCCTTGGGCAAGTCACTCAACCCTCCATTGCCTCAGAAGAAAGGCCTGGCAATCTACTTCTGGTCACACTGCCAAGAAAACCCAGGAGCTTCTGGGTCGCCAGGAGTCAGGACTGACTCAAAGGCACACATTGCATTTGCATTTTTACCCCCTTTGAGGACAAGAATCCAAGGAAGTGCTCTCTTGCCCTGGAAAGCTCGTATCTCAACAAGTTAGACTATAAGGTCTCTGTCATTTTTGCCATTTCAGGCTAACACAGCTGGAAGTTTTATTCTTACTTTGGACAGTTTGGACAAATTCAAGATTTTATGGCTGGGGAAGAGCAAAGCAGGGTACGCTTCCTGTTGTTGCCCTTGTTATTGGTTTTTCGCAAGACTGAAATAACATTTTTTTCACTGCATTTTGTAACATTCTTTTATGTTTCCTGGCTCAAGTATAGCAACCCAAGGAAGGAGAAAAGTTTTTATTGTTCTAGGCCAAGGGGGGTGTTATCCATTGGCGCCTCATTTCTATTATAATTTACTTGTAAATGTTAAGTTAAAATGAATAATAGTCATTAGTGTTTCTATGTATGACCTCTCAAATTAAAAATTTTATTTAATTCTAACCATTCTGGGGCTTCCAGTCAAGGAAGGGGAAGTGTCTTTTTTGGGGTGGGTTCCTAATCTTAGTTTAAGAGTAGGTTGTATTTCCTCACTGTGATTGTATAGATTATGTTGATTTTTCCTCGTATACATCCAGTGAGGTATTTCCCTGGATCTCTCCCAGCATGGTGGACTCTGGCTTTGAAATGGTTCTTGTATGCCTTGATGTGTTGGATTTCCATTATTTTCCTTTGATCTGTTTTTCTTATTTTCTGACGCAAGTTTTATACAGATTTGTATATAATTCAAATGAAATGAAAGTTGAAAAAAGAGTGCTTGAAAGGAAGACTGACCAGATCAGAATGAGCAATTTCTAAAGGAAAAACCTTTTATATATACATATGCAATCTGAGTAAGAAGACGTTATACGGATAAATATAAACGAGTGACGATAGGCTGCTTCATGAAGCTATTTTCCTGAAGTTCTCACTTTAGAAAACCCCCAATAAAGACCATCTGATCGCATTCCGTCTAAACAGTTAACTTGCAATTGTGTTAGTATGTAATTAGTAAAAAACCCCAAACCTATTTCCTTTTGTTGGAGCATTCTGTAACATTTTGACTGTAATACTGTAGACGCACTTTGCCACTGAATCTATCCTGAGAAACTACGATAAAACTGGAGCTAGGTTCGCATCAACAGATGTAGATTATTTGCGCCAAATCGCTGTCTCGAATATCATGGATCAGGTACCGAAATGAGCATAAATTAGAAACTGTGTTTTAGAGTCTGTAGATGCGCTGTCATAAGTTGGTCAAGATCTGATGAAGAGAGGGATGCAGAACTGTCATGATTAAGTCTGGATTGCGCAGCGATTTTTCATCGCTCGCAGTTGAGTTATGTAATCTCCGGCATATAACAGGGGTGCGAATATTTTTCAAGTCCAAGCATAGTACGGGCTGTGCAGCGCAGGAAATCTCTCTCTTCAAGGTTGCATCGAAAGAGAGGGATGGCAGAGCATCCTTCCCCCTGGGCTTTTTCCTCCCTACCCCTCTTGAAGCTCAGTATTTTCCAAAATCTGGGGTGGGGTGGGGTGAGCTGGGAATCCCATGATATAACGGACTACAGCAACAATAAGATGCACTGCTGTTATTCCTGCCTCCCCTCTGAATAACCACTCACTCCCCAGCTATACTCAGACGTTCCGGGACTCTCTCCGGGTTTTCCTTTTCTTAATAGCACAGCAAGGTTTCAAGACACTTCCTTCTAGAAACACCGGATTTGGCTACTGGTTTCTTAATCGATCATAGGTTACTAGGTCGATCCTTAATGCGGGAGGGTGATTACAGAGCAGTGGCAGGGAAGCGATCTCTGAAGCCTGGATGCGGCGTGTGCATGTGGTGGGGGGGCTCTCCAGCCCACGCAGGCAGAGGTCACAGCTTGTTTTCAGTCGCCATTGTTAGCCTGTCATTCCGGCTCACCCCGATAATTACACGCTTCCCCTAGTAATTGCGCGCTCCTGGCAACACTTGCAGATGCTATAGCCCGAATCAGGAGATTCTCGATCTAGAAGACCAAGGTTCCTGCTCCTTTCTTAACGGGGATGGGGGGACGGGTGATTCCTATCTGAGTTACCTATACAATAACATTTGATGGGGGAAAGTGCTTAAAATGTAAAGAAAATCCGTTTGTTAAACAATGAACCTCACCCCATGAAATGTGAACTGGGCCCAGCTAATAAAAGATGTACAACATTCTCCCCCGTCGCCTCCCCCCCAAAAAGACACACATTTAACATCAGCTTTTGCTTCAATTAACGTGTCACAATATTTTTAGCACCATATTCTGGTTTGGCGCTGGAGTTCTTTATATCTCCAAAATAAGCACTTATGCTTTCTGTAAATTCGTTTTCGCTAATTTCAGCTCTGTAAAAAGGGAATCTTCTTCCCTCCCCCCCAATCTATGTTATGGACTGGGAGGCTTCCATGCCTGGCTCAGCGAGAGTCCAGATGCGGCTCACATAGCTGAAGTGTTCTCCGTTCACAGACCCCCTAGCCCTGATCCCCCCGTCCAGCCACAGGACGCGCAGCGCAAAGTTTAGTGCGGGTTAGCTGGTCACCGAAGTGTGCTCTATCCCAGCGAGCACAAGGCAAGAGTCTGCTCGGATAAAATGACTCAGCAAGGGAACTAAAATCGTGTCACAGGCCTTTTGTGGAGGCTGCTACTAGCAACACGTGCCCTTGCCATAGAAATGACTTGGGGGGCGGGGAGGGGGGACATGTTGCAGCCGTCTAATCAGTAAATGAAGTTCCCAGAAAATAAGACGGATCAGTTCTCGTTTAAAGTTAATTTCAGGCACTTTTTACGCAGCAAGGCTGGTGTTTAGTTTTCTTTTCTTTTTAAGGCAGATCTCCCCAGAAATAAATTGGCAGCAGTAAATACTATCGCGATTCCTACGGCTTCTGATTTGGCAGAAGAAATAAAGTCCTCTCCCCCCTCATCTGGATTTCTAAAACATTCTTGCCTTCCCTCTTACTACAGACCAGATTCATTGCCTGAGTATATAAATCCTTAGCTTTGATAGTTACTGAAAAAAAATTGGATATACTTGATTTCTCTCCCTCCAGATATTTATTTAGTCCATATGTCCACATCTCACTGATTTAAAGAAAGAGGAAAAGGCGCCCAGAGACAGACCCACGGCCTTCCTACCTTTTAGCTGGGACAGGCCAGATGGCTAGTCAGACAGCGGACTTCTCTTTGCCTCCAAGTAGGATAAATGAACAACTCAAAGCCATTAAGAGATCTGCAATGTTTGTATATTTTGCCTGGTCCATGCCATCCATTGAGTGAAAGAACAGATACCCACAACAAGGCAGCGGATCTTGACCCCACTTTGCTGTGTTAAGCCTTTCGGGCGGAGTGGGGCATCTTCATACCTCCGGCCACCATCCTTCTGCTGCTCAGTGCAGTCACGGCCTGGCCAGAGTTGGCTTCTCCCCATGAAGTCCCATGATGGTCGGTCGCAAAGGGCAGAGATCCAGCAGGCAGCGGGTGCCTGGTCTTCGGGAAGCGCTCAGAAGCCTACAGGCGAGTCTCTGCAGCTGCATTAGAAAGGTGGAACATACGCATTAGAGAAAGCTCATCGAGACCACGGCTCTTAACATGGTTTCATAGGCAAAAGGTTCCTCCGTAGATCAGTTCATTTTCACCTTCGGAGGCTTTTTGAAAGCAAGTTCGTGGGATTTCCCAATGTTCTGTAAAAATAATACTATAAGGTGATGCCTTATATGATATGTTCTGTAAAAATTCGTCTGCAGATTGGCACTGCTTCCCTAGGTCCAATTTCACCTGTATCTTAGTCTCAGGCCACTTTTTCCTTCATAACCCAAGACCCAAGACCGGTCATTCCCTTGAGAGGCAGTGTTTTCAGTCTCCAAAGCTCCCAGGCTGTAAGAGCCTCCAAGCCATGATACAAGCCGCCTTGTGCTGTGATATATCCTGCCGTCGGACCCTGCCGCGCACTCACCTTGACCGATTGATCTGGGCTGAAACGCGCGTTCTTCAGTAGCGCGCTGGACTCGCTCCGGTTTAGGATCCGACTTGCTTAACCTGACAGATCCCTTCCCTCGAAACCGTGCACATAGGATCCGTTTCTTTGATGCTACTTTCTTGAGTCCCAGATATTTCCTTTGCTAGAGTACAAGCAGTGCTTTTGGGGGGTGGGGGCTCCCTTGTCCAACTTCAGTTGATCTGTACTGCTCTCCTCCTCTTTCTTTAGTGGATCCTGCCCCCCTCCTGTCCTGATTACAGCTTGATGTCTTTGCTGCTCTCCAATGTGTCTGCGGCAACCTTTTCTTTCCTACTTTCCAGATCTTTAGCGCTTTCTTAGAAAAGTTTCAACAGTATCGAGAGATGTGGGGCTGGAGAAGTGAAGACTGAGTGAAACAGATTTCTGGAGGCTTGCTCTTAGGATGAGTTTTTTTCTCTCTCTCTCTCGGTCTCTCTGTTTCTCTTTATTCTCTTTTTCCTTCCCTCTCTCTAACTCCTCCTAGTGCATTGGGGTATCAGATTACCGATGTACTTGCTGTGCAGTGGGGCTCTAGGCATTGCGCAATCAAATTATTTCATTCAGAAAAAAGAGCAGGCAAAGCCACTGAGGCAGCAAATGACAGAAGTCAGTACCAGGTGAGGTTTATTTTCTTAAGACAATCCTCCATGACCTTTGCACTCTTCATATTCCAGTGGATGCCCTCCGCAACTCAGACTCAGGTTAGCCCCAGGGGTCTAGATTACCGAACAAATGTCTATTTCATAGCTGCTAAGGTTTGCGGTCGGGGTGTGTATGGCCAAAAGAGTTTGGTTTGTGCTCAATTATGCACAATTTCCCCGATTTTTAGCATTTTTCATATTTGTTTCACCTGTTCGTTCTTTGTGCATGTATTGTATGTGTGCTAGAACTTCTTTAAGCGCACAAATCGATTGCATTTACTGTATTCATTCGTAGGCATATTTCATTTATTTTAGCTGCATTTATAATCCGTCCGTCAATGTGTTTTTGGGTGGTTCACAAAACAACATGCATAATCAACGACACAGAAAATATATTGCCTAACATGACAAGTTACAAATGCAGAACTTCGTGCATATGCAAGGTGGAAGAAATGTGCTTTTAAACTCTTCCAAAAATCTAAATAGTCACCTATACTGCGGACAGCCGGACTCAAGCGATTTGCATGCACTTTAAATTTCAATGCGCCCAAACAAAGCTCACAAATGAGCAACCGTGCTTTGCATTAGGCGTGTGCAGCAGGGCCAATAAACCTTTGTTTCGACTGAAAATTAACTTTTTTTCCATTCATTTTAAGTACGTGTCTACTATGTGCGAAAAAGTGCTTGTGCATGCGTACACCTACGAATTAAAGCGCACACAACCAATCTGCATGGACGCGTAATTTTTAAGTATCCAAGTAAGTCTGAAAATGCACATTTCTACTTTGCACCCTGAATATTCTTGCCATTGAAAGCCTGGGCTCAAACTCTGACTGTCCCATTTGAAGCTCACTGTTTATGATTGTGACAAGCTCACCCTGTGTGCCGTCGAGTCAATGCTGACTCCTGGTGACCCAGCCCAAGTAAGGCCGGCCGCACTTTGCCAGGCTCACCCTAAAGATCCGGACTGGGCGTTTGGTAGAGCAGCTCAGAGGCTTGTTTCCTGGCAAGAGTTGCCAAAGCATTCTCTGCCTGCAGAACAGTCACTGATAATATACCCTATCGAAAAGCAAGCAAACGCCACCGTAAAAGGGACCTTCAGAGAATAAAAACGGAGCTTAATTTGCGGAGGTTTCATATACTCGCAATCATCGGTCCCAGCCGATGTTTTATCAAACTTTGCTGTCGTTAATTTTCAACTTTTTCTTTTATAAAACAACAGAAACTCGGTGCTCCCCAATAACAAACAACACTCTCCAAATTCGTCATGCTGACAAACTTCAACAACCCCTTGCCCCTCGTATCTTGCATTTATCTTGTAGTAACTGTGGAACTGGCAATTTCACTCCTCTTCCCTTTCTCTGCCTCTGCTTCTATCTGTCTCGTCCCTTCACCGCCCCTTTGCCTCAGAAAACCCCTTTTTTTTTACTTTCTTCTTGTCTCTATCAGACTCAGATCAAGGAAATTTCACTGGCATGACAAGTTATACATGTATTGCCAAAGTAGCATGTATAAAGCGGTTAAAATAAAACAGGTGCTGGTCTCTGTTTCTCTCCCCCTTTCCTCCCTATCTGTCTCCTCCTCTGTCTGTTTCTCTCTGCCTGCTTGTCTCTTTCTCTAACCCGTTTTCTCTCTCCTTTCCTCCGTCTTTCTGTCTCTTTTCGTCCCCTTCCCTTCCTCTGTGTCTCTCTGCAGGCTTGTGTGCACTCTGCCCTTTCAGTAGTCACACGGAGTGCTAAGCCTTTTACTCAGCCCTATCCCTTCCCCGAGGTGGTCTTCCTCTGGTATGCTGTTATGTTTCATTTCTCAGATCTCTTGCACATGCTAGAATCTGTTCCAGTGTCAGTGAGTCAGGAACAGGAATGGAAGGAGATTTTTTTCCCATCCCCAGACTTTGCCAAGAGATCCATCCTATCTAAACTTATAAATAAAGCACACTCCTGACATCTGAAGAGAGAAAAAGCAGTTTATAATCAGATTTCTCAGATCTGTAAATGATTTTCTACACGAAGCAGAAAGCTAAATGTGCAGAACAGCTGAAGAACTTCATGAGCAGACATGCAGCCACTTTCAGGGTGGATGACACGGTAGCTCACTGCTGTTTCATGGCAGCTTTAATAGGGCTATAGTGAAGAGAGGTAGTGTTTTCCTGTAACCCAATTCAAGAAGAGTAGAGTCTAAAAGTTTTAAATAGCAAGACTGGGGGAAAAAAACATTTTTAGATAAGTGAGTGAAAACATAAGATTCCCCCTTTGCAGTCTAATTTTGATTTAATTCTTGGGTGATATCATTGGTTAAAGGTTTGGAAAGTGTCTCTTCATTAGCCCATTCCAGTATTTTGATTTTAAGGGCTTGATTCATGCAAATTATTTTTTCACTTTCTAAAGGGTGAATATGTGAATAGGTTTGTATAGTAGCTGTCACTAAGGTTATTTATTTATTTAACAGGTTTTGCATACTGCCTTATCATTAATTCAAGGTGGTTCACATAGAGCAAACGTAGCAATAGGCTTTTAGATAGAACAGGGAGTCGAACTTAGAGGAATATATGGGGTAGTGGTTACATTTAACAATGGCTAACTATGTACAAGTAACATTGTTGCAGATGAGTTGATATAGCTACATTTATCCGTTGTCCATTGCATACATCTGTAATGTCTCACTGTGGCATTTGTTATACTAAGTGGGACCATAGCATTCGAGGAATAGGTGAGTCTTGCTGGCTTTTCAAATTCAGGAGATATTAGACAAAGAAAATATTCAGCACAACTAAGAGGAAGATACACTATAGATACTCCATCATTAGTGCCCTTCTCTCCACCCTTTCATTCCCTGCTAGGATACTTAAGAACATAAGAAATGCCAAGCAGGGTTAGCCCAAGCCCAGCCTCCTGTCTCTGACTGCAGCCAATCTACTGTAGGTCACCTGGCGTACTCCTCACCAGACCCCAAATAGAAAATTCCATTCTGTGTTGTTCACCCCCAGGGAGGCAGAGACATCTGAGGATATTTGCAGTTCATTTAATTTAATTTAATGTATCAACTTTATACCTGCCCATAGTTACACCTCTAAGCAGGGGCGGCCCAAGGGGGGTGCGGGGCCATGTGCGGAGACTCGGTGCGGGACCTCATTTGCATAAGTGGCCTTATTTGCATAAATATTTGCATAATGTTACCATACACTAACTTTTAGTAAACATGTCTCTTAATGAGTGTATGGATAAAGAAAGACTAAAAGATTTCTACATTACTATAATCCAGTGCCAACCGCCAGGCACATTAGGAACTACTACAAACGCTGCCCATTTAGAACCCATAGCAAACCCGCTGTATCCTGACAGCATTACCAGGACTCACAAAGCACCAGTCCCTACCTATCAAAAGGAAACACTGCAAATATTAAACCAGTACATTTCAGAGAATACTGGGGAAAGAGAACAAGTGGCAATGTCAAATAGGAATTACATAAACAGAATACCTCAGCTCAGTTACACATGCAGAACATAGACCATCACCAAACAAGGAATCGCAATTTAGAAACAGGAAGGCAATAATTTAAACTGGGAACCCCAAAAGCCAAACTTGGAATGTACAACAACACTGTAGAAATAAAACTATAAATCAATTTCCTCTTGTACCAAACAAAGCGCAGACGTTAATGATGCACATTTCCCAGAACTTTCATATTCCAGTTAATAAATTCAAAATAAAGAGATATTTCTACCTTTTGTGCATTTTTTTTCAGTTGCAATTGCTCCAGCCACTTTCTTCTGGTTTCTTCATGTTTTCTGCTAACTCTCCATCGTCTGCTGTCCATTTGTCCTTTCTTCTCTCTTCTAGTTTTCTTTCCATCCTCTCTCTCTACATCTGCTTTAACATACTAATCTTTATCCTTTTGCTCTTTCCTCATTCTTATTTCATCCACACAAATTTTACCCCTCCATCCTCAATCCCACTTACTCTCCCAATACCCGGCCAATTGTAGATTTTTCATCCCTCCCACACAAAATATTTTTCCCCTCTCCATTTTACTCTCCCAGCCCCATCCCATTCTAATCCTCCCCCAACATCAGCTCCCTTCTAGTTCCAGTCTCACCCAGCATCCATTCCCTTCTAGTCCCTGCATCAGCCCATTTCCAGTCCTAGCCCCCCATCAACCCATTTCCAGTCCTAGCTCCCCCATCCATTTTCAGTCTGAGTCCCTTCATCAGCTCATTTCCAATCCTAGCCCCCCATCAGCCCATTTCTAGTCATTTCCTAGCCCCACCATCAGCCCATGTCAAATCCTAGCTCCCCTCCACTCAGCCCAATTCCAGTCCAAGGCCCCCCGTGTGCCTCCTTCCAGTTCTAGCGCCTCCATGAGTCCATTTCAATTCAAGCCCCCACCACAGCCCATTTCCAATCTTAGCTCCCCCCAACAGCCCATTTCCAGTCCTATCCTAGCTGCTCCATCAGCCCATTTTCAGTTCTAGCTCCCTTCCCTCACAGCCCATTTCCATTCCAAGCTCCCTCCCCATCAGCTATTTGCAGTTCAAGCCTCCCCGTCCACTCAGTCCATTTCCAGTCATAGCAATCCCCCAACCCATTACCAGTCCTAGCCCCCCATCAACCCATTTTCAGTTTAAGCCCCCCCCCTATAACCCATTACCAGTCCTAACCCCCCATCAGCCCACTTCCAGTCTTAACCCCATCAGCCCATTTCCAGTCAGCCCCCCATAGCCCATTGCCAGTCCTAACCCCCCCCCATCAGCCCACAGCCCATTACTAGTCCTAACCACATCAGCCCACCTCAAGTCCTAACCCCTCCCCATCAGCCCTTTTCCTGTCCTAGCGCCCCCATAGCCCATTAGCAGTCCTAACCCCCCCCATAGCCCATTAGCAATCCTAACCCCCATCACCCTATTTCCAGACAGCCCCCATCAGCCCACAGCCCATTACCAGTCTTAACCCCCCCCAGCCCATTTCCAGTCCTAACCCCCCATCACCCATTTCCAGTCAGCCTCCATCAACCCCCAGCCCATTAGCAGTCTTAACCCCCCCAGCCCATTACCAGTCAGCCTCCATCAGCCCCAGCCCATTAGCAGTCTTAACCCCCCCCAGCCCATTTCCAGTCCTAACCCCTCCCCAGCCCATTTCCAGTCAGCCTCCATCAGTCCCAGCCCATTTCCAGTCCTAACCCCCCCCTTGCACATTTCCAGTCCTAACCCCCCCCCTTGCACATTTCCAGTCCTAACCCCCCATCACCCCATTTCCAGACAGCCTCCATCAGCCCCCCCCCCCTTCCCTTCCCTTCCCTTCCCTTCCCTTCCGGCAAATTTAAAAACAAAAACCTGGCTCTAGCTGCTGCCGCGTCCGTCGCAGCAGCGGCAGAATGGCGTGTCCCGCGGGGCCCCCTCTCCACGTCGAGCCCTCTGCAAGGGCTTTCAGATTCGCGAAGGGAGAGTGCTCCCTCGCGTCTCTGTAAAGCCCGCAGGGGCTAATGGGAAATTTCCCATCAGCCCCTCACGTCTAAAGGGGCTGATGGGAAATTTCCCATTAGCCCCTGCGGGCTTTACAGAGACGCGAGGGAGCACAACTCTCCCTTCGCGAATCTGAAAGCCCTTGCAGAGGGCTCGAAGAGGAGAAGGGGCCCCGCGGGACACGCCATTCTGCCGCTGCTGCGACGGACGCGGCAGCGGCAGCAGCTAGAGCCAGGTTTTTGTTTTTAAATGTAATTAAAAAAAAAGCAGAATGTTCTTTGCGCGGGGCCCCCTGAAACGCGGGGCCCTGTGCAAAAAACATTCTTGCTCAATGGACGGGCCGGCCCTGCCTCTAAGCAGACCTATCCAACCCTTTTTTTAAACTCAGCACATTCTCTGGCGCAAATTCCAGTTTCATTATTCACTTACTGAAAAAAATACTTTCTGGAATTTGTTTTAGATCTTCTAAACTCCTAGTATTTTTGGAAAGAATAAATGCTCCTTATCAACTTGTTCTATGCAAGTCGTGATTTTATAATCTTCTATCGTGTTTCCTCTCACTCTTCTCTTCAAGCTGAACAGTCCTAAACTATTGAGGCTTTCTTCATAAGGGAGCTGCTGCATCCCCTCAATAATTTTAGTTGCCCTTTCTAGTTGTGCTATGTCTTTATCATTATCTGGTGACCAAAACCAGACACAGTGCTCAGGGTGCAATCCCACCATGGATTGATTTGGGACCTGACTATCCTCCATTCTTTTCTGAATAATCCCAGACATTCTGTTTGCCTTTTTAGCGACTGTCAAACACTGAGCTGAGAATTTCAAAGTATTGTCCACAGTGACTCCAAGATCCATTTACTAAGCAGTAATTCCTAGTATGGAAACCAGCATTATGTGTCTATTTTTGAGGGTTTTCCCTTATACGTACCAATTTGCATTTGTCCATATTACATTTCATCTGTTTTTTAGATGATCAGTTTCCCTGTCTCACAAGGTCCTCTTTTGTTTCTCACTGCAAAACTTGCATTTTGACCATTTTGAATAATTTTGTGTCCACCTTGCTTTTTGCTCCCTTTCCCAAGTCATAAAAGAAAAAGTTAATCAACACTGGTGCTTTTTCCAGACCTTTCTAAAATAATGCAGGACAGGGGGAAGGAAAATGCTTCTGACTCTACACTAGGACTCGTGGCACTATTTTTTTACTATGATATTCTTGCAAATGCCGAATTATTTTTTGATGTGAAATATGTTTTCTTTGTCCCTAGTCAACTTAGATTTTTCTTAAATAAAAAGTATTACTGGGGTTAGCTCAACTGAGGATAAATGAAAAATGTTATAATATTAGATGGTCGACTTATAGCAGCCAAGTTTACAAATGCTTTTCTTTTCTATTTCAGTTTTCTGCTAGTCATGGCCTTTGTGTTAGTCTTCTCTTAGAGGCATGCTTACTACAGGCTAATGTGCGTTAAGCAGTTGATGCACGTTATGTGTTGCAATGACCCATAGAATGGGCAGTGGCAGCATTTAACACGTTAACTTTATTTAACATGTGCTAACCTTTAGTAAAAATGCTTCTTAGATTTGTGGACTAATAATTTGGTCATCTTGTTTGCTGATGTTGTTTTGAGACTTTGGGGTGACAGTGTCTGATGATCTCAAGGTTGCAAAACACCATGGCAGGGTGGTGGCTAGAGCCAGAGGGATGCATAAGAAGAGACATAGCATCTTAGGTTATAGACAATCCAGAGAAAGGCAACCAAAATGGTATGGGGGTCTGCACTAGAAGTCATACAAGATAAGATTTAGGGATCTAAATGGGTATAGTCTAGGGGAGGGATATGATATGGTCATTTAAATGCCTAAAAGGTGTTAAGAATGTTCAAGAAGCAGACCTTTTCAATGGAAATGAAGTTCTAGAACTAGGGGACCACAATATGAGGCTCCAAGGGCGTAGACTCAGGAATATCAGAACATTTTTTTTCACAAAATGGGTAGTGGCTATCTGGCATGCCCTCTTGGAAGAGGTAGTAGAGACAATAACAGCAGCTGAATTCAAGATGATCAAAATGAAGATGGAGGTGGCCTAAAGCCAGTGGGCCCATGAGAAAGCATTGGAAGCAGGAGCAACTCTGAGGTGGATGGTGCTTTGGATGAGGATGGTGCTCCCCCACTCGTCCCTAAGGGAATATCGATGGCAGCATCCCCCTCCCCACTGGCACTCACCCCTGGAGGTAGGGGTCCTTCATACATTTGTCACGTTTTTTTTGTGAAGGCAGTAATGGAGGACCAGAAAGGTTGGAAGCAGCAATGACAAACCAAGAGAGGCTGTGGACTATTTTGCAGCAAATACTTACCTCACACTCATGGCAGGCAGGAGATTGGCAAGGGCTGGAGGAAGAATGTCTCTTCTAGTTTGCATTCTCTATCTCTCCCTTCTCAATGGCACCCAAGATGAGCACTCTGCTCACCCTGCCCTAAATCTGAGACTGATTGGGATGAGAGCATAGCCTGCCAAGGAAAGCAGTGACAATTCTACACCCAGCGGATCCATTAGAAAGCAACCCTAAAAAGGAATGATGCTACTCAGGGCCGGATTTACCTATACGCCAACTACGCCGTGGCGTAGGGCCCACAGCTGGCAAGGGCCCACAAAAATTGAACAAATTGTTAGCTTTTTTTAAACTAAATTTTAAAAAAAACCACTGGCTGCTGCCGCGGCAGCATGGACTGTCCCGCGGGGCCCCCTCTGCTGCCGCGGCAGCATGGACTGTCCCGCGGGGCCCCCTCTGCCCGGCTGAGCCCCTCTGTGCCAGCTTTGAGAGGCGCGAAGGGAGACACTCCCTTCGCGCCTCTCAAAGCCGGCACGGAGGGGCTCAGCTGGGCAGAGGGGGCCCCGCGGGACAGTCCATGCTGCCGCGGCAGCAGCGGCCAGCGTTTTATTTTTTTTTAAATTAAAGTTTACTTGAGCCGATGGGGGGGGGGGGGGGCTGGGACTGGAAATGGGCTGGGGGGGTTAAGACTGGAGTTGGGCTGACACGAAGAAACCAGAAGAAAGTGGCTGGAGCAATTGCAGCTGGAAAAAAAATGCACAAAAGGTAGAAAAATATCTCTTTATTTTGAATTTATTAATTGGAATAGGTCAGCTCTGGTAAATGTGCATCATTAACGTCTGCACTTTGTTTAGTACAAGAGCAAATTAATGTATAGTTTTATTTCTACAGTGTTGTACATTCCAAGTTTGGCTTTTGGGATTCCCAGTTTAATTATGACGTCAGGGCCAACAGCGCGCAGCTGATCCGGCGTGCTCGTTTTTATCTTTTCTGGGGGCCCACAATTTTTGTTGGCGTAGGGCCTCACTCAATGTAAATCCGGCCCTGATGCTACTTTAATAGGTTAGGTGAGGGTCACATACAATATTTTGTACCCAGGTGGACAAATTGCTGCTGGGCAGACTTTTTTTTTTTAGTGCTGTCTCCTGGTGACCCAGCTGCCTCTGGGATTTCTTTGCAATGTGTCACCAGAAGTAGATTACCAGGCCTTTTTTTTCTGAGGCAATGAAGGGTAAAGTGACTTACCCAAGGTCACAAGGAGTGCCAGTGGGAATTGAACCCTTGATCTTCTGAGTAACTAGGAAGCTGCTGTAACCACGAGGCTACTCTTCTACTCCTAGATGGCAGACTAGATGCCCATTTTTGTCTTTATCAGCCATCACGTATTACATTGCTATTATCATTCTTTATATATTGGAGCATAGACTGGCCATTATTTTCTAGTTTCAAGATTTCTTGAAAATGTATTTCTTGGAAACGTATTTTTGGAATTGCTGTAAATACAAAGTTAAAACATAAACACTGATCACACTAGGGCATCTCACTATTTACCTTTCTACATTTGGTAAACTGACCATTTAGCCTATGTGGTTTCCTGTTTTTTCTTTAACCAATTTGTAATCCACATTTTTAATGCCTTCAGGAATGTCTCATGAAGGACTTTGCCAAATTCCTTTGGAGAATCTTGCTTACTGTATCATCCAGTTCTCCTCCATCCTTCAAATATGAATGTCTTTACCCTTGCTTGAAGCTGGTGGAAACTGTGGCTGAATGTTGGTGTGGCTGCCCAATCTCATTACTTCCTACAGAAGTGATTATTTGACAATGGTAAAGCAATTCCGCATTTGATGAAAAACAGAAAAGTGCACTGGAACAGGCTCGCTTCTTTTACTCTCTCAGAAAACATAAATTATATTAAGGTCCTTCCTTTATTTTAAATGCTGATTTGAGCTTTCTGTGCAGACGTTGCTTTTAAATGATCAGTGTCACTGTTCCCACTGGGAATCCTGGTGTTTGCCTTTTCAGACTTTCCTGGCTGGCTCGTATACCAGCTCTTTTATCGTATTTTAAAGCACTTTTCCTTTCAGCAGAAACTTTATATCCAGCATCTCTCTCTTTACCCTCATTCTGCCAGACCTCAAACACTCCCTCTTGCACTCCACACTCTATATTCATGGAAATTCTTTTAGTCATGTACATCCCAGTGTGTGAAAGAGTAGCCTAATGGTTAGAGTACTGGTTTGGTGACCAGGGTTTGATTGCCACTAGCACTCCTTGTGGTCATGGGTCAGCCACATAACCCTCCATTATGTCAGAAGAAAGGCCTGGCAATCTGCTTCTGGTCAATGCCAAAAAAGCCCAGGAGCAGCTGGGTTGCCAGGAGTCAGGATTGTCTCAAAGATACACATTGCATACGTCCCTCAGTTATTCAAGCATACACCATGCATTTGTCATATGCATTTATTTTTTTACATAAAATCCTATATTTCTGTGTTACTCTTAATTCCAATTTGTCCTTTATGCAGTACATCAATGCAGTAGTTAAGAAATCCTTTTTTGCTCTGCGCAAATGTTGCTCTGTCCGCTCATTTCTCGATTCTTCTACTCTGACTTCCCTGTTGCCCAGTTGCGTTATCACTTGTCTTGACTACTGCAACCCTATCTATGCTGGACTATCTCTCTCCTCTCTAAAGCATCTCCAAGCAGTCCAAAACACCGCTGTCCATATTTTATCATATGCGGAAAGATTTGATCATGTTACACCACCTCTGAAATCCCACCACTGGTTGCCAGCCTCTGCCCGGATCCAATACAAACTGCTGGCTATAGCGCACCAGGTCCTCTACACTAGTTCCCCTGCTCACCTGTTCTCCTATCTTACATTCTATGCCCCATCTCAGGCCCTTTGCTCTCTTCAGGATAATAGACTTCATATCCCACTCTGCCACCAAAACATAACTTGTATCTATTCGTCTTTGGCCTTCTTTGTCTGTGTCCCCACTCTTTGGAATTCTCTGTCCCACGCACACCACCTTGAAAATTCCTATTCATTTTTCAAATCTCAGCTTAAGACATATCACTTCTCGCGGGTCTTTGAAGCCTAGGTTGCTTAGCACATTGAACAAACCCCCCTCCCCTTTCTAGCGCCCCTCCTCCCGCTATGACTCTTTGCTCTACCCTCCCCATACCCCTCTCTCCTACCATGGAACGATACAGAGGCATTATAATATCCTTTGTTTTATTTTCCATTCCTTTCCTTATGATATCTAGCATTCTATTTGCTCTCTTGGCTGCCGCTGCAGACTGGACAGAGGGTTTTAACATGTTATCCACAATGACGCCTAAATCTTTTTCCTGGATGGTGGTTCCTAATGTGGAACCTTGCATCGTGTAACCATAGTTTGGGTTGTTCTTTCCTAGGTGCATAATTTTGCACCTGTCCCCATTAAATTTTATCTTCATGCCCAGTCTTCCAATTTATCAAGATCCTCTTGCAATTTTTCACAATCTTCATGGGTTTTAACAACTTTAATAGTTTTGTGTCATCTGCAAAAGTGACTTCATGGCTCTGGGTGAAGCAGTTAGGTGCACAGGTGGTGTTCTCTTCAATCCTCCCTGTTGAGGGTAAAGGCCAAGGCAGAGAGGCTCACATCCTGGAGAAGAATGCATGGCTGCGTGGATGGTGTCATCGAGAGCGTTTTGGTTTCCTAGACCATGGGATGCTGTTCCAAGGGTTGCAGAGCAGAGATGGCATCCATCTGTCCAAGAAAGGTCAACGCATCTTCGGTAGTAGACTGGCTAATCTACTGAAGAGGGCTTTAAACTAGATTCGTTGGGGATGGGTGAAGAAAGCTCCCAGGTAAGTGAAAGCCCCCAGGTAGGTGATACATTAAATACCTTTATGTAAATGGATAACAGGGGTAACATATGGAAAGCAGTGTGTATAAATGCCCGTAGCATGGGAAATAAGATCCCTGATGTTGAAGCTTTGGTGGGAGTGGCTGACTTGGATTTAGTGGCAGTTACAGAAACATGGTTCACAGAAAACCATGATTGGGATGTAACTATACCTGGCTATACTTTATTCAGAAAGAACAGAGTAGGAAGAAGGGGAAGAGGAGTGGCATTATATGTAAAAACTACTATTAAAGCTTTGGAATTACAGAGCTTAAAAGGGAGAGAGGAGGCATTGTGGGTTAAACTAGAAAGAGGGAAAGAGAAATCTATTTGCATTGGTGTGATATACAGACCTCCCTCACAAGAGGAAGAGGTGGACAGAGAGTTAATTGAAGACATACGCAGCATTGCTAGGAAAGGGGAAGTGCTACTGATAGGAGACTTCAATATGCCAGATGTTGATTGGCACATTCTTGCTGCAGTATCATCTAGAAGTAAGGAGATCCTGGATTCTCTACAGGGAGAACTATTCAGGCAATTGGTAATAGACCCCATACATGAAGGGGCCATACTGGACTTGGTGCTTACCAATGGTGAAAGTGTTTCTGATGTTGTAGTGGGAGATCATTTTGCATCCAGTGATCACCAGATGGTGTGGTTCAGTATTAGGACTAGGGCTGTTAGAATCCATTCAAAGGTGAGGATCTTAGACTTTAGGAAGACTAACTTTGCGAAGATGGGCCAATACCTCAGGGAGTCGTTAGTGGGATGGGAACAGCTGGGGGTTGTAGAAAAACAGTGGGCAAAACTGAAAGGGGATATTTTAAGGGCAACCAACCTTTTTGTTAAAATGGTAAATAAAGGTAAAAGGAAAAGGAGACCGCTATGGTTTTCGAAAGAAGTAGCTGAAAAAGTGAAGAAAAAGAGGGAGGCCTTCATGAAATACAAGAGATCACAGAGAGAGGAAGACAGGCATTTGTATTTGGAAAAACTTAGAGAAGCTAGCAAAGTAGTCAAGAAAGCAAAGATTCAAAAGGAGGAGGAAATAGCCAATGCAATAAAATGGGGGGATAAGACATTTTTCAGATATATTAGTGAGAAGAGGAAGGGCAAAAGTGGTATTGTCAGACTCAAGGGTGCAGGGGAGGAATATGTAGAAGCTGATGAGGATAAAGCAGAATTGCTTAACAAATATTTTTGTTCTGTGTTCACAGATGAAGAACAAGGAGCAGGACCTCAGAAAACACCCACAAATAGGAACAGAAGCGAGGGACATCTTGAACAATTTTCAGAAGACTGTGTTCGTGAGAAACTCTCTCAACTTAAAGTAGACAAAGCGATGGGACCGGCTGGGATACACCCTAGAATACTGAGGGAACTTGGGGACGTTCTAGCAACTCCACTGACTGACCTTTTCAATGCCTCGTTGGAGTCAGGAGTGGTGCCAAAGGACTGGAGAGAGGCTCATGTGGTGCCTTTACACAAAAGCGGAAGTAAGGATGTGGTTGAAAACTACAGGCTGGTTAGTTTAACTTTGGTGGTGAGTAAATTATTGGAAACACTGCTGAAAGAGAAAATAGTGAGGTTTCTGGAGTCCAGCAGATTATAGGATCTGAGGCAGCATGGATTCACCAGAGGCAGGTCTTGTCAGACAAATCTGATTGATTTCTTTGACTGGGTGACCAGGGAGTTGGACCAAGGGAGAGCTCTAGATGTGGTGTATTTAGATTTCAGTAAAGCCTTTGACACTGTTCCTCACAGGTGACATAAACAAACTGAGCACCCTAGGGATGGACCCTAAAGTTACTGCTTGGGTTAAAAATTGGTTGGGTGGGAGGCGACAAAGAGTACAAGTAAATGGATTTAACTCTGAGGAGAAGGATGTTACCAGTGGTGTGCCCCAGTGATCTGTCCTTGGTCCGATTCTTTTTAACATCTTTGTTAGTGATATAGCGGAAGGGCTGTCGGGTAAGGTTTGCCTCTTTGCGGATGATACCAAAATCTGCAATAGAGTAGACACCCAGGAAGGTGTATAACATGAGGAGGGATCTAGCTAAGCTTGAAGAATGGTCTAGAATTTGGCAGCTGGGATTTAATGTTAAAAAATGTAAGGTCATGAATTTGGGCTGCAGCAATCCAAGTGAGAATATTGTATAGGGGGTGAAGTACTTTTGTCCACTAAAGAAGAGGGGGACCTAGATGTGGTTGTGTCTGATGATCTTAAAGTAGCTAAACAGGTAGAAAAGGCAATGGCAAAAGCTAGAAGGATGCTTGGGTGCATACGGAGAGGAATGGCTAGCAGAAAAAAGTTGGAGTATAGTGTGCAATTCTGCAGACCGCACCTTCAAAGGGATGTGAACAGGATGGAGTTGGTGCAGAGGGTGGCTACTAAAATGATTTGTGGTCTTCATTATAAAGCATATGAGGACAGACTGAAGGATCTTAATATGCACACCTTAGAGGAAAGGTGGGATAGAGGTGATATGATTGAGATGTTTAAATACCTCCGTGGCATAAATGTTCAGGGAGAGAGCCTCTTTCAATTGAAATCAAGTTCTGCTACGAGGGGACATGGGTTGAGGGTGAAGGGAGATAGATTCAGGAGTGATATGCGGAAATATTTCTTTACGGAAAGAGTGGTGGATCCATGGAATAGTCTCCCAGTGGAGGTGGTAGAGATTAGGACAGTAACTGAATTCAAAAAAGCATGGGACAAACACAGAGGATCTCTAAAGGTAAAAAGGGGACTGTTGTAGTTGTTGATAGGGAAGGACAGACTAGATAGGCCATGTGGTCTTTTTCTGTCATCATATTTCTATGTTTCTATCTTTCTATGTAATCTCACTCGTTATTCCTTTTTCCAGGTCATTTATGAATATGTCAAAAAGCAGCAGACCCAGCACAGATCCCTGGGGTACTCCACTATTCACCTTTCTCCATTATGAAAATTGGCCATTTAGCCCTACCCTCTGCTTTCTATCTTTTAACCAGTTCCTGATCCACAATAGGACACTGCCTCCAATCCCATGACTCTTTAGTTTTGCCAAACGTCTCTGATGAGGGACCTTGTCAAAGGCTTTCTGATAGTCCAGATACACTATATCAACCGACTCACCTTTGTCTATCTGTTTATTCACACCTTCAAAAAAACATAACAGATTAGTAAGACAAGATCTTCCTTGTCTAAAGCCATGTTGGCTGTCTCCCATTCAGATATGGCAATCACTTCTATTTGCCCCCACATTATGGAACTCCTTTCTACTAGCACTAAGAGAAATTCCAGACTTATCTGAATTCAGAAAAAAGCTTAAAACATACCTCTTTCTGAATGAATATAGCATAGATATGGACTCAAGAACCCAGCCAATTTAAAATGCACTCTAAGGACACAATATAAAAAATCCTTGTTTATCTATACATAAGTTAACCTTTTCTAGCCAGCGGAACCATAACTGTAAATAGTTGACGTTAAACTAGATTGTACTGTTTACTGTTTCTGTTTCTTGTAAAACAGTGTGCTGGCCAGGCCCTGTCACACATTTGTTAATTGAGAACCGCTTTGAATTGTAGAAAGGCAGCATAGAAATAAGTGCAAATAAATAAAATATATCTCACAAGTCATTTTAGAATAACCTGGGTTTACATGTGTCCAGCACAATCACATTAAGCTGCATGGGGGGGGGGGGGGGGGATTGCTGGAGTCATGCCCAGGGCATTTCCAAAAAGATACACATGTATGCCCGATTGCAGGTCTGGACTCGGTGGTGGACACATCCATGTCTGTATGCGCCAAAGAAGAGGAGAAAGCATTCTCACTCCCCCAGTCATTTTCACTACTCCAAAAAAGCATAGAGGTACTGTAAATAAACAGATCTTTTTCTTGGTTGCTGTGCAAAATAGCAGGCTGGGACATGCATGTGGCGAGAGATACGTGTACTCATTCCGAACATGTCTATGTTGCAGGGCCTGCAGCTGTCCATATCGGACATGCACAAGTTTCTAAAGTCTTCTTGAAACCTGCACATGTCTGGGGTATAGTTTTCCACATCCCCATGTATTTTCTACCTGATGGAGATGTTTAACTTTTAGGGTGGAGACAGGCCAATTTTAGAAAACATTTACACATGCACACCTTTACTGTTGCCCCTCCCATTGAATTCCAGACATTTTGACTTGGATGTCCCAGATTGCACCTACATTGCCTCTCTAAAATGTGTCTTTTAATGTAGATGAACATTTACAGTCTTCTTTTCTGAAGGTCAGTAACCCATACCAAGTGAGTAATTGAAAAAGTAGAATAACATGTTACATACCAATGGATTCATAAGGTTTTATGTGGGGTGGGCTAGTGAAGGGGAGGTCCCTAATCTTTTTTAATTCCTGTTCCTCTAACTGAGGGAGACACATGTTGTGGGACAGCTGGACTTTAAAACAGACAACATAAAAATATGGTACTTAAACGTAAGCTATTAGAGGGAGACTGAGACCTTATGTGATAGCTCCTTGATGAAGCAAGGTATAGTTGTGGTCAACATTATTGGCACCCATGCACTTCAATCCCTTAATGTCCAATATCTCCTAAAAAAGGTGGCCAGTGAAATGCCTTTGGACTATTCGTCCCCTTTCCTGTTCCCGACTAAGCTGCCCATACGAACAGGGAGTTTGTACAGGAAGCTAGATGGGGCGGGAAAGGGGTGGCGTGGAGGTAGAGATGAGGCAGGCAGTGGGCGTTCTGTGACCTTGGACATATAGGGCTGATTCTGATGTTGTCCCTTTATGTCTGGGGCCGGCAGAATAGACGGGGAACGTATTCCACCTCTGAGGTGGAACAAGTTCCCCTAGATGGCAGGGGACGGCAGGCCCAGGGCACATCAAAGGGTAGAGGATGTGCAGGAGATTTCCCACAGCCTGATCCTGGCCTTGGGAGGCCAGATCGGGGATCAGGCTGCGAGGAATGAATTAAATTGGCAGTGGCCGGGGATCGCAACTCCTGAATGGAGCTGCGGTGCCATGACAACCAGATGCCATGGTACCACGGCTCCATTTAGGAGCCTTGTCTGAGTTAGCCGGGCAGGTACCTGTATGTGCCGGCCGAATGGAATTGGGTCTGGACCTGCACATATAGGCTTTGACGGGATTCTGATCTCGCAGGTACTAGACGTGCTCTGCGGGATCAGAATCCCATCTATCTCTGTGCATCTGTTTCCAACCAGACACACAGAGGTCGGGACGTCCAAGTTAGAATAGGCCTCCACATGCACACATATTTGACATATAAAACAATCAAATAAAACAAGACCAATTAAAAAAGGAAATAGTAGGAAATAGTATCAAAACATGAAATTGCCAAGACATGATTATTGGCACCCTTATAAACAATTCAAATCAGTTTGTACTGAAGAACCACGTTCCCATTGCAGTAAAATTAGATGCACTTGTGATCAATTGTCAGTACTCACATGACTGAAAACAACCAATGAATGATGGCGCTACTGTTTAAAATGGTCACATTCACTCCCTGTTCCATTTTTACAATGGTGAAGACAAGAAAGCTGCCTGAGAACATCAGAAAAGTCATTATCACGAAACATCAAATTTCAAAGGGGTACAAGGCCTTCTCAAAAGACCTTGGGATTCCTGTGTCTACAGTTCACAATGTTATGAAGACATTTTCTGCTCATGTAACTGTCAAAAATGTCCCGGGATGATGGGAAGAAGTCTTCAAAGGTTAGTGCAAACTGTTGAAAAAACACCAAGTACAACATTCAAAGCACTTAAGGCTGACCTGAAGCAAAGTGAAGTGGTGGTTTCATCCCACACCACATGCCACACACTAAACAAAGAAGAACTTCATGGATGAAGGCCAAGGAGGACCCCACTGCTCAAAGACAGATATAAAAATGTATGCCTCATCTTTGCCCAAACCTACCTTGGGAAACCACAATCCTTCTGGGAAAATGTTCTGTGGACAGATGAAACCAAATTTGAGCTCTTTGGCAATGCAGACCAGTGATACATTTACAGGTGAAATTAAGCTTATAAGGAGAAAAAACACCCTACCCTTCTTACAGTTAAATATAGTGAAGGTTCCATAATGTTGTTGGGCAGAGGCCTGGAACGTATTAAAGGAATCATGAAGTCAAAGGTCTACCAAGATATTTTGGAGCAAAATGTGCTACCTAGTGTGAAAGCTAGGTCTGGGCCGAAGGTCATAGGTCCTCTAGCAGGACGATGATCCAAAACATACATCCAAAATTACAAAAGAATGATTAAAAAGATAAAAATGGATTATTTTAAACTGGCCAGCAATGAATCATGATCTCAATCCAATCGAGAACCTTTGGAAAGAGCTGAAATCTGCCGTTTGTAAAAGGAATCCTGGAAATATTCATGAGCTGTTACAAGTCTCATTTGAAGAGTGGAAGAAACTACCAGCAGACAGATGTACGAAACTTATAGATGGCTACAAGAAATGTTTGGAAGCTGTCATCACTGCCAAGGGTTGTGCAGCCAAATATTAGTGAAGGGTGCCATTAATCCTGTCTAGGTCATATTTTGGTTTTTTTCCTCCGAAATTACTACGTCTAAGTTGTACAGATGTCTTTTTTTGTTGTATACCTTTGAACATGCTATTAAAATATTATGATGATACAGTTGGAATATTTCCAATTATTTCTGAAGATATTCTACATAACATACCTAAAATGCAAGGGTGCCAGTAATGTTGACCAGAGTTATAGGAATGAGTGAGGAGATAAGCTAAGCATGATGACGCCCTGATGAGAGATGAAGGGCGAGAAACCATGAGTGATAGCTTCCTTATGAGAGCTGAAGGGGGGAGGGAGGGATATGAATGCAATAGACCATACATGGTTACTTTTTAATGAGACCTAGCAGGAAGCAGAGTAAAGAATGACTCTATGATGGGAAGGCATTACCATGTATAAGTTTCCTGATGAGGTGGATAGAAAAAAGTAAAGGGGAGGGACTATAAATGATGGCTCTGTAATGGGAGCTGAATGGGGAGATATAGCTATGTTTAATGGCTAACTGATGAGAAGTAGAAGAGAAGGACTAAGGTGAAAGGCTTTGTAAGGGATGACAATGCAATTCCCAGTTTTAAAGACTCAAGAACAGTCACTCACTGTATCCCTGGCCTGCTTAATGTAGAAGAAAGGGGCAAAAGCTCATGGCCAGTTTAAATCTGCTGACTCTGATCTCAGTTCCTTTCAGTACCTGTTGTCCTGAACACAGTGAGCCTGTCTCAGTTTCAGAGTGTGTTGCAGGAGGGGGAGGATCCCTTCCCACATACACCATGTTCTTCCTTCTTGCTTTTTTATCCTCCAGTGGTTTTCTGTGGCTTGGAATACAAATGCATTGTGTGCCATTGAGTCAATCTGACTCCTGGTGACCCAGAAGCCCCTGCGTTTTCTTGGCAATGTGCGACCGGAAGTACATTGCTTAGAATAGTCCAGTCTGAGCTTTGCAGTCTACTATGCTTATGTGAGAAGAGAGGTTATTTATCGTAATGGGGGTTCTCGGTGGACAGCAGTATGAGTCAGCCATGCCTACCTCTCCCATAGCTCAGAGGAATTCTCTTTTCTTTTCTTTTTTTTTAAATTCCTCTGAACATCCAGCTTCCTCTTCCTGGTTCCTGGTTCCTCACCTCCTTCCTCAGTCTTTTCATAGCCAGGCAGGCTTGTCCAAAGGGGAGGTGGGCGGGATGGTGTGGCTGACTCATACTGCTGTCCACGGAGAACCCCCATTATGGTAAGTAACCTCACTTTCTCCATGGACAAGCAGTCTGAGTCAGCCACACCTAGGTGATTCCCAAGATGGGGTGTGGTGGAGGTAAAGCTGTTGTAGGTGTTGTACCATGTCTTGGTCTCCACCGCACCCCCAGGATGCTGTGACAGGAAGAGTCTGTGAGGCACTTGGTCACACGATGGAAAGAAATCTGAACTCAACAAACAAGCCTCTGGATCTTAACACATGATTTATTTAAAAAAATCCTGAACACTGGAACACGAACATGGAACAAAGGAACCAGGGCAAACAAGGTGTAGATATAGCAACCTGTATACTTGGAGCCCATGGACTGGAGACAGGGGCAGTGAGAACTGAACTCCCCATGACACCATATGAAAGAAAAACTGGCATTGACTGTGGTTTTGTTTGTTTGTTTTGGCAACTGCCCCAGAGCCCTGTAGGGACCAGTGTGGACTTTTTTATAGGGACTCTCCTGTTGGGCCATTGTGCCACTCCGGGCTTGCAGGACCGCCTGCCAGAAGGAGGCTGTAGGGTCCAGGGAGCAGTGGAGACAGTAATGTTTGGTGAAGATATGAATGGAGGCCCATGTGGCAGTGCTACAGATGTCCATGGGTGACACGGCATGCAAGTGGGCTAGAGTGGCTGCCATCACCCATAGCTGGTGAGCGTGTGCTTGGTTACTGGGATGCCCAGTCTGTTTGGATCATAGGCCAGGAACAGCTATGATGCCTTCCTAGTAGGCTTTGTCCTGTCGATGTATATCCAGAAGGCGTGGGTGCAGTCCAACATGTGGAGGTGATGTTGCTCCTGCATTGCGTGCGGTTCTGGGTTAAAGCTGGGGAGCACAATTGCTTGCTTGATGTGGAATGCTGAAACAAACTTTGGGAAGAACTTGGGGTGTGTCTGGAGGATGCTCAATTGTGATGGATCTGTGTGAGGGCGGGTAGTCAACCAGATCCTGTAGTTCGCTGATGCGGTGGGCAGAGATGATCGCCACTAAGAAGAGGGCTTTCCAGGTGAGGCATTTTGGGTGTACCTGCTCCAGAGATTCAAAGAGGAAGTTTGTTAGCTGCTGTAGCACAGTGCTGAGGTCCCACTCTGGTGTGGTTGGCTTCACAGGAGGATGCAGATAGTTGAAGCTATGCAGGAATCACGTGATGAGTGGGTGTACTGAGATGGACTTTTTCCTCCACCCTGTCATGGTATGCTGCAATGGTGTTCAGGTGGGTCCTGATCGATGTGGGTTTAAGTCCTCCTCAGGAGAGAGTTAGGAGATACTGAAGTAGTGTTGTGTTCTATGCAGGTGAATGGGTTTTGTTGCTCAGTGTCGCACCAGGTGCAGAACCTTTCCCACTTGGTGGCATAGAAGCATTGTGTTGCAGGGCGCCTGTCTGCCTAAAGCACTTCCATGATGTTCTGCGACAAGTGCTGCAGTCTCAGGGTCTCCCATTCAACATTCATGCGGTCAGAGCTAGATTCTTCAGGTTGGGGTGGAGCATGCATCCGCTGTCCTGTGTGATGAGGTCTGGGTTGAGTAGCAGGTGCCAGTATTGCTCCCTGGCTAGTTGCAGTAGGTGTGGAAACCAAGACTGTCTCGGCCAATACGGTGCGATGAAGATTACCTTCTCTTTGTCGTGTGTGATCTTCTGGAGTGCCTTGACTATGAGCAGTGTCGGTGGGTAGGAGTAGCAGGGTTGCAAGCCTCAGTCGATTGAGAATGCATCTGCAGTTATCCTGTGGGAGGAGGGTCATCTGGAGCAGAAGACTGGACACTTCAAATTATCTTTGCTGGTGAAGAAGTCCATTGAAGGCATTCCCCATAACTGGAAGAGGTAGGAGGCGACAGAGAGTTTCAGAGACCACTCGTAAGGTGCAAGCTTTTGGCTGAGGCTGTCCACTAAAGTGTTGTCATTCCCGGGCAGGTATGAGACTTGGAGATGGGAGCCAATGGTGATGGTGAAGGGCCATGTCTGGAATGCCTCCCTGCACAATGTCCGTGATCCCATGCCCCCATGCTTGATGATGTAGAACATGGCCACCTGGTTGTCCGTCTGGGTGATGATGGCCTTTTTTTGGATCCACGGTTGGAAGGCCCTTAGGGTGTTCCCGATAGCTCTGAGTTCGAGCAGGTCGATGTGGAGGTGCATCTCGGCAGTGGACCAGGTCCTATTGGTGCGGAGATCGAGTAAATGCATTCCCCAGCCATGCTTTGATGTGTCAGTGGTCAGCATGATCTTCATCTGGAAGGGGGCCATAGGGGCCTGCCTTTGCTCAGCTTTTTCCATGTCCTCCACCAGCTGAGGGTTCTCAAGGTGTTGTGGTGTATGCAGATCTTGTGATGCAGGGGTTGCCTGTGCTGGTCCCAGGATCTCTGCAGGTGCCATTGGAGTTGGTGCATGTGGGATCACGTGGACTGCCGCTGCCAGATGGCCGAGGAGGCACAGGATGGTGTGTGCTGAGACCGTGCTTGCTGATGCTATCCGGCTCGCCAGTGTAATGATCTTGTCTGTTCTCTGGGATGTCAGGAATGCCCTGGCCTTCACAGTGTGAATCTGTTCTCCTATGAATTTCAGTTCTTGTGTGGGGTCCATGTGCGACTTGTTGGTATTGATTAGAAAGCCGAGGGAGTTGAGGAGGGAGGCTGTGGTTTGAATAGTCTCTCGCACATCCCTCTCTAAACATGCTGCAATCAGCTAGTCATCTAGGTAGGGGAAGATGTGGATTCATGTCCTGTGGAGGTGTGCCGTGGCTACTGCAACACACTTTGTGAAGACTCGTGGTGCCTAAGAGAGGCCGAGTGGCAATGTCCTGTACTGGTAGTGTTTTATTTTATTTTATTTATTTATTTTATTTACAGTTTCTTTTATACCGCACTATTCGACATCAGCGCGGTTTACAATGAACAGAAACTACACTTACCAAATATTGATCAGTGCTTACAATGAACAGCTGGGTATACATTAAACAGGTTTACATTCAACAGGTTTCATAAACAGAGGAACATAATAACTATGTACAAAAAGCAACTATGTACAGAACAACTAGGCGCAGCTATATGTTTCTTGATGAATTGTAAGAACCTCTTTAGCAATGGGTATAGCAGAATGTGGGTGTATGCATCCTGTAGGTCCAAAGATGCGAGCCAGTCATTCTCTTGGATGAGAGGAAGAATGGTTCCGAGGGAGTGCATCTAGAATGTCTTCTTGAAGACATATTTGTTGAGTCCCTGGAGGCTGAGGATTTGTTTGCCCCCCCTCCCCAACTTCTTTGGGACAAGGAAGTAGCGGGAGTAAAAACCTTGGTTGTTCCTTGTATCGGAGACCAGTTCTATGGCCTGTATCTGCAGGAGGTCTTGCACCTCCCTGAGGAGGTGGAGAGCAGTCTCCCCTGTTGTCCTGTTGTTGGGGGGGGGGAAGGTGTTGAGTGGGGGTGCTTCCTTGAATAGGATGTGGAGCCCCCGTCGGATGATCTCTATGACCCAGCAGTCGGTCGTGATGTCCATCCAGGCCTTTGTGAAGCGAGTGAGGAGACCTGCCTCCCGCAGTGTATTTTGGGTCAAATGGTCAAAAACCCGAAGATGCCTTTGCAGATGAGGAGGTCAGGGACTTCTGCTTTCTCTCTCTCTGGTGGGGCTTGTGTTGGTAGGATGTCTGATATCGTTGGGGTTTCTGGAAGCTGATTTGGTAGCAGTAAGAATTGTACTTTCACAACGGGTAGTATGGCTTCTGAGTGCTATGTGGTTTTGAAGGTCGTTAGCGGTTTAGTCCTTCACTGGACAAGGTTTGAAGGGTTGTGCAGTTCTCTTTGATGCCATCCACTGTCTCCTTGACCTTGCTGCTGAAGAGGTTATACCCTGTTCAGGGGGCATTCACTATGTGCTCATGGATGTCTTCACCCAGAGCCATGCTACCCGTCTGGCAGCAATGGCCATCCCCACCGTGAGGGTTTCAGTCTCAAAAGCATCAAAAGACGATTGAATGAGGTGTTTTTCACAGTCTTCCATGTCTTTCAGGATTGGTGACAGGATGTTACGGGTATCCGGAGGGAGTGTAACTAGTGAGTCCCTTGCCTTGGACAGCAGGGTGTCGTGGCACATTACTTTTTGAAATTGGTGTGAGGTGATCCGGGAGTTCAGCATGGCACCTTGGTCTGCCCTTTTTCTGATACCATCAAGGATGTGATGGTATTTTCTAAGCAGAGTGTTAGAGTGTGGTCATGCACCCTTGGCTTGTTTCAATGTTGACTCCACCACAATGGACTGATGCGGGAGCTGTGGTTTTTCAAAGCCTGGTGCAGGTTGGACTTGGTATTTTATGTTGAGTCTCTTGTTTGCAGCCTGCATAGTTGTGGGGGTCTGCCAAAATCTGTTCTTGCAGTCCAGTAGTACCTAGTGAACGAGCACCGCCACAGTGGGTTTGGGTGCGTGCAAATACTTTAGGATTCCAAGGACTTCATTCCTGAGGTATGGCATGTCTTTAGGCGATAGGCCAAGCTTCACTGAGAGTTTCTACAGGAACTTTGGGTACGTCAGGTCCTCCAGGGGTAAGGCTGGTGTTGGTGTCAAGGGGGCAGGGTCAGGCAGAAGGCCTGTGTAGCAGGAAGAGGAGGGAGATTTGGAAGCACCTTCACTGTTGGAGTCCCAAGCGGGATCATCGGAGTCTAGAATCTTGCCTTCCTCCTCTACATGCAGGGCCCCATTTGAGGTGGTCCGGGCATCTGCGTAGGCTGAGTCTGGAGCCTGTGGTTGCTGTGCTGAGAGGAGTTGTTGGGCCATGAACTTGTCCCAAAGCTCCTTTAGTTCCGTGTTGTTCAGGGCATTCTGAGGGTTGCAGGAGGGTTTTTCTGCTGTCATCTGCTTCTGTGCCACCTCTGTTCCCCTTGCTGTGCATCCAGGGGGAGCTGTGCCCGTAACTGTGAGGCTCCTGTGCTTTTTTGATGGCTTGGGGGATGAAGAAAAGGAGGAGGAGGAGCTGGAAGATTGTCTTCGGCCCCGATGATATCTCTGGTGGGAGGGGCTTCGGCAGTGATGTTGATGGGTGGAGATGTGACATCAGGAGTTCTGGGAAACATGGCACCAGTAGTGTTCCCATGGCAATGGTGAGTGCTGCTGGGGTTCTCCAAATTACCTTGGCTGGTGGGGAGGGAGCTGGAGCATGCAGTGAAGGCTGAGAGGAGGACAGCAGTGCTGCGGTGATTTTGGTGGCTGCCGCAGTCCCAGGAGGAGGCCTCCATAGTGGAAAGGAAGGGCAGGACATCCATTGTGAGGGATGCAGGGGGGCTCTGGAGTTTGGCGGAGGAAGGAACAGGAGTCCCCAAGAAGGATGCAGGATGGATCAAAGTGCAGGGTATGGAGGAGATGCCGGTGCTAGGACTTACCTCCTGGCCTGCAGTGCATGTGAGTGGGACTGCCAGGGGCTCTATCGGTCCTTCATGAATGCGGTCATTGGACTTGCTCCATTTCCTGTCCAGGGAAGCAGCTTGTGCCAGTTTCTCTGTTTGTCTGTCCCCCCACTGCTCATTTGGTGCTGGGTCTTTTCCCCCTTTGCAGGGGTGCACATGTGCCGGCTCAAGGTATCTGGGGCAGAGATCCTGAGCGTCGCCACAGCTGAGTCTCTTGTGGCAGCACAAGCATTTCTTTGAAGTGGCTTCCATTCTGGATCTGAAAAGATTCTTCTAGTTTGGTCTGTAGCAAAGTTTTGTAGGAGAGCTGTGGTATCCGTCTGTACCTAACGGCGGATGGAAAAAACTGAGGAAGGAGTGGAGGGACCAGGATACAGGAAGGGGAAGCCAGATGCTCAGATGAATTAAAAAAAAGAAAGAAGAGAATTCCTCTGAGCTATGGGAGAGCTACTCCAGTCCCTTGGGGATGACACACCTAGGTGTGGCTGACTCAGACTGCTTGTTCATGGAGAACAGCTATTGCTAATCACAAAAGGAAGCATGGTAGATAGGATAGTCAGTGATCAGTCACAAGCAGTCAGTGCTAACTGTTAATTTGTATCCACACTGACTCATTGTCCTAAGGCATCTAGGAGCTGGTGCAGTAAGCTGTGCTACCCATTAGCACAGCAGAAAATGTTTGATTTTCCCACATCAATCTTTTTCCCAATGCAGGAAGAATGATTAGCGCAGGAAAGTCAGTGTAGAACTACTGGATAAAGTAGTAGGCAAGCAAAACTCATGCAAATTGCTGATTACAAAATTGTTCCCGATGTAAAAAAAAAATCCTGCTAAAACCATTTTGTAACACTGCATCTAAGCTGACATAAAAATGCAACAAGGGAGCAGAGGGCGGCCTGAAGTGAAGTGCAGCACCTCACTTCAGATCACGGAAGTGGCCCAAGTTGGTTACCCAGAATAAACAAAATGAACCAGGATATTTGTATGTGCCTGAGAGCGGGAGTAAGCATGAATGCCTATTTTCTGGGGTGTTGTCTTTGAAAGGCAGATATGTGCCTTTATAAAACAGGTGTAACGGATGTGCATTTCTGCTGCAGATGGTAGGGCCCTATTATTAAATTGTCTGCTATTTATCATTTGCATAGCAGTGTGAATGTGCTTTCGTTTGAAACAAAATGGGACATTTTAACAAACTTCCCATGCCAGATCAATTTGTTATTAAAACAAAAGAAAGATAAACAAACTTACATTTGTTTGTTTAAAATAATTAGGCCATCACAAAAAACTCCTCCCGGGATCTCTCCTGTTCCTTTCCTCTTATCTGTCAATGCTTCTTAGAGGTTGCTGCCCCACCCTGCTGGTGAAGTAATTGCAAATGGTGTAGCACAGTGAGGCTAGGGCCATTTTTCATTTCTGCCGGGCAAGAAGATAGCAGAAGCTGAATTTGAAAAATTATCTCCCTAAGGACTCCTATATGAGTACTATTAACATGTCCTTGGTGTGCAATTCTCTTTGAATGCATGTAATCGCCTAGAAAACTATGTATGCTGCTCTGTGCACCCCTATTTCATAGGCCATTTCCTCAAGGAGATATGAGCATGAGGAAACTCTTACGTCATACCCTGCCCCACTTGAATAGTTTGTGCATAATGGTGAGTGTATGCTTTCGTAGGATGGGTGCAGTGAGAATGAGGCTTCCCTCTTAGTGAAAGCTTCCTGCAGTGTGATGTTTGTGAAGAGAACGGTCCTCCGTGATGCAGAGTGCTACTGATAAGACACTGAGGACCAGGCAAAGGGCATTGCATGAATGAGAAGCTTATTCTTTTTCTGATTGCAACATACATGTGTGATATTCTTTCCTATTACTTATACATTTAAAAAAAGTGTGCTTTTTTTCTGCCAGGAATGATGTACTTCATTTATAATTTAATATTTCTGTCTCTGCATTGTTTCCTATGGAGTTGGGCCTTTTAAGTAATTTGGAATATATTTAAAAGAAGCATGGAGATCCACGTGCAGAAGAGCGTTCTTAGCTTCCTGCACTTAGAAATGTGGGAACATGCCTAGGTGGTTTTCTTCACCTATTTCCAGAGGCTGGTTACACCAGGAGAGTAACCATGCATATCAGGAAAGGGAAAAAGAGGCAAATAACTACCTGAGTCTGCATATCAGGTGCTTTCTCTGGCCCTTTTCAAATCCAGGCTAAAAACTCACCTCTTTGCTGCCGCTTTCGGATCTTGACTCACCTGGTCTCCTTTGTGTTTCCTTACCATTCCCCCTTGATGTATCCCGTGTCTACAGCTACTGTGTTGTCTGTCTTGACTAGACTGTAAGCTCTGATGAGCAGGAACTGTCTGTTACATGTGTCTGTGCGGCACTGCATACGTCTTGTAGCGCTATACAAATGCTCAGTAGTAGTAGTAGTAGTAATAATTAGGAAGATTTTGTAATACCTAATTTCAAGCAGAGAGGCAGATTTAAAATCTTGCATAAAGCATTGCTAAGGACCACAAAGACAATTTTTTTAAAAATGGGATAAGATAACTTTTCTCACCAGAATACATAAATAACTTTTCAGTTGGAGATTTTCCTAAGCTCCACATTTGGGCAACTGAAGCCCTGTTTAGACAAGTCTGTCCATGGTTGATCTGCAGTTCTAATCATGGCTTCTGGGGAATATTTTTCTCTTCTTTTATCTCTTTCTAGTTTCACTTGTAGGTTCTTTTATATATTTAACAATTTCTTTCTTTCCTTTGGCCCTTTTTGTAAGCTTAGAAACGAATGGGTCAATATTTAAACACCATAGTTGGCATTCGGCTCTAATATATTTTACATTTACTGTATTCAGAACCGCTATGTAAAAAAGTGCTGGAGCAGAATGTAACTTTTGAGCAGGGAACATCACTACTATACTGACAGCTGTGGTAGTCTGTCCTCTGTCCATATAGCTATGCAGTTTAAGTCAGGACAGTTTTTTTCTATCCAAACTTTATCTGCAGAGCTATACAATAATGGATTGAATATTGTCGTAGTCTGTGGGGTCATATTGGAAGCCTTATTTGTGCTTCGGACATCTCCAGAGCCATTTTAGGAGCTGGGTCTATGGATGTCCCCAGCATGAGGATGTCCAAGTCTTACTGGGGGCATGGTGGAAGTGTGACTGGGGACTTCTCTACCTGATCTCAGAAATATCTGGCATTGCATCTAAGTTTAGACCTGCTCCAGGCACCATTTTGGCTGAAAAACATCCAGAGGGTATAGAAAAGAAGCAGCCCACCATCCCCAGTACAATCAGGATTTGAACCCTAGCTTCCTTGGTCCTAGCCTGCTACTCTATCCATTAGGCTATTCCTAGTCACCCAGGCTCTGAAATGATATTCTGAGGACATCTGTGTAGACACTCCTGCAGACGTCTATATCGGGCATGTCCATGTTTGTGTAATCATGTCTGCACCTGAATGTGCCTGCTTCCCCCCCCCCCCCCTGCATTCTGGCTTAGACGTCCCAGATTGCACTTGAATGTCCTTTCTAAAATCTCCATCCGCATGGTTAGGCAGAATGCCCATTCTATGCACTTGTTCAAACAGCGACTGCTGCTATCTGGATAAGTGCTTTTGAATATCAATCTCAAAATTATAGCTCAGCTAAAGCAGGAATAAGCTTCATATTCCCTTTTCTAATTTGCATACTGGAATGTTGCCTGCTTATATATTGTTAAGCTCATGGTATACCAGATACCTTTGAGCTATTCTATGCTTGTAATTTGGTAGTGAATAACTATAGCATAAAAATAAAGTAAAAAAAAAAAATTAGCCTCCGATGTTGCTGTTGTCTTGCTGTTATTGGGATGTGGATATAAATTCTGCTGTTTCTTGTTGTCCTTATGTTCCTTTTTTTTTCTGTTGATTAGATTTGCTCAGTAAAAGAAACTTGAGTTTAAAAAACATAAATAGCTTGGGATTCTATTTCCATTTGTGTGTGTTTCTTGCTATAAAGGTTGAAAGGCGAAGAAACAAAACCCTGAATGGGTTAAATCTGCTGCCTAGCCTTCACTGTGATCTGGGCAAGCTCATGAAACATTTTATGGTGCGAACTTAGAATAGTATAAACAAGCCATAAAATGATATAAAATAAGCATTTCTGTTTATTGTGATATGAATTATTGTGCAAACTTAGTGGCTGGGCACACTTAAGAAAAAAAAGAAATTATTGCTGTAGCTTACCTAAGAGAAACATGTTGAATGGGGCGGCTTTATGTCCCAATCAGATAGTATGATGTATTTATTCCCTGGGAAGTCACAATTATTGAGTTCTAAGTCCTTTGAGGATATTTCCTTGAAATGAATTCAGCAAGCTAACATTTGGACAAAATGTGATGGACCTTCTTATCTCCCTTCCCCTCTCCAACTCACTCCTCCACGTCCCTCTTTTTCTGTCTGTGTTTATGTTTGGCATTTTCATCTTCCCAGTCCCCTTGACCCATAGCCCTGGCTTCTTCTCAGTGTCTCTCTTTCCCACTTTACACATCCAAAACACCGATAAAGTGTGTTGTTTCTTCCTCCATAACATTGCTAAATCTGTCCCTTCCTTTCCGGACATACTACCACTATGCTCATCCACTCTCTTTCACCTCCCTCTTAGACTACTGCAGCCTGCCCACTAAACCATCTTTTTCCACTACAGTCTCTTCAGCATTCAGTCGCATAACTTATCTTCTTTCAACAGCATTATGACCATGTGACTGTTTTTCTCACGTCACTACATTGGCTCTCCATCGACTTCTACATGCAATTCAGACTTCTCTTACTTACCTACAAATGCATTCACTCTGTAGCTCCTCATTTCCCAGAGACAGCAGAATATCTTTTTATTTAGAGACCAAGCAAACCAGCCACTGCCCCAGACCCTCCAAGCTTCTTAGTTACTGATGCTATGCGGGGGCAAAAGGTTGATTGGGCCCTAGTTCTGATGGCGCACCCTGTTCTGCTGCCTATGTCACTACCTATCTTTTCTTCATTTCCCTTAGCCCATTCTTTGTGAGCATTAATCAAGCAAGTCACTCTTCTCTCTGTCTCTCTGTTCCATTATCATCTCCCAATCCCAGACTTTCCATCTCACTGTGCTGTATACCTAGAATAGATTTCCTGCTCCTTCTTTGGCCGTATTTATTTATAAGTTCTGCCTAAAATCTCACCTTTTTTTCAGGCTGCTTTTAAATCTTAGCTACTTATCTATAATGAATCCATTTCCCATAAACTCCTATTTGTGATGCATTTTTGTCTTGGCTGGACTGTAAGCACCATGGAGCATGTACTGCTTGTTATGTGCATCTGTACAGTGCTTTGGACGTCTGGTAGCTCTGTAGAAATAGTAAGTAGTAGTGGTAGAAGTGGGACATAGAGGAATATTCTGCCTTTTCCTAACAGAGCCGAAAACTGCAACACAAATTGGGTCGGAAGCTGTTATTTGGAAACTAATGCCCGTTTCATAAGATACACGTGTTCACTTAAATTATCATTCACATTTTTTGACAAAGTCCTTCTATTTTTGCTCTCCTGATAGGAGATTGCAAATCAAAAAATTGGGTATGATATGTTTAAAAATGTTGTTCTGGTGTTTTACATATATTGGATTCCTAGTAAGGTGCAAAACATGAGTGTTCCTAGGTTATGGGGTTATTTTAGAAACTCTATTCATGTTGTAAATGTGGATGATGCTTTTTTCTCTTCAACATTAACGAGATTCCTCCTTTCCTCTCTGCCTCTACTACTAAGACTCTTGTTCACTCCCTTATTATCTCCCAGCTTGACTATTGCTGGTCTCCCGCAGTCTTATCTTTTCTCTCTACAATCCATTCAAAACTCTGCTGCGTGGTTAATTCTTCACCAGCCACGTTACAGTCATATTGCTCCTCTTCTAAAGTCTCTTCACTGGCTCCCCATCCGTTGCCACACATAAATGCATTCACTCTGCTGCTCCTCCTCACCTTTCCTCTATCCTCTCTCCTTATACCTCTCCCTGTGATCCCTGTTCCTCTTCTACCTTCCTTCTCTCTATGCCATTCTCTTCTTACACTAACTCCAGACTTCGTTCTTTTAACCTTGCTGCTCCATTTGCCTGGAACAACCTGCCCCTGTCCCTGCATCAGTTCTCTTCCATCGCCCTCTTCATGTTCAAGCTTAAGACTCACCTCTTTGAGACTGCCTTTGATTCTTAATCCCTTCCCTTGTGTTTCAACTCCTATTGCCCTTATTGCCATTATTCCTATCGTATTATTTTGTCCTGTATGTTTGTCTTCTAGATTGTAAGCTCTTTGGGCAGGGACTGCCTTCTTTTGTGTCTCTACAGCACTGCATACACTTGGCAGCACTTTATAAATGCTTAATAATAATAATAATAATAATAATAATAATAATAATAATCATAATAATAATGTAGTGGCACAAAAACATGGAAGCCAAGCCCACAATGAAAATGTGATTTCAGAAAGGCGGTCAGATCCACATTTCTGTGCTGGGTATGTTGATCTCTGCACCTTTTAGTGGGAGGTATTCCGTGAGTATTTTGGGGCATGACTTGGGCGGTGCTGGTGCCCGTACATCCATGACGTATTTCACATACAGGACCGTCCCGTCCATTGAGCAAGAACATTCTTTGCACAGGGCCCTGCGTTTCAGGGGGCTCCGTGCAAACAATATTCTGCCCATCAGCACAGGGAAACTTTAAAAGAAAAAACAAACTTGCTACTGCTGCCGCTGCCGCCACTACCATGGCAGCGGCAGAATCAAGTGTCTCCCGTGGGGCCCCCCTCCTCCCCCCGCCTGCCTGGCAGAGCCATCCTTCAATCACTCTCCTCAGCGTGGCTTTCAGAGCCGCGAAGGGAGAGTTTCCCTCTCGCAGCTCTGTTAAGCCCGTCAGGGCTGATGGAAACTAATGGGAACACAGCAGGAAAGTTCTCATCAGCCCTGGTGGGCTTAACAGAGCCACGAGAGGGAAACTCTCCCTTCATGGCTCTGAAAGCCACGCCGAGGAGAGTGATTGAGGGAGGGCTCTGTCGGGCAGGAGGGAGGGCTCTACCAGGCAGGCGGGGGGCCCCGCGGCAGACACTTGATTCTGCTGCTGCCACGGCGGCAGCAGCACCAGCAGCAAGTTTGCTTTTTCTTTTAAAGTTTCCCTGGGCTGATGGGGGGAGGGGGGTTAGGACTGGTAATGGGCTATGGGAGGGTTAGTACTGGTAAAGGGCTATGGGGGGGCTAAGACTGGAAATTGGATGATGGGGGGGTTAGGACTGGAGGTGGGATGATGGGGGAGTTAGGACTGGTAACGGGCTATGGTGGGGGCCAAGACTGGAAATGGGATGATAGGGGGTTTAGGACTGGAGGTGGGCTGATGGGGGGTTAGGACCAATGCTCTCACTAAGCTGCACTGGGTCCACCACTGACATTCCTGCCGGAGGGGGGGGGGGCAGAGAGATCGATGCTCTGCCCCTCACCCCACCAGTGGGAATGCCAGCGGAGGACCCATCACAGATTAAAGCAAACATTGCGAGGGTGCTGCGGCATGTGTTAGACCCTGAAAATGGGATGATGGGGGTTAGGACTGGTAATGGGCTATGGGGGGGGGCTAAGACTGGAAATGGGCTGATGGGGGGGTTATGACTGCAGATGGGCTGATGGGGGAGTTACGACTGATAATGGACTATCGGGGGGGCTAAGACTGAAAATGGGGTGATGGGGGTTAGGACTGGAAGTGGGCTGATGGGGTCTTAGGACTTGTAATGGGCTATGGGGGGCTAGGACTGGTAAGGGGCTGAGTGGAAGGGGGGACTTGAACTGCAAATAGCTGATGGGGACGGGGGCTTGGAATGGAAAGGGGCTGAATGGAAGGGGGCCTTGAACTGCAAATAGCTGATGGGGAGGGGGGCTTGGAATGGAAATGGGCTGTGAGGGGAGGGAGCTAGGACTGGAAATGGACTGAATGGGGGGGAGCTAGGACAGGAAATGGGCTGATGGAGGTGCTAGGATAGGACTAGGAATGGGCTGTTGGGGGGTGCTAAGAATGGAAATGGGCTGTGGTGGGGGCTTGGATTGAAATGGACCCATGGAGGGACTAGAACTGGAAGTAGGCTCATGGGGGCTTGGATTGGAAATGGGCTGAGTGGAGGGGAGCTAGGATTTGACATGGGCTGATGGTGGGGCTAGGAAAGGACTAGAAATGGGCTGATGGGGAGCTGGGATTCGAAATGAGCTGATGGAGGGACTCGGATAGGACTGGAAATGGATGGGGGAGCTAGGACTGGAAATGGGCAGTTGCGGGGACTAGAAGGGAGCTGATGTTGTGGGAGGATTAGAATGGGATGGGGCTGGGAGAGTAAAATGGAGAGGGGAAAAATATTTTGTGTGGGAGGGAAGAAAAATCTACAATTGGCTGGGTATTGGAAGAGTAAGTGGGGATTGAGGATGGAGGATTAAATCTGAGTGGATGAAATAGGAATGAGAAAAGAGAAAAAGGAGAAAGATTAGTATGTTAAAGCAGATGTAGTGAGAGAATGGAAAAAAGCTAGAAGAGAGAAGAAAGGACAAATGGACAGTAGACGATGAAGAGTTAGCAGAAGACACGAAGAAACCAGAAGAAAGTGGCTGGAGCAATTGCAACTGAAAAAAAATGCACAGAATGTAGAAAAATATCTCTTTATTTTGAATTTATTAACTGGAATATGTCAGCTCTGGGAAATGTGCATCATTAACGTCTACGCTTTATTTAGTACAAGAGGAAATTAATTTATAGTTTTATTTCTACTGTGTTGTTGTACATTCTAAGTTTGGCTTTTGGGTTCCCAGTTTAATTATTGTCTTCCTGTTTCTAAATTGTGATTCCTTGTTTGATGATGGTCTATCTGTAACTGAGCTGAGGTATTCTGTTTATGTAATTCCTATTTGACATTGCCACTTGTTCTCTTTCCCCAGCATGCATTGTTATTCTCTGAAATGTATTGGTTTAATATTTGCAGTGTTGCCTTTTGATAGGTAGGTTTTGGTGCTTTGTGAGCCTGGTAGTGCTGTTATGATACGGCGGGTTTGCTATGGGTTCTTACTGTGAAACGCTTGGGTACCTTAGAGGAACTGCGTTGGGATTTTTTGCTACAGCCGCAAAAGACGGCAGCCTCATCAGCAACGGAAATATCTGCAAGTTGGACTTGGCGTGGAAGTGAACAAAAGCGAGATAAGTGCTTATATTCTAGAGGACTATAATAGTTGGTTGCCGTCCACTTGCAAAATGAGGATTCAGTGAAGTTGATGTGAGATGAGACTGCTGGATGATTTACAGCACACGATATTCAGAATGGGAAATTGTTTTTTAAAAAAAATTCCAGAAACAGTAAAAAAAAACTAGCCAAAAATATAAATACGATAAAAATTAATAACGATAAGAGTTCATAGAGATAACTGATTATTCTATAGACAATAAAAGAAAGGGGTACTAAGTTCAGGTCGTTGATGTAAACAGCAGCTAAACTTTGACATGAAGTTCAGAAGTTTGATCATAAGCTGCGATGTTTTTTACTGAGACCTGAGTACCTGAATACTTAATATTGTATTTTTGTTGGATTCCACGAGTTGTAGTTTGAGCACACAAATGTTTTTGTTTTTCAGTGATGATAAGCTCATAAAAAGAGACCATAGCAATTAGTTTGTATACTTAAAATGGGTTCTAAATGGGCAGTGTTTGTAGTAGTTCCTAATGTGTCTGGCAGTTGGCACTGGATTATAGTAATGTAGAAATCTTTTAGTCTTTCTTTATACATACACTCATTAAGAGGCATGTTTACTAAAAGTTAGTGTATGGTAACATTATGCAAATATTTATGCAAATGAGGCCCCTTATGCAAATGAGGCCCCGCACCGAGTCTCCGCACATGGCCCCGCACCCCCCTTGGGCCGCCCCTGTTCACATAGGCTGGTGACATGCAAGGAGGATTTGCAGAATGTGCCAATTTACACTTGCTATAAATCATGAATAAGGCCTGCACATTGTCTTTTGGGATTGCATGTGGCATTATGGTTTATGGTTTATTATTATTTGATATACCGCCTTTCAAGACAAAGTAATCAAAACAGTTTACAGTTATAAAAACAGTCAAATAGAAAGGAACTACAAGATGCATAACAGAAAAGAAAAGATTTATGGAAAGAAGCAGAAAAGAAAAGACTGGTGGCTGGAGGAGATGGGCTTGCTGTTCCCTGGCCTGATTGTTTTCTGTGTCCATGTTTTGAGCTACCTTTTGTTTCTTTGCTGCCTATCCTGTTCCTTCCTAACCCTATCTTCCACCCTCTTTATAAGACCCCAGTATATTCCCACTCTCTGATCCCCTCCCCACCCCTTCAGCTGTGCTATATTCATACTCCTAGTGTCCCACTCCCTTAGTGTGTTAGTCTTCCTATTGTCCAGCTACTTGGTGCCTACTATCTGTGTGTGGCTACAGTCTGTGTGTGGCTACTATCTGTGTGTGTCTGTATATTTGTGTGTGTGAGTGTGCATGTGTGTATGCTCCCAACATTATGTGTGTGCAACTGTACCTGCAGTACTCTAGGTGTTGGTGGAAGAAGTCACCAGGTGTTGATGGAGGGAGGCAGGAGCCATAGATGATATGAACACATGCTTTGTGCTGGCCGTGCTGCATGAGGCCGGCAGGGAGCATAGGAGAGATGCAGGCAGCACCCTTATTAGAGGGCCTACAGGCAGTGACATAGTGTAATTGGTGACTGCATGCCTCAACATCAGGATAGGTGCAGGAGAAGTCTCAACAATAGTTGGAAGAGTATGCAGGTAAAGGGAGGAATAGTGTGCTAGAGATACTTACTGTGAAAGGCTTTTAAGGAGTCTAGCTCCACTCCCCTCACTGACTCCTCATTGATGGTTTCTAATACCTGCCAATCAAGGTCGCTGAGGGATTTCAGCTGCCCATCCAGACAGTTCTCTATGGCCTTCTTCTTGGCCGTCCACTTCACCTCCCTCTACTTCCTTTTCAGATCTCTGCTATATGGCATTCACACACTGACATACATTATGCCCAGCCAGATTTTTTGCTTCTGTAGGCATTCACAGAGACACTGGCATGGCCCAGGAGAACATGCTGATTCTTGAGCACCTCCCTCAGCATGAATTCTACCTTCCCTTGGTAGAAATTGTCTTCCCTGTTGAGCTCCTTACACTTGGACACAATTCACAGCATTTCTAAAATAGGCTGCTACTTGTGTATGTTCTGTTTTTCTGCACATGTATGAAGGTTATTCTGTCCCCTGCTATTCAGGGCCTCCCCGCCAGTGTCTAACTTCCCTGCCGGTTGTATGAGGAAGTTAGATGGGGGTGGGGAGGGGGCGGATTGGAAGCAGAGTTAGGGCGGGCGATGGGTGGTCGTCAGCCCTGGATGTACAGGGCCAATTCTAATGTCGGCTCTGTACATCCAGGGCCGGTAACTTGAAAGGGAAAGTATTCCACCTCTGAGGTGGAATAACTTCCCTGGACATAGTGGATCGGTGGACCCCGGGGTGCAGATGGGGTGAGGAAGGGCTGAGGACATTCCCCACAGGCCATAGGTGGCCAAATTGGGGGTCGGGCTACAGAGAAGTAGTTGTAAGAGCCGACAACCGGGATCACGGCTTTTAAATGAAGCCACAGTGCCATGGCAACTGGACACCATGCTGCTGCGGCTCCATTTAAAAGCCCTGACTGAGTTAGTCAGGCATATCCTGTATGTGTATGTGTATCCTGAATCGCAGTCCCGGCCTGCACATAAAGGACTGTTTGCAATTCTGATCCCACAGGGCTAGATGTGATTGGGCTATATATGTAACCATTTTACACATGGTTTGTTCTGAAATAACTGGCAGGTAGGCACATATATGGGGATAAATGTGTGAAATGACCATTTTAGAAGTGGATGAAGCCTGTGTATCTAACTTGCTTTTGCCTGATTGCAAAATTGCTAGCTCATAGACAATAATTGTACTGAGACCTCCACTGTCTAAGGTGGTCCCCGTTTATTTGTAGAAGTTTCCAAAAGAGCATTGGCTCAGCCAAAGGCATGCATATATGAGGGGTGCACTCTGTTTGTCAAGGACTGGTTGTTCACCTACATGGGTCTCACCTTCATGTATCCACAGGAAACTGCTTCCTCCACATGGACAGAGAGATGTTTGGTGAAATGGCTATGTGTGTTCCTCTGTTGGATGGTACATGCTAACTCTGGTTTTCTTTTCCTCCTGCAGATGCCATGAACTGACTGGAGAGAGAGAGGGCCTCAAGGGAGGGGAAGGAGGGTGAGGTAGGTAAGAGTTTTTATGTGCTTTTATCATTGTATAGATACAGTACGTTTGCTAGGACTCCCACATTTCATTTTAAGATGTACATAGGGACAGGTGGCCAGAGTCTCTGCATGGTTGCCTGAACAGTACTATGTGTGCTGTACCTTAATATTACGTACTTATTGTCATGTACTCATGGGTGTCTCTATGGTGTGGTTCCACTGTGAGCTGATACTGTACCAAAACCAAGTGATGAGTTGAGGCAAATCTTTTTCAAGAGTTTTTGGATCACATAGAAACTTTTGAGAATCAAATTTGTGATAAACTTGTGGTAGAAGAAATCAAAGGAGAGATGGCACTGAGATTAGGAAGAATTAAAGAAGCTGCTAAAGTATACAGTACCACAATTTGATTGATCAGAATGCAGAAAATTGGCATTACTATGAAGGCATGGTTCCACTATGACCATATCCATAATAAACATGTCTCTTCTATAAGCTTCTGGGATCCAGACTCACTTCTTTACGTGTTCATGTGAGGTGAACTGCGAGGTGTGATCCCGACAACAGTTTGCAACAGTGAATCTCTTACCACATGATATGTTACCAGAGGCTGCCAGATGTGACAACAATACCTTCAGATTGCAGCATAGAGGAAGGGTATGAGGACAAAGGTGTCTGGCCAAACGGTGAAACCTGTGTAGAAATTGTATAATCCAATTAAGGCCAGATGCAATCATATTCAGGCATGGCCAACACCTGATACTGGAACCATATATTTGTGTGGCCTCTTTAGGAACCTATCACCCTATGTTCTGAGGACATGCTGTGCAACACAAGACATATTCGGGGTCATTCCGAGTCGCGAATAGCGGAGATCCGCATCCTTGGCTAACCTCCCCGTACGAACAAGGTGTTTGTATGGGGAGGCTAGACAGGGACAGGAAAGGGGTGAGATTAGAGCAGGCAGTGGGCGGTCCGTGGCCCTGGAAATACAGGGCCGATTCTGATGTTGGCCCTGTACATCCGGGGCCGGCAGACTGAATGGGGAACTTATTCCACCACTGAGGTGGAATAAGTTCCCCTAGATGGCGGGGGACAGCAGGCCCGGGTATCAGAAACAGTAGGAGGGGGTGGAGGGGATTCCCCGCAGCCAAATCCTGGCCTTGGGAGGCCAGATTGGGGGTCGGGTTGCAGGGAATAAAAGAACTGGTCAGCAGCCGGGGACTGCAGCTCCTGAATGGAGCCATAGTGTCATGACAACCAGATACGCATGTACAGGTCTAGTCACGATTCTGATCCCACGGGGCTAGGTGTGCCCCGCAGGATCAGAATTGGATCTGCCCATGTGCATCCGATTCTGATCGGGTGCACAGGGGCTTGGATGTCCCAGATGGAATGCCGCTGTGTTTGCTGGTGTAGGTATAGGTAGGCCTCCTTCTAACCTATGTCTGCATACCTGTGTCAGTACCCACAGGGCAACATGTTCCCTGGACAATCCATCAGGTAATGGCAGTAATCCCATGCCCTGGGAAAATTGTGTTTTTTGGCAGAAAGGTTATACATGGCTGAATCACCTGGACAGCCTTTAACAGCCAGGTAGCTGATTGTAATGGAAGGCTGCTATAGCAGGGGTATATACATCTTGTAGTGGAGATTTTGGCTAGGTATCACTCTGGTTCCATGGCATGGCTGGTACTGTTGATGACATGTCCACCTAGTCAAAGGAAATGCTGGCCCACCCAGAAGCATCTTGGGAACCATATGGCCACCAGGATGTGTAGAGTGTCCCCAGAGAGGTGAATCACCCATCCCACTTGGGTTGCATTATTAAGAGTGGTTAGTGAATGTGTCTATATGTTTCGGCCAAGATGGACATAGCAATATTGTGCCTCTCGCACATACCCACTGAGCAATCCATAAAGGCATAAAGGCCAATGTGGATGGGCTCTCATTATTGGCACATGGGTGATCATATGCTCTTGGCCAGGGCCCTGTGGCATATATGCTTGGCATCGGGTGGTGAACAGCTGCATAGCTAAAATGGTGACATTGTGCACATTAACACCAAAAGGCATATATCGGAAACAACAAAGGTGTTTATTTTTTTGGACCACCTGGGCCACCTGAATTTAAAAATATATTTAGTTCAAATGTTTTCCTCAGTATGGTACAAACCCCCAACCCTTCTAATACAGAATATGATGCCTATTCTTCCCCTCCCCCCTCCTGCCTGGAGAAGATGAAGCAATGATACATGCCGGGAGCTGGCGAGTATTTCTGCTCGCAGTCCTTCCAGGTGGATTACCATGAGGTCTTGGGAACTAGTGGCTGCAGCAAAGTTCTGCCAAACTTCCCATCACAGGGACATCAGGTGCAGTGGTACTTCAGACCTCAAATTCCCTGGGAACTTCATGTGGACCCATCTGGTCCAGTACAGAGGCAGACTGGACAGACTGAGCCACTAGAAACTCCAGTGGATCTCAAGCCTCTTCCCCCCTTCCCCACGTTCCCCCTCCTCCCCATCCCTCCACCCTCCACTTCCTCCACCTCCACAACCCCCATCTCTTCCACCTTTACAACCTTCAGCCCTGTATCTCCAACATCTCTCCCTCAATTTCCTTCATCTCCAAGCCTCCCTCTACCTTTCCCTCTGCATGGTTGACTACACCCTCTCCTGGCCAAAGTAAGGAGTGTGTGTACTGGGATGTTCTTGTGGGGCTCATGGCTGTCCACTGCTTCCCTTCCAGCCTCAGAGTGAAAGACCAGGGTGATGGTCATCCTCTCCTTCTTCCTTGCCCACTTTGGGAGGAGAATGTGGCAGCCCCGATAATGGTGAGTTCCTCTAGGGGCAATTTCTCCAAATGGATTAGTTTTACGCCTTCCATGACAGTCATGAATCTTTCTCCTAAGCCCCAGGATATGTGAGTATGATCTCAAACTCTCAAATTTACCGCTAATGCTTGGTGCATCATGCCAAAGAGAGTCTCCTTCTGGAGTTCTTAAGATGTAACACATATGGGTCATTTATCAAGATGCGCTTGGAAATTCCTCTTAATCAAGCTTTGGCATTCAACATGATAGGAAATATCTCGGTATTTTTTTGCCACATTTTTTGGTCTCTGTCTGCATTTCTTGATACTTTAAGATCTTCTCCCTTTCAATGCAATTCATAGAATAGTTATTTGGGACGAATCCCTCTATAGTATAATCAATGCCATTCTGATGTTCTTCTTTACCAGTGAGGAGCCACTGCTGCTGCTGCTATTCCTGGTCATTGCTCATTGCTCTGATGCCTGCTGATGGATTACAACTAGCCATACATAACAGTAAAGCACTCAAATGCCACCCTAGGCAGTCTGTCATGTTTCTTTTTGGACCATGACTTGGCAATATGTGACCTGCAAATCACTAACTAAGAAACAGGGTTGCTGATTTTCTAAGGTTCCACACTGCCAGTAGAGGGGAAGATGCCATGCTATAGCAACACTGCCAATGAGAGTTTGGGTCCATATTGCACAGATATATGTTGAGCAAGTACATAATATACTGTGCATTACTCTACTTTCTAGAGGTACATGTGATGAGCCCTTTCTGCCACTGATTGGATCTTGTGCTGTACCGCTGCCTATATTTTGGCTGGAGCACTCAATTATGTCCTAGGGGATGCTGTTCCATGTAGCCTTCATCATCTGGCACATATGTGTATTTGTAGCTTATGCATATGTTCAATGTTGATGTGGGAACCTGCCATCAGAGGTTGTACCCTGGGGGGGGGGGGGGGCAAGACATGTGGCTGGCTTCAGGCAGTGGCACATGTGTGGTCTTCCTAATTTCTCATTGTCATGCCCTCATGATCTTCCACATTTGGGCACCCTGACCTGAAGCTACTGTCTTAATCACTGCAGCAGGTGGGGCTGGGTTCTCTACATGGCCCAGAAGGATACCTTAAAGGCTTCAATATCCCACATTATCTGAAAATGTCTATGGACAAAGAGTGGGATGCACACAATTAGAGATCTACTCAATTTGCTTGTGAGGACCCAATCCACCTCACAACTGGTATCTCTGTTAGACTACTAGTATGAAAAGCTTTCATCTAAGGGGATTGCACTGCTCAGGTGAGTGGAAGCTGTGGCATGTGTACATAACTGTTACCATGTAAACAGGGGCAGCCCAAGTGTTTCTGCTGCCCCAGGCAGAAGCCCCCATAGCACTGCACCCCCCTGCTGCTGCTGTTGTCCCCCCCCCTTACCAGCATCCCCCCTCCCGCCTCCGCCCTCCCCCTGCCACCACTGCTGCTGCCAACCCCTGAATCTATATTCTCATCTTGTGGTGATGTAGCAGCAGCCTGACTCTGTTCTGAGCTGCCACCATTGCTGCCACCAACGCAAGATGAGTGAGATGGATTCGGGGGGGGGGGGGGGGAGGGGAGGGCAGCCATAGTCCAACTCCATTTTGAAAGTAATAGCACAAAGCCACCACGTTCAAAATGGAGTTTGGCTGCCCACCAGGGTCTGCTGCCCTAGGCAGCCACCTAGTCTGCCTAGTGGATGAGCCAGCCCTGCATGCAAATGGCTTCCATTCACAACAGTATACCTGCACTTCCTTTGTCCCACTGCCCAGCACAACTTTTGTGCCTCTTTGTGGGTATGTACTATATGGGCCCTTTATGGTAAGGACAGTTATGGTGCAGCTCGATGTTCCTAGAAGACCTAAGTCTATGTAATCTGTCTCATTTATATGTGTTGGTACTATGGGAAGAGGCCCTATCTGCCTTGATGCCTGTGTGCATGCATTGCCTTGCCGCCATGTGTCATGGCTCTTATCATTGCCAAACATCTCCATGTGACTGCACCTGGAATACATTGCCCTCTTGTTATGTGACAGCCCTGTTCAGCTGGTGTATGTCAGAGTGGCTGGCCATGCTTTAGCATGTGACTATCCAGCTATGTGACTGTGGTTGTGTGAATGTTGCTGCAAGAGTTGGATCCTCTTTCTCAGACAGCAAGACTGATTGTGGTAGTTCCATCAGAGCTGGTGCTAGGAACTTGGGTACCATAGTTGTCTCTACGTCCTTACAAACCTCCCCTGAAAGCCTGATGATTATTCTCTATAGTCATGGTCACTGGGACTCTACCCTTCCTACACTGCTCCTGGAATTATGCATCATTACCCGTCATACTTTTCTATGGTGCAATTTGCTTTTTCTGTCTCTATGTATGCATGTATGTGGATATATAACTGTGCTGATGGCTCTGTGAATGTGTGCAGGGCCGGCCCGTCCATTGAGCAAGAATGTGTTTTGCACAGGGCCCCGCGTTTCAGGGGGCCCCGCGCAAAGAACATTCTGCTTTTTTAAAAATTAAATTAAAAAAAAAATGCTGGCTGCAGCTGCTCCCGCCGCGGCTGCGGCAGAATGGAGTGTCCCACGGGGCCCCCTCTGTGCCGGCTTTCAGATACGTGAAGGGATAGTGTTTCCCTCGTGTCTCTGTTAAGCCCGCAGGGGCAGATGGGAAATTCCCCATCAGCCCCTGCGGGCTTAACAGAGACGCGAGGGAGACACTCTCCATTCACGTATCTGAAAGCCGGCACAGAGGGGCTCAGCCGGGCCGGGAGAGCTCAGCCGGGCAGAGGGGGCCCCGCGGGACACTCCATTCTGCCGCTGACGCGGTGGCAGCAGCCAGCATTTTTTTTTTTTTAAATTTTCCATGAGCCGATGGGGAGGGGGGGTTAGGACTGGTAATGGGCTATGGAGGGGGTTAGGACTTGACTTGAGGTGGGCTGTGGGCTGTTGGGGGGGTTAGGACTGGTAATGGGCTATGGGGGGTGTTTAAGACTCGTAATGGGCTTGGGCTGATGGGGGCTGTCTGGAAATGGGGTAATGGGGGGTTAGGACTGGTAATGGGCTATGGTGGGGTTAGGACTGATAATGCACTATGGGGGGCTAGGACAGGAAATGGGCTGATTGGGAGGGGTTAGGACTTGAGGTGGGCTGATGGGGTTAGGACTGGTAATCGGCTGTGGGCTGTTGGGGGGGGGGTTAGGATTGCTAATGGGCTATGGGGGGTTAAGACTGGTAATGGGCTGTGGGCTGATGGGGGCTGTCTGGAAATGGGATGATGGGGGGTTAGGATTGGTAATGGGCTATGGGGGGGTTAGGACTGATAATGGGCTATGGGGGCTAGGACAGGAAATGGGCTGATGGGGAGGGGTTAGGACTTGAGGTGGGCTGATGTGGTTAGGACTGGTAATGGGCTGTGGGCTGATGGGGGGGTTAGGACTGGCAATGGGCTATGGGGGGCTGACTGGAAAGGGGCTGATGCAGGGACTAGAAGGGAATGGATGCTGGGTGAGACTGGAACTAGAAAGGAGCTGATGTTGGGGGAGGATTAGAATGGGATGGGACTGGGAGAGTAAACTGGAGAGGGGAAAAATATTTTGTGTGGGAGGGATGAAAAATCTACAATTGGCCGGGTATTGGGAGAGTAAGTGGGGATTGAGGATGGAGGGGTAAAATCTGTGTGGATGAAATAGGAATGAGGAAAGAGCAAAAGGAGAAAGATTAGTATGTTAAAGCAGATGTAGAGAGAGAGAATGGAAAAAAAAACTAGAAGAGAGAAGAAAGGACAAATGGACAGCAGACGATGGAGAGTTAGCAGAAAACATGAAGAAACCAGAAGAAAGTGGCTGGAGCAATTGCAACTGAAAAAAATGCACAAAAGATAGAAAGATATCTCTTTATTTTGAATTTATTAACTGGAATATGAAAGCTCTGGGAAATGTGCATCATTACTGTTTGTGCTTGGTTTGGTACAAGAGGAAATTAATTTATAGTTTTATTTCTACAGTGTTGTTGTCCATTCCAAGTTTGGCTTTTGGGGTTCCCAGTTTAATTATTGCCTTCCTGTTTCTAAATTGTGATTCCTTGTTTGGTGATGGTCTATGTTCTGCATGTGTAACTGAGCTGAGGTGTTCTGTTTATGTAATTCCTATTTGACATTGCCACTTGTTCTCTTTCCCCGTATTCTCTGAAATGTATTGGTTTAATATTTGCAGTGTTGCCTTTTGATAGGCAGGGTCTGGTGCTTTGTGAGTCCTGGTAATGCTGTCAGGATACGGTGGGTTTGCCATGGGTTCTAAATGGGCAGCGTTTGTAGTAGTTCCTAATGTGCCTGGCGGTTGGCACTGGATTATAGTAATGTAGAAATATTTTAGTCTTTCTTTATCCATACACTCATTAAGAGACATGTTTACTAAAAGTTAGTGTATGGTAACATTATGCAAATATTTATGCAAATAAGGCCACTTATGCAAATGAGGCCCCACACTGAGTCTCCGCACATGGCCCCGCACCCCCCTTGGGCCGCCCCTGAATGTGTGTGGCTCTCAGGAGCTACTTTTTTTTTCTTTGACTGCTGCTGCCCTCAAAAGCTGTTGCCCTGTGCAACTATCTAGTGTAGGCAAATGGTTGAGGCAACTCTTAGTCCTATATTTCCATGCATGCAAAATAGGTGCCAATGTACAGCTAGGTGGCTCCCTTTGAGATGTTATGAATAGTTTTCTTACTTAACCAGGGTCATGCAGATTCTCTCCTAGACCCTCCTTGCTTTTGCACAGGGTGTTTTGGGCCCACCGGGCCAGTAGAGGACATCCTCCTGAGCTAGTACCGCTACAGCAGGAGCATAGTCTCTGCCGAAAAAAAGCTAGGCTGTTGGGTGGCAGACATGTTGCTGCTCTGCTAGTGTGGGTTAATATTTTTTTGGGCATAAATGTATAAGGTAAGCATGTTGACGTGGTTCTGCTGGGCACATGTGCGGCGCAGTCATCAAATATATACATTTGTCGCCCGAATAGGACTGCCATGTGAAATGTGCACAGTTATGATTCTTGACATATGCTCACATGCACCTGCAGCTTGCCATCTACCCCCTTCATGTTTTCCACATCTATGCTGTTGTGCCAGTGGACATGTCCTTCATTCCACATTTTAGACTACATCTTTGCCACCATTGCTGCATATTGAGCATTTGCACTTATAGGCTCTTTAATTTCACAATGTGCACATGGATAAATCAACACTGCACATTTTATTGAAACATTGATTTGGGGAGTGGAAAAGTGCTGATTTTAAATGGGGTGTGCAAATGCACACCTCTCTTCTAAAACTGACATATATTTTTTTGATGTTTGCATTTCCACATCCCATCCACCCCCTAAACAGAATTTCTAAAATGTAATTACATGAACACACCCTGTAAATATATACATAGATCTGACTGAAACACTCTTGCAAATGTTTTCTCATTGATAGCAAAACAGAGGAACAAAATGCAGGAAATGCCAGAAAGCAGATGAAATCCAGTGTTTTAGAAGGAAAAAAAATAAAAGGTGAGAACTGTCTGCTGTGTTTCTGCTAGAGTAGGAGCTGCTCCTTATTCTGTGAGGACTGAACTTAGAAACAAGGACAGCGGCTTCCTGTGATCTGAGCAGTAATTTTATGTGAAAAAAGAGCTGCCTCTGTAATCCCTGCAGCACCCGAAGGCAGGGATGAGTTAATATAGAAAGTTCTGCCAGTAGTTGCTATCTGGCAGGAAGGCAAAGTGGAATAACTTTCCCTTCTCTTGTATAGTCTTTATTCCATCCACCCAACCCCCAATGACAGAATCAGGAGGGGATGAGGGAGGAACCTTTTTTCCTTTCTAAGTTATGTTTGGTAGAAAGTCATTGGTAAATGGCTGTGCATAATGGCAGATCACAGTTGAGAATGGAAGCCATTGCCACTCATGGGCGCCAAGCACTACTGGCACTGATCAGTGTTGACAAGAAGGAAACTCTATAGCAGAAGTGCACCACTGCACTAACATGATGAAACTTCCCCAGTGTTCCTGGTGCAATGGGTGTTATCTTGAAGAAAAAAGCCTGACATTAGAAAAACAATCTGGAATGGTACACAAGATCAGCAAGCTCAAAGACTGCTGACAGTTTCAAAACACAATCAGATGCTACATGAGATAGCCATCACTTGTGCAATGCAATGGGCAACACGCCTAATCCTAGGGATCGCTTAATCAAGAAGAGTGTTCTAGGGCTTTGTTATTTCATTTCTACCAGAATTCACAGAGGGTCTAGCTCCCAGATCAATCTATGTGACCTCAAGCTTGGCAGAATCAGATATCGCTTCCAGCGTGAGAGAGAAATATTCAGATCTAAGATGACCATATAATTATATGTGGCAGGGTCTCCGAAATTCCTTTTTCAAATTGGGGTAGGTGAATTAGTAAGCTCCTGCAGAGTAACAGAGACGAGTTCTGTATCTGAATTGAAGAATCTCTAAGGAAGAGGAAGGGATTGTAGAACTTAGGAGTTGGTATGGGTGGGCAGACTAGATGGATTTTATGGTCTTTATCTGCTTGGTTTAGGGCTCCCTCACTTGGTTTGCAGCTTGTCATGCTGTGAGGGCTTGTGTGCTTCAGTGATGCTGAGGGCTAAGCTATCTGCAGCTTAACTACTAGCAGGGTCTCCCAAGATGGGCAGGTCTCAGCTGAGGTGCCAGACTAAGACAAACCACCCATCTGGTCAGCAGCAGAATGGGATGGGGTTGGCAGTGGAGGATTTCTGTGACAACAGTAGCAACACTAGCATTACCTGCACGGAAGAAAGGCCGGGCAATCTACTTCCGTATCTTGCCATGAAAACCCAGTGGATAGCCACAACAAAACAAATTGCACTATAGTGCTGGAAGATGAGACTCCCAGGTCGGAAGGCACTCAACTGGCTACTGGGGATGAACTGAAGACTTTTCAGAGTATAGGCCATCATTTATAATGTGGTTGGATTAAAGCCGTAGGGATGTTTGACTGCTGATGTAGCTACACAAGAAATGAGAATCAGAATCTGCAAAGATCTCTTATATATTGGGACATGAAACATACGAAGCATGAACTAAGGGAAGTTAGTGGTGGTCAAGAATGAAATGGAACGTGTTCAACTCGATCTGTTGGGTGTCAGTGAACTGAAATGGACTGGCATCGGGCACTTTGCACCTGATGATCACATGGTATACTATGCTGGAAATGAAAGACAAAGAAGAAATGGCGTTGCTTTAATAATTGAGAAGAAACTTGCAAGAACTGTAATGAAATACAGTGAAATCAGTGAATGCTTAATTTCAATTAATCTATGAGGAATGCCCATCAACACGACTATTATTCAGGTATATGCCCCACCAACAGCTGCAGAAGAGGAAGAAGTGGATCAGTTCTATGAAAATGTACATGCTGAAATTGACCGAACATGCAAACAGGATATCCTGATAATCATGGGTGACTGGAATGCAAATGTTGGCAACAAAGGAGAAGGCAAAATGGTTGAGAAATATGGACGTGGCAACAGAAATAAAGCCAGAGAAAGACTGTAAGTATTCTGCAAGTCAATGATCTATTAATTTGAAACATCTTCTTCCAGTAACACAAGCAGTGACTGTACATATGGACTTTACTCAATGAATTGTACAAAAATCAAATTGACTACATCTGTTGAAGTCAATGATGGAAAAGCTCAATAATATCAACAAAGACAAAACCTGGAGCTGACTATGGTGCAGATCACCAACTACTAGTATGCAAACTCAAGCTAATGCTGAAAAAGAGCAAGCCACTCATGAATGTAGCAAAATACAACATTGAGGATAACCACTGGAATTTAAAGACTGCCTGTGAAATTGATTTGCTGCTTTGGATATAAATGACAGAGCACCAGAAGAGTTATGGGATGACATCAAGAAAATTGTGCTCGAAGAAAGTGAGACATTTCTACAAAAGGTGGAAAAGCAAAAACAGCCAAAATGGATGATTGAGGAAACTCTGAAAATTGCCCAGAAACGCAGAGAAGCTAAAGCCAGAGGATAAAGAGAGGTAATCAGAGAACTCAACAGAAATTTCCAAAATGCAGCAAGATGAGACAAGGAGAAGTACTACAATGACGCATGCAAGGAAATAGAATCAGAAACTATTAGAGGAAAAACAGGATTGGCTTTCCTAAAGCTGTGAGAGTTAAAGAGAAAATTCCAGCCTCAAATTGGAATGCTACAAGATGCTCAGTGATCCTTGTTGAATGATGCCAAGAATATCAAGAAAAGGTGGAAAGTATATACAGAGTCATTATACCATAAAGATCAAGTGGATGAACAGCCGTTTCAACCTGTGCCTTATGATCAGGAACCAATGGTGATGAAAGAAGATGTTGAAGCAGCACTGAAAGCATTATCAAAAAACAAAGCACTGGGCATTGATGGCATTCCCATTGAAGTACTACAGCAATTGGATGCAGCTGTTACCTTTCTTACAAGACTCTACTAGGAAATTTGGAAGACAACATCATGGCCAACTGATTGGATAAGATCTGTGTTTATACCAATACTGAAGAAATGTAATTCAACTGACTGTGGAAATTCTTGCACAATCACTCTGATCCCACATGTCAGCAAGATTCTCTTTAAGATCATTCATCCGAGACTACAGCCATACTTGAAATGAGAACTGCCTGAAGTGCAAGTGAGGTTCAGGAAAGGGCGAGGAATAAAAGGCATTATTGTGGATATGAGATGGATCCTTGAAAAGACAAAAGAATACCAAAAAGATATTTATGTGTTTTATTGACTACAGGAAGGCTTTTGACTGTGTAAACCATGAGAAACTCTATGCCACAATAAGAAGCATCGGTATACCAGAATACACCTGATGGTAACCGAGGTATCCGGATGCCCGACCCGGGCCACAGCCCCCCCCCCCTCCACCCGCAGAACCACACCACCCCCGACAGAGCACACAGACTTCAGGTATTGGTGCAAACTATGCTTGGTCGCAGCTTTTATTATTATTAACGGTAAAACACCGGCCCAACATGGGCCCACTCAATAATCAGAACAATACAGAATACCTCACACCCCTCCCACCCGTCCTCCGGATGGTGTCCCCCCCACCAGCCATATTAGCAAAGCGGGGGCACCATCCAACCCACCCCACCCCCCCCCCCCCGCATACCCCTTGGCGCCCGCCTCGCCGTATTAGCAAAGGCTGGCTGAAGGGGTTGCCTATATCCGGGTTGAGACCCCAGCCGGGACGTCTCCCCCCAACCTGAAGAGCCGAGCCGCTCACCTGGGAAGCGGCATAAAGCTGAAATGAGCCACCGGGTCGACGAGCACCAGCTCGCCACCCCCCTCACCTTCCCTCCACACGCCCCCCCACCCCCAGCTGCAACAGACACACGCCCCCCCCCCCAACCCTGCGAAAGGAAGGGAGGGAGGGCGGGAACCTTCTCGCAGGCACGAGCAAGGAGGAAGAGGGAGATCGCCAGCCGGCGATCCCTCCTTGCTCGCACAGGCCACGCCCCCACGACCGCCTATGCGGACCAATCCGCAGACGCCACGGGGAGGACGTGAGGGGCCCGCAGGCACGCAAGCCTGCCCGTGGGCCCCCCCCCCCCCCCCCCCCCCCCCCGCCGCGGAGAGGGCTGCCATGTGGTCGGGCCCAGGAACCCGGTTACCCGGCCAGCCGCGGGACCGGGGCCCGTCGGCTCAGCCATCATAACCGAGGTATCCGGATGCCCGACCCGGGCCACAGCCCCCCCCCCTCCACCCGCAGAACCACACCACCCCCGACAGAGCACACAGACTTCAGGTATTGGTGCAAACTATGCTTGGTCGCAGCTTTTATTATTATTAACGGTAAAACACCGGCCCAACATGGGCCCACTCAATAATCAGAACAATACAGAATACCTCACACCCCCTCCCCCCCGGCCGCCGGCTGGTGTCCCCCCCACCAGCCATATTCGCAAAGCGGGGGCACCATCCAACCCCCCCCACCCCCCCCCCCCCCGCATACCCCTTGGCGCCCGCCTCGCCGTATTAGCAAAGGCTGGCTGAAGGGGTTGCCTATATCCGGGTTGAGACCCCAGCCGGGACGTCTCCCCCCAACCTGAAGAGCCGAGCCGCTCACCTGGGAAGCGGCATAAAGCTGAAATGAGCCACCGGGTCGACGAGCACCAGCTCGCCACCCCGCCACCGGCGCTAGGTAGCTCGCTATCCTAGCGCCGCCCCCCCCACCGAAAGCTGCGACCAGCACCAATACTCCAAGGCCTCCTGCCAGTCGTTCAGAAGTAAATCCTGCCCCACCGGGGAAAGGTGGACCCCATCAAGACGGTACAGGCCCGCACAAGCGAGGTCCGCCCAAGGGTGACGAACCTGGAACCCACCCGTCAGCTCTACCCAGCGCCCAATCTGACGATTGATTTTGCACAGACCCCTCGACCAGCGCCGCTGGGTCCGGCAGGCCGGGCGGGGTATAATGTCCGACCAGATGATGGCCACTCCGGGGAGGACCACACGCAACTGGGCAATGTCACTCTGAACCGTCATGATGAGGTGCCAGCAGGGCCAACAGGCGACGTCATTGCCCCCCAGGTGGAGCAGCAGCCCGACCGGCCGCCGCCGCCGACTCATCTCCGTGCGAACGCAGTCCAGGAGCTGTCCCCAAAGCATGCCGCGGCGACCCAGCCAGGACAGACGCACTCCATGCGCGGCGAGGCCAAGGTGGGTACCCAACGGCCGAACCGCCGCTCGACGCTCAGCCCAGTAAACAAAGGAGTGCCCGATGATCCACCATTCACCCACCGACACACCATCTGAAAGCAGAAAAGAGCGGACTACCACCAGCCCGCCACTCTGGAAAAGGAAGACAAAAGGTTAGTACCCCCCCCCCGACCCCCCCCTTTCTTCCCACAGCACGACTCAAACGAGCCGCCGACCAAGGGCATCGGCACCAGGGCGCTCAGTTAGGGGCAGATGGGCGAACGTACCCCGCGTAGGCCCCCGAACGCCATCGGCCGATGCGCTGAATCACCCGTGAGTCCAAACCTGCAGCCGCCGCACTAGTAGCCGCTCCTATCCGGAACGAGTGCGAAGCATAACTACGCTCGGGGTAACCCAAAGTACGCAGAACAAGGCGTAACACAGCCGTGAACTGGAACTGGGTCACCGGACGGCCATCCGCATGGACGAAGAACTGGCCACCAGCCTCCGGACGCTGGCTCACGTATGCGCGCAAAGCACGAACGGGACAAGACAAGAGGGGGGAAATGGCACATAGGAGGACCCAACCCCCTAGTCCGGACTGATCCGTCTTGGACCGCGAAAGGAAGATCCGGACACGCGCTGGATCGACCCGGACGTGCCCCGCGTCAAGCCCCCCAAAAGCCCCCCGCCGCGCCGCCCGAGGAACCAGCTCGGACACCCGAAAGGCGCCGAAAAAGGCCGTCGTAAACAGCGCCTGAAACAACACTGCTTCGAAGCTCGAGAACGCCACCCGCGGCAACAGCGCACAGATCCGCACCAAAAGCTCGTGAGATACCGGCAACCGCCAATCCCGCGACTGCGGCGTCCCACGGGCCCAACCGGCGAGGAGCCGCCCGACTAAAAAGGAGACCCGGGGGTTCCCCCACCCCGCAGCCTTGCAAAAGAAAGAAAAACCCGCCAACGCACCAGTGACCGCCGACCGAGCCCACCCCTCCTTTCTCGCCCATAACACGAAACGGCCAACTAAACCATCCGAAACCGCCCCCCCAGACCAGCCGTGCGTTCCCAGAAAATCACTCACCTGAGAGTAGCCCCGGCGATAAGACACCCAGGTACTGCGCGCCACCGACGCCGCAAGCAGAGCCATTAGGTCAGGGTCCCAATCGTCCAGAGATGCTCCGGAACCCGAGAGGGCCACTCGTCCGCCCCTGGAGCCAACCGCCGGAACTGCACCCACTGAAAACGGGATAAAGCATCAGCAATGGCATTCTGAGAGCCCGGCACATGCCGGGCCCGGGCGGTGACATTTAGGTGCAAGCAGGCTAGCACAAAGACCCTCATCAAAGACGCCACCCTGGGGCACCGAGGAGCATGTTGATTAATGACCTCGACGACCGCAGCATTATCACACCAGAAGACCACCCGTCGATCCGCAAACGGTCCGGCCATACCCAGAGGGCCACAACGATGGGGAAGAGCTCCAGGAAAGCAATATTCCGGACCAACCCGGAGCTCACCCAAGCCGCGGGCCAAGGCTCAGCACACCAGGAACCATGACAAAAGGCCCCAAAACCAGAACCGCCCGCCGCGTCAGTGAACAACTGAAGGTCAAGATTGGAGAGCTCCGGCAACTGAAGGACGGAGCACCCGTCAAAGCCAGCCAGAAAAGCGTCCCATACCCGCAGATCCTCCCGCATCCCCGCGGAGACCCGGATCCGATGGTGAGGCAGCCGCAGACCAGCCATAGCCAAGGATAAACGCCTCGTGAAGGGGCGCCCCATGGGAAGGACTCGGCAAGCGAAGTTGAGATGACCAACCAGCGACTGCAGGACGCGGAGGGAGGCCTTCGAGGCAGAGCCGACGGCGGCCACCAACTCCCGAAGGCGCCGAACCTTCGGCGGCGGCAAACGAACCACCATGGCAGCCGTGTCAATCTCAATGCCAAGGAAGGTGAGGCAAGTGCCCGGGCCGACCATTTTATCCCCAGCGATGGGGACGCCGAAGGCGGCAGCTACACGTTGAAAGGTGCTCAAGAGGGCGGAACAGGTGGGGGTCCGCTCAGGCCCGACAAAAAGAAAATCATCGAGGTAGTGGACAATACTCGAGGCTCCCGACTGCCGTTCAACCACCCAATGCAAGAAGGTACTGAAAGCCTCGAAATACGCACAAGAAATAGCACAGTCCATGGGCATGCACATGTCGAAGTAGTACCGCGCGCCTCGAAGCAAAACCCGAGCAAAGGGAAGGCTGAGTGATGCACCGGCAACAGACGGAAAGCCGATTCAATGTCCACCTTGGCCAGGAGGGCACCGTGCCCACACTGCCGTACCAGGGCGACGGCAGCATCGAAAGAGGAGTAGCGCACCGTGCAGAGCTCGCGGGGGATAAGGTCATTTACCGAAGTGCCCGGCGGGCAAGAAAGATTGTGTATCAATCGAAACTTTCCCGGCTCCTTTTTGGGAACCACCCCCAACGGCGAGACCGTGAACGGGGAAAAGGGGGGTTCCAGGAACGGACCTGCGATACGGCCAAGCGCACACTCTTCCGAGAGTTTTTGCCGCACAATCTCCCGGTGCTGCCGAACGGAGGCGGCATTGCGGGCTCCACCGTGCCCGGACGCCCCCAGAACGGGGATGCAGAAACCCCGGGAAAACCCCCCAAGAAGCAAACCGGCCGCCCTGCCCCGACGGGATCGCCCGTATAAGAGGAGCCACGGACGCATAGCCTCAACCCGTACCGGGGTCCGGGCCGAGACCGCCGCAGCCTCACTTACCCCCCGCAGGGGCCCCCGCGGGACCCTTGCGGGTGCACTTAGCAGCCGGGTGCGCACCCCCACACAAGGAGCAAGCGTGTTTGAACTTGCAGTCGGGAAAGGGGCAGGACGCCTTGTTGAAGCGCCAGCAAACGTCCCCCCCGATAGCGCCCCCCCCTTTGCTGTGGCAAAACGGGGGCGGGGACACAAAAGGATCGCCCACCAGCCCCCAACGGGGATGGCCCAGCCTTGGCGACCGTCGAGCCAGACCCCCCAACCCGACCCCTTACAGACATCTGAGTCAGCCACAGATTGATGTCCTTCGTTCCCCACTGCAACTGACAGTTCTCTTCCATTTGATCACGAAACTCCTCGTCATAATTCAACCAGGCCCACCCCTCGTGGGCCTGGGACGCCGCCAATATATTGTCAGCATGGGCCAGCAAGGCCCCGTACTGCTCCGGGAAGTAGTGCCCCCACACACTCGCCAAACGCAGGAAAGCGCGGGTCCAGTTGAGGGTGTTGCGAGAAACCTTACGCACCCTGCCCGCTTTCTCGTCTTCCTTGCGCTTCCGCCGGCTCTCCCCGGAGCGCTTCCGACCATCGAGCAAACGGAAGATGTCAATATATTTACGGCGCTTAATCCGCCGGCGCAACTTCCGCGGCACGGACTCCCACAGTTCGGAACAACGTATAACGGGGGCGCCACCGGACGCCCCACCATCCGCCGCCCCCGTAACTGAGCCGCGTGAAGAAGCCGAAGAGGACGACGAGGAGGAAGAGGACGCTCGCCGGCAGCGGCGCGCCCGCTTGCGCTTCCCTTTGGCTTTGCCCACCCCAGCGGAGCCCGAAGCGGAGTCCCCCCCCCCCACCTCGGCCCCTCCAATATACTCACCAGGCGTCCCAGAAGAGGCAGCGAGAGTACCCCCGGAGGACCCACCGGGCACCGGAGGACCCAGCTCAGCCGTGGAGACCGCAGGACCCGCACCGGCCAGCCTGTCCACAGAAGCCATGGAGATGGTCGGTGTCGAAGTCATCGGGACCTGCGGAGGAAAGGGAGAAAAACAAGCAGCAGAGACCCCAGGGGTACCGGGAGCCACCGGCGAGCCGACCCCCACACACGAGCCGAAGGCCCCAACCCGCCAGCCTCCCAGGTCGCCGCTCCCGCAGCCGCACCACGCCCCTCGCCAAACCAGCCCCCCCCAACCCCCACCCCACGGCCCTACACCCCCCCACGGGACCGCACCATAAGCCCAGGAGGCCGCAGGGGCGAAGAAGCCGTGCGGTGGAAGGGGAACCGAGGGATTGGGGGTAGGACCCCTCTCCCCAGAGGGAGAGGAGGCGAGTGGAGGGTAGCCCGTGCCCACCTCCCAGGGCCGGTTGGGAATCGGGGCCCCCGATGACCCAGGCTCGCCAACACACCGACTATCTGTACCTTCGGGCTCTGCTAGCACAGCCGGCGAGGGAACCCCACGGGATGCCCCCCCAGGAGGGACCAACTCAACCTGGGAGGCACACTCGACCCCGATGACGGGCGCAGGACACTCGCCCGCTCTGCCACGGCCCCGAGCCCCGCCCACCCGGCTGCGCCCTCGCCCCTGCCGGACCCCCGAGAGGACCCTGGCCGTCGAGGTCATAGGACCTGGGGCCCGACCACGGCCCGTGGGCCGCACCACACCGCGCCCCCTAGTAGTGCCACGCGCCCCTTGGGCCGCCCCCCGCGACCCCTTAGCCGCCCCCCGCGATGGGACCCTTCGGGCCATGAGCAAGGGGTACCCCACACAAAAGAAGCCCACCCCCACAGGGCACGTGCAGCTCAGGACCCTCTAACTGCTGCAGCCGCAGCAGCCTGGAGGTGTGTGGTCTCTTTCTTTTTTTTAATTTTTTTTTTATTTGTTTTAAGCAGCAAACGGCGCCCCCCAGAAGTGGCAGGGACAAAGGGTGACCCAGCAAGAGGGGACCCAGCACCCCGCTAGAAGAACCGGCCGCCGAGGAAGACCGGGAAGCCCCCCCTCCTCTCCCCTACCCACGTGCTAAGCGGCAGGCACGCGCAAGGTGCGCCGCGAGAATTTTAAACGGCTGGCGACCGAGCAGCCTCGGAGCGAACCCGGCCAAGACCAGCGCTCGGGGGCAGAGGGGAGACCAAAAAAAAAAAAAAACCCGCCCCAGAAGAACAAGGCCCCGAAGCCAAGGCCCAACTCACCAGCTCTCCTCCGCGGCGCACCTTCTCGCAGGCACGAGCAAGGAGGAAGAGGGAGATCGCCAGCCGGCGATCCCTCCTTGCTCGCACAGGCCACGCCCCCACGACCGCCTATGCGGACCAATCCGCAGACGCCACGGGGAGGACGTGAGGGGCCCGCAGGCACGCAAGCCTGCCCGTGCCCCCCCTCCCCCCCCCCGGCCCACCGCCACGAAGAGGGCTGCCATGTGGTCGGGCCCCGGGAACCCGGTTACCCGGCCAGCCGCGGGACCGGGGCCCGTTGGCTCAGCCATCATTCTCTTGCACAACCTATACATTGATCAAGAAGCAATAGTTCAAAAGGAACAAGGAGAAACAGAATGGTTTAAAATCAGCAAAGGTATTTGACAAGGCGGCATACTTTCCCCCTATCTGTTTAATTTAGATGCAGAACAAATCATCAGAGAAGCAGGACTGTATGAAGACAGCCAAGGTGTGAAGATTGGTGGAAGATGCATCAACAACCTTCGCTATGCTGATGACACCATAATACTAGTTGAAAGTGAAGATGATCTGAAACATTTGCTTCTCAAGATAAAAGACCATAGTCTTAAAATGGGCCTGCACCTTACCGTAAAGGAGACAAAGCTCCTGACAACTGACAAATTCAATAAGTTCATCATTGATGGAGAAGAAATTGAAATAATAGACAACTTTAGCCTGCTTGGATCAATAATCAACAAAGAAATGACAAGCAGTGAAGAAATCTGACTACGCATTGCTCTTGGCAGAATGGCTATGAAGGACCTAGACAAGATTCTCAAGATCAGAGATATCTCTCTCCATACAAAGATTTGAATTGTCCAAGCCATGGCATTTTGAAGAATGTCATATGGATGCGAAAAATGGACAGGATAGACAGGAAGAAAATCGATGCCTTTGAATAATGGTGCTGGTGAAGAATACTGTGCATACCATGGAATACCCGAAGAATAAACCAGCCAGTACTAGAAGAGATCAGATCTAAGCTTTCTTTAGAAGCTCAGATGAGAAGACTTTGACTTTCATACTTTGGATACATCATGCGAAGAGAGAGATCATTAGAGAAAGACATCATGCTTGGCAAGGTTGAAGTCAACATAAAAGAGGAAGGACAGCAATGAGATGGATTGATACAAGAACAGCAACTATGGATGACACTCTATTTACTATGAGCCGCCTGACTGAAGACCGAGCATAGTTTAGGACAACTATCCAGAGGGTCACTTTGAATCGACACCAACAAGATGGCACTTAACAACAACATTTGCTATCATTTTCATTTGTACTGTTCTGACATTGCTAGCATCCTACGTTATTTGAGGGACATGCTGCCTATTAAGGTATATCATACGTGTTCTGCCAACATGCTGTTTTTTGAATGCTGTACTATGCTTTTTTAAGGTGACCATTACTGACATTGTATCGTATTATTGTTATCTATTATTGCTTATCTCCAGGTAACTTTCACTGTTCTTATTGTCTTTTATGTTGACATGTCTTTTTGCTGTTGCTAAGCTGCTACTACACTTTAAGTTGTCTAGTTCAAGAGATAGCTGCTGTACACAGCCTTGGGAGAATCTCTTTATAAAGGCTGTAAATAATTAATAAATATATTCATAGATTTACTAAACTAGTGATGTAAGAAAAGGTTGTGTAACATAACCAAGAAGGGGTTATTTCATTTGCAGATGTAATGGTGAAGTATAAACACCCTTGAGTAAGTTCAGAGATGGGTGCTTTATTGCAGAGAATCAGAGAGATAGAGAGAGTCAAAGGTTGAGGGGATCCAGGAGGTAGCTTCCATCCAAGGTCAGCTAGGCCTCAGGTAGGGAAGAAGAGGTCCCTGGGTCAGGATGATTAGGCTTAAACTGAGAAAGAGCAGAGTGTTTTGCTGCCTGTTTTACCATCTCTGGCCTGGACTTAAGGAAGGATCAACAATGGCGGAGTTCCAGTTCTTATAAGTCTGGGACTGGGGTTGAGGATACTGCCCAGTTCAGGAGGCTGTTTGATCCCACTCTACTGTGTGGAAGGCATGGACTCAATGAGGGCATGCCAGAACCAGCAGTAAGGCGGTCCTAGTCCATGTTTGGAGATGGAGTAAAGAGAGCATAACCAGTTTGATCAGCAATCCTCTGGTCTGCAAGGAAAAAGGCAGGGTAATTACCCCACTAGTGAAGAAGGAACAGGATGAGAGTTTATGTGCCCTCACAGGTACTGTCCAATGAACAGAAGCAAGAGGATGCAGAAGTCTTGGAGAGCTATGGATTTGTTTTCACAAGGGAGAGTCTGGAAGGAAAGCTGAAAAGGAGAACAGTGAAGAAGACTTACAAAGAGAAGAATATCCCAGGGAAATCATTCAAAAAAGGTATGCCAGTTTGCCTTCCAAACAAAATATTATGTCTGTGCTAAGAAAATTTTAGTTTTATTGTACTTTATATGTCCATTTATTTTTGCACTGCTTTTTAAAGCATCTGCCAGTGAAGGCGTTTGTATTCAGACATCTGCATGGGACTAAGTTTTTTTTCCCTTATGGAGAAATTAGAAGTGTAATGGACTATAGACTGTAAGCAAGGTGGGGGTTTGAGACTATCTCTCTGCCCATCAGGACACAGGAACAAGAGCTGGAGTTTTCTCCTGCCCACCCTGTAATGTTGAGAAGATGCATCGGATTAGCTGCTGTAGGACACTCATTATGTCTGTGCCAGAAGGATAAGGTGGATCTGGTCATAGTGCTTTGCAGTGACACAGGAAAAGCGAGCTTCAGGTTCCACCTTCGGTGGAGTTTGTTGGGCCCAGGTGCCAATGTTTCCACTACGCAGCTTAAAGCTGCAAGGCAATCCTCTGCTTTAAATCAGTTTTCAATGATTTTTTACCAATTCTGCTGCAATTATGTTGGCTGTAGAATCTGAAGCCATCATGTTGAACGGGATTTAGTGACTAGTGGGCAACTTTGATGTTTCTTTACCACGCTCTATGGTTTAGTGGAAGCAGAGTACTTGTGGGTTACTTGCAGAAAGCTAGGGCAGAGCTCTACCTCATGAGTGAAAGCATAATATTGAAGCACCACCCCCACTGGCAGGAACACTGGTGGTGGACTCCCATGCAGCTTCGAGCTTTGTAGCGGGAACATTGCTGGGTGTACCATGTAGGTAGCACATTCTGGCCCAGGAATGGAGGGAAGAGAGTTTCTATTATAGTGGTGAGCCCCTACCAACTAACCAGGAGTGCTGAGAATGCACCACAAAGGAGGCAACACTTTCAGCCCGAAGGCAAGGAGCTTCTCAGCTCTCTAAGCAATGCCATCCAGTGAGGGAAGGGAATGGCAGAAACTACCAAAAGGAAATAGGGCATAAAAAAAGTAATAAATCTTCTTTTGTTTGTCATACTTAAGTAATTCTGATTTCTCCCAAGAAAGCAAGAATCACGTCTCCATGCATGCAGCAGGATAAAATCAGGAATGGATCTGCCTGTCTTCACAGACATGGAGCTGTCTGGTTACCTTAACTCAGAGTTTCCAACATCTGTCCTGGGGACTCTGTAGTCAGTCAAGTTTTCAGGATATTTATTTATTTATGTTCTCTTATATACCATGCTATTCTGCATCAGTGCGGTTTACATTAAACAAACTGAAATTACATTGAACAGGGCATTATAACTTGGAGATAACTATTTTATAGGGAACATGGGCTATGGAGGGTTAAGTGGCTTGCCCAAGACCATGAGGAGCACCTGTGGGACTAGAAACCCCAGTCCTTCTGGCCCAAGGTTGCTGTCCTCTAGTGGGATTTGAACCCCAACCTTCCAGCCTGAAGTACCTTGCCCCAACCACTAGGCCACTCCTCCACTCTGTTCACAATATTCAAAATGAATATACATAGGACAAATTTGCATATGCAGAGTCTCCAATAAATGCAGATTTATCTCATGCATATTCATTGTGGATTTCTTGAAACCTGATTGGCAGTGGAGGAAGCTTTGCCCTAATTGATTCTACAAATAACCTACAAACCCAGAATTGCCAGGCTACCTGGTTCCAGGAGTAAGATTTTAAACCAGTCCTGGATGTCTACAATCTCATCCTGATGCATTATGGGACCCGCAGCACTGATTTCACTGGGTAAAATCAAGGACTACTAATACCATACTGCATTGCAAGACAAATTGAAAACCAGAACTGGCCAAAAATCTCACTCTTGGAATGGGTAACTTGGCAACTCTGCATACCGTGGAGCATGGTTGAGAAATATCATGGTTATGCATTGGCCACTAAATTCTTTTTGGCAAAGATGGCTTCAGATTCTATAGCAAATCTAAATACAGCAGCATTGGTAAAATGTCACTGGAAGATGATTTAGAGCACTAGTTCTCAATCCAGTCCTCAGGGACTGCTTAGCCAGTCAGGAATTTCAGGACATCCACAATGAATAGGATTGAAATATATCTACATACAATAGAGGCAGTGCGTGCATATCTATCTCATGTATACTCACTGTGGATATCCTGAAAACCCCAGTGAACAAGTGGTCCATGAGAAAAGGATAGAGAACCACTGATTTAGAGCAAGGCCCTAGACTAGGGTGTCTCAGACCTATCCAGATAACCCTACAGGCAGTTAGACTTTCAGGAGATCTACAATGAATATGCATGAGATAAATTTCTATATGTTGAGACTTTACAGATTTATCTCATGCATATTCATTGTGGATATCCTGAAAGTACAACTTTGTGTGGGGACCCCAAGATGGGTTTGGGAAATCCTACCCTAGATCAAAGGTAAAAATCACTTTCTGCTGTCTAGATATGGCTGCCCTGCAACATCCAGTTCAAGGCTCAGCCCAGGTACCTACTGGGAAATGCCATGTTTAGACATATTCAGTTACTGCACAGTGGAAACAATGCAATGGCAGGGAGATTCTTTCAAGACATCTGATGATGTCATAGTACCTGAGAGGATGTTCTGGAATGTGACCCCCCTCAACAGTCACTTTAAGACCATCATGGAAATTTTCATATTATTTTTCCATTAATAAGCAGTATTTAGTCAGGCACACAAGGGGGTTGTAGCAGCAAAGCGCAGACAAACCAATGATACCAGGAGTCTGTTCAGAAGGTCCAAATCATTTATTTGTGCACAAGTCTCAAGCAAGGCAATTTCAAAATGGCTGAGCAAAGTTTTCAAGCATTACAACAACTTTTATAGACTTCTGTTCCATTCTAGGTATAGAAAAACATTTCATTGGTCCCGGTACGCTCCCGTACCTCCCGTAGCCCCTCTATTGGTCCCGGTACTGATAAGTTTCTCCAATTATGTTCCTTCTGTGGGCTTCTGTAGGCATGACACCTGCCTGCCCCCCTTCTAGTCCCAATTACAATGGTCAGTTCATCAACTTGTTACTTTCACACTTTCAAGGCTATGGGACCATTTGTGCGTGCAGAAGAGCAAGGTTCTGTAACTCATCTGTCAGCACTCCTCAATATTTCTCTGCAAATGTACTCTTTCTTATCAGTAACTTTAAAACACATCTTTTCTGTATTTTTCCATTTCTTAATTCTGCAATTCTGCTTATCTAAGCTAATTCAATATTTCTACTGAGTTCTTTCTTACAATAGCAGCATATTGGGGGATGTGCAATCCTATATGCCTCTCCACAGGCCTCATTTACAGGTCAAGCTAGCCATGCTGGCCTGCCTATGTCAGACACCGTGGGTCACAGGCCTGCACCTGCCACATTCCCCCCTTTGATTAATCTCACCCTATTACTTAATAAGGTGTGAGAATTAAATCACTTTCCAGAAGATTCACATCCTGATCAAAGGATTCTTACTAGTTCCACTAGGGCTGGCTCTGTATAGAGCCATTATTCTAGTTGCGGTCTTCCGCTCTACTGTATTATCAATAGTACTATGAAGGGAACGCATACAACATGGGATTAAACATGGTAAGCAGAGGACAACAGCAACAAGGATTAGTACTAAGATAATGAAAGTCTTAAATCCTCCCACCCAGGAAAAGAGGTTAGCAAACCAATTAGGAAATTTCAAGGCGTGCCAAGTCTGTACTGGCACATAAGCATGTCTTTGCATATCTTTAGCAATTTCTTCAACTACTTGACCTTTATCATCTATTTTCAAACAGCAATTAGTTAAATTCAGTTTACCACATACTCCTCCTTCAGCTGCTAGCAAATAATCAAGGGCTAAGCGATTCTGGTATATGGCAGTGCGCATCTGAGTACTTTGTCTAGCTAAGAGCGTAAGAGCATGACTAGTTTCGTTGGTTATTATTTCAACTACTGCTTGTAAGCGAATAATACGATTAATCATATAGACTGGGGTTCGGTAGCCCCACATACCATCATCATTCCAAGTGGCAGGTCCATAATACTCAATAATTCTTTCTGGTGGCCAATCATCACCTTGCCATTTCTCCCACTTGCCTATCTGTAAGGCCTCTCTTTTCTGTCTAGATGCTCCTTTGTGTTTGTGGGTAGTATATACAGGGTATCCTAATTGTTCTCCATGTTCAGTGTTTAACAGGAAGAACGAAGGTCTGATGGTTCCTAAGACACATGCTCCTCCCCATTGTGGTGGGAGTTGCGCATATGCTCGGTTTCCACAGATCCAATATAGGCCAGGTGGGGCTTGCCAGGCTTGGACTTTGGCAAGATTAGTCCATAGACCTGCAAGTTCAGGAAATCTGGCTAATGGGTTAGGAGGTTCAGGATGTCTGATTCCTGACCACCATGCTACCTTCTTGGTCGTGGCATTATAGTATTTCTGGCTAAGACAGACCAGCTGTCCTACCTTTTGAGTGAACTGGGGTCCAGTTCTGGCATAGCAAAGACGTCCAACGATTGAGTGCGCTAACACCCATTCACTGGTTGTCTTGTGTAATTCAGTCTGATTGTAAATCATGGAATAGTTCAATTCTTGGGCTTCCCAGGGCCATTGGTCTCCCATTTGGGTTCCGCCACAGAAATAACAATCTGTGATCTTAAGACTAGATACTACTGCTCCGGCTAATTCTAGAAACAAATTCTGTGAAGGGTGAGGGATCTCAAACTTATTTACATGCATAGCTTCATAAAAGGTACTATGAATATGATATTTAGATGACTTGTGGGCTTGGGTATTCAATCTAATATACACAATGGTCCCTGGATCTGTTCCTCCTCCAGCAATACGTAAACCAAACTTATATCCTTGTTTCCATGCATGGGGGTTATGTACACGCAAATGTAAGGGGTTGCAAGCATCTTTCTGACATTTATCATTTGTGGTTGGCTTGGTTAGAGTAGCCATCCGTTTATCTATTTTCTCATTAGTTATACCAGTGTTCCAGGTAGCATAGAAAACACATTCCCAATACGGGCAATAGTAGTCTGCCGCTGTAGCAGTACTATACCCTGATCCTGTTTTACCTGTACACTTCCACCAATTTGTGGCACCTTCCGGACACATATACTTATGGTCATTTCGATACGCTTTCTCCCATGTACCACAGGTGGACTGACTATCTCTATTAATAGCATTACATGCATCAAAATTCAAAACAGCAGGTTTAGTAATGTCCTTAAGTGGTGGTGTAGCAGCTAATATAGGTCCATCTGCATCCTTCCATCTTATTTCCAACGTGTAATAGGATGGATTCTGATGCGGATTATAGCATGCTTTGATTTTGCCATGAGTGCAAACATTTAGTTCAGTGGTGTTATAGATACACCGAGTTATTGTTCCCTTGCAGGTATAGTAAGAGTGGTAAAGCAAAGTCTGAGTTACTTTCAGTCCAGTTCTAGTAGAGGTAATACAAGCAGTGCATGGAGGTAAAGCATAAGTCTGTTCAAAACCTCCAAAGAAGGCAACCAAGGCAAAGCAGAAGCAAAGATACATGTTGATGTTGATTGGAGTTCTTCTGAATCCTCAGCTTGCTGATCTTGATCACGACGGTCTATTATTCTTCGTCCCGTTTGCTAATGAAGCAATTTAACGGGTGCTGAGTGTTGATTGAAGATCCTCAAGGTGCCCAGCACACATTAACCAACTTAGCAATTCAGTTGGCTTGTGAAGTCTGGCTTAGTCAATGTAGTCTCAAAGTAGTGTGTCAAATCACACACACAAATTGGGTTCGTTGAAACAAAGCTGTTGCTGCATGGAAAACAGCAATCCTCTTCGAAAGACTTGGCTACTGCAAAGCACTTGTGATGAAGTGTCTATGCTGCTGGTTGCCGTCTCAGAGTAACTCGCAAGGGTACATCAGGGTGCTGCTCGGCTGTCCACCGCTCTGGTTCAGGATCGGCGGCGGGCTTGACTCTGCTGTGGTGGATCCAGGCGTCGATCTCGGCTACCTTTACTGCAGTTGGGGTAGACAGGATGACGGTGTACGGTCCCTTCCAATGGGGTTCCAACGGTATCTTCTTCCAATCTTTGATCCACACCGAAGTTCCAGGCTGGTAGGGATGCAAGGGTTCCGTCAAGTTGATAGGCAACTGGTCTTGGATCCACGTATGGAGAGTCTGCAGAACAAAACTAAGAGCTAGGAGTTCTTGTCTGGTTACTTCTGAACCAATCTGGGCTAGACTTCCTTTGATTCCCTGCACTATTGGTGGGGGTTTACCATACAAAACTTCAAAAGGGGAAAATCCTGTTGACTTTACAGGGGCTGAGCGTATTCTGAGTAAAGCTATGGGGAGCACTTGGGGCCATTTCAAGTGTGTCTCCTGACAAAGCTTAGACATTTGGGCTTTCAATGTATGATTCATTCGCTCAACTTTCCCTGAACTCTGGGGTCTGTATGCAGTGTGGAGCTTCCACTGTATCTGCAAAGCTTTTGCTAACTGCTGAGTAACTTGGGAGACAAATGAGGGTCCATTGTCCGACCCTATTACTGCTGGAATTCCAAATCTGGGGACAATCTCTCTCATTAGGGCTTTGGTAACTTCTCGGGCTTTCTCAGTTCTGGTTGGGAATGCTTCTACCCACCCAGAGAAAGTACAAACTAATACTAGTAGGTAATGGTATCCATTAGCTTTTGGCATCTCGGTGAAATCAACTTGGAGGTTGTGCATGGGGGTCACACCTCTTGACTGAACTCGGGGTGCTGTAATAAGGCCTTGCTTGGCATTATTCTTGGCACAGGTTTGACATTGTCGTGCTACTGAAGCTGATATGGTTGTCATCAGAGGGATGTAGAAATGTGGTCTGAGTGCTTTTTCCATAGCACTCTTTCCATAGTGGGTGGCTTCATGAAAAGCTTTGACAAAGGATGGTCCTAACAGTTCAGGAATTACTATTCTTCCCGGAGGTTGACTGCCCTCTTCTGGTGGCAGCTCAATCCATCCATCTTTCAATACTCCATTTTCTTTGTCACAATAGTAATCCAATTCTTTGGTGGTATATCGTGGGGTCCATAGATTCAAAGGTACTGGAAACAATGCTGCTTGCATTGGCATAGCTTGTGGGGCAATCTGTCCTGTCATAGCTGCTTGTCGTGCTGAGGCATCTGCAAATCTATTTCCTCGAGCAACTTCTCCTTTTCCTGCTTGATGTCCTCTACAATGCATGACAGCTACACGTGTTGGGGCCCAGACTGCATCAAGTAACATCAATATCTCGGGACCATATTTGACTGATTTTCCTCCTGATGTGATGAGTCCTCTTTCTTTATAGAGAGCCCCATGGGCATGCAAGGTTGTGAAAGCATATTTGGAATCTGTATATACATTCAGCACAAGTTTTTCTCCTAATAACAAAGCTCTGGTAAGTGCTATCAATTCGGCTTTCTGGGCTGATGTGCCTGAGGCTAGAGCTGATGATTCAACTACTTCGTGTTGAGTGACGACTGCATATCCGGCACAGCGTCGTCCATCAAGGATGAGACTGCTCCCATCAACATAATAGATCTGGTCAGGATTGTCTATGGGCACATCTGTTAAGTCAGGTCGACTGGAGAACACAGTTTCCATGACTTCGATACAGTCATGTTCTGGGAGTTCTTCACTGATGGGTATCAAGGTAGCTGGATTCAGGGCATGGCTTACTTCAAGTTGTATCTGTGGGTTTTCACATAACATGCTCTGGTACTTCAACATTCGAGAATTGGTGAGCCAATAATTTGCTTTTTGTTCCATAAGGGCAAGGACTGCATGTGGCACAGTGACTCGTATGTTCTGTCCTAATGTGAGTTTGTCTGCTTCACTCACTAGTAGCGCTGTAGCTGCAACTGCTCTCAAGCAGGGTGGCCATCCTTTGGCCACAGGGTCCAATTGTTTCGATAGGTAGGCTACAGGTCGTTCCCAATTTCCTAATTTCTGAGTCAACATGCCTAGGGCATTTCCCTGTGTTTCATGTACAAACAAACGGAAAGGCTTGTGGACATCTGGTAATCCAAGTGCTGGTGATGACATCAATTCTTTTTTTAACTTCTGGAAGGCCGTATCCTGCTCAAGTCCCCACTCCAGTGGTGACTTCTCTTCTCCTTTTGTGGCTTCATACAGTGGTTTGGCAATTTGGGCAAAGTTGGGTATCCAGATTCGGCAATATCCTGTTGCTCCCAGAAAGGCTCTGACTTGCTTTCTGGTTGTTGGAGTTGGAATTCTACATACTGCTTCTTTTCTTTCTCTGCCTAATCTTCTGCTTCCTTGGGTAATACGAAAACCCAAGTATTTCACTTCTGTTTGGCATAGTTGTGCTTTGGCTCTAGAAACTTTATATCCAGCTTCATTTAGTAACTGCAAGAGATCTTGGGTGGCTCGTATACATTCTTTTTCTGATACGGCAGCTATCAACAGATCATCCACATACTGGAGAAGTACTCTCCTCCCCGGGGCTACTGGATAGCTTGAAAGATCTTGGTTTAGTGCAGCACTAAAGATGGTAGGTGAATTCTTGAATCCTTGGGGTAATCTTGTCCAGGTGAGTTGGCCCCCTCTTCCAGAGATGGGGTCTTGCCATTCGAATGCAAACAATATTTGGCTTACAGGGGCTAATCTTATGCAAAAGAATGCATCTTTTAAATCCAGTACAGTGAAATGGGTAGCTTCAGCGGGTATCAATCCTAGTAGAGTGTAAGGATTGGGTACAACTGGGTGTATAGTTTCAACTGCATCGTTTACTCTTCTCAAATCTTGCACTGGTCGATAATCATCTGTCTCAGGTTTCTTCACTGGCAAAAGTGGGGTGTTCCATGGGGATTGACATACTTTCAGTAGGCCATACTCAAGTAATCTCTGTAGGTGGCGATGAATGCCTTCAATTGCGGCTCTTGGGAGAGGGTACTGTTTGACGTGCACTGGTGTAGCGCTAGGCTTGAGGGTTACAATCACTGGAGCTATATGTTTGGCTAGGCCTGGGGGACTGCCTTCTGCCCATACTTCAAGTGGTGCATGAATGTTCTTTAAGGTTTGTTCAAAATAGGTATCTTGAATCGAATCATCAATGTAGTATCTCCACTCTTCTTCTCGGGGTACTGTCAGCAGCATTACTCCTGCTGGTTTGGCTTGAGAATTCACTGTCATTTGCATTTCTCCTTGTTCGGAGAAAGATATTTGGGCTTGAAGCTTGGCTAGCATATCTCGTCCCAGTAGGGGTACTGGACATTCGGGCATGTAAAGGAATTGATGAGTTACTTGCTGTCCTCCTAGACTGCATATTCGGTTTTGTAGAAAAGACTTTGTGGCTTTGGCACCAGTTGCTCCTATAATGGTGACTGCTTTCTTGGTGAATGGGGCTATCTTTTTGTCGATTACTGAATGTTCTGCTCCAGTATCAACCATAAAGTTCATAAATTGGTCTCCTATTTGTATTTCGACCATAGGCTCCTGGAGACCTAAAGCAAACTTGGAGCCCGGTCTGTCCTAATCCACGTCATCCTCATCATGGGCCTGTGTGGCCAATGCTTGGATGGCTCCTCCTCCCCTCTCTCGCTGGAATTGTTCTCGATTGGCTCCTCCTCGGCCTCGGGGACGGCCTCGTCTTTCTTCTCGCCACTGATGATCGTATTCGTCATCTTGCTGGGCGTCTTCGAGTTGCGGGCAAGTATCTCTCCAATGTCCTTCCTCTTTGCAGTAGGCGCATTGGTTCACGCCTAGTCTCTGGGTCCGGCCTCCGCCTTGACCCCGCCCTCTTCCTCTGCTCCTTCGATTAGGGACACCTCCCCTTTTCTTTTCAACTATGGCCGCAGCCAAAAAATCAGCTTTCTTCTTCATCTTTCTATCACATTCTCTCTGTCTTTCAGTATCACGATTCACATACACTTTATGAGCGACTTCCAATAACTGTGTTGCATTCATGCCCGCAAACCCTTCTAATTTCTGTAATTTACGTCTAATGTCTGGTTGAGACTGGTTTACAAAAGCAGAATTCACCATGCATAAACTTCCTGGTGCCTCGGGATCATAGGGAGTATACATTCTGTAAGCTTCAGTTAATCTTTCATAATAATCTGCTGGGCTCTCATCTATTCCTTGGATAATTCCTGCTACTTTGGAAAGGTTCATAGCTTTTTGGCCTCCTCTTCGCAGGCCTTGTAAAAAGCCTTGGCGAAAACGGGCTAGGGCGGTGGATCCTTCATCTGTATTTGGATCCCATTGGGGGTCTTCATTTGGGAATTCTCTCTGAGCTGCTTCTCTACGATCTATTATATTCTGACCCTGCGCTGGAGCTGCAGGGTTTTCTGCCATCCATTCGATAGCTGCTTTTCTAATTCTCGCTCGTTCTTCTGTAGTGAATAGGGTGGTCAGGAGCTGACGGCAATCTGGCCAAGTGGGTTGGTGAGTTTCCATAATACTAGTTACTAATTCTGTCAGCTCCTGGGGCTTGCTAGTATAGGAGGCATAGTGCGACCTCCAATTTAATAAATCAGTTGTAGAGAAAGGGATATACACATAAGTTAGGGGTCCCGCTACCACTTCATCATTATCATTCTTTACGGGCACCCCCGGGACCTGCCTTAAGGGAAACAGTTTGGCTGTCGTCCCAGACGTCATTTGGGTCTGGGATCTAAGGGCTATTGTCGTTGTCTTTGCAGGAGTCGCTTTCTTTTTCTCAACTGGTTTTGCTTTGGGTTTCTCCTTCACTGGCTTGCTAGTGCTGGCGCTAGCTTCCTCAATTATTTGTACACTGTCCTCTTCTTCTTCTTCTGGGGGATTCCCTCCTTTTTCTTCTAGCTCCGCTTCTGGCTCACTTTTTACATCCTCCTCTTCTCTTCCCGCTAATTCTTCCTCTTCCTCTCCTCCAGGAGGAGGGGGATCTGGGGTTGGGTCTCGCCTCGGCTCCGGCGGTCTCTGGGGATCTGGGGCAGGACGCCGCCGGGCTATCCTTACTGGACCTGGGGTTCGGGGTTGCCTGAGGACTACTTCTGGGGAATCGGGATCTGCCAAGATGGGTTTCTTCTTGGCTTTCTTATCCTGCTCTTTCATTCTAGGCTGTTCCTTTCTCTGTCTAGAATCTGTTTTAGCTAACATTATTCTGCACTGTTCCTCATAACAGCGCTGCGCCCAGGAGGGCGGATCTTCACAAATACTTAACCAGGAATCTATATAGGGGTACTGATCGGGGTGCGCTACCCGCACTCTACGATGTATTGACTGGATAATCTCTACAGTGAACGTTCCCTCTCGGGGCCAGATGGGGTCTAGATCGGGCCACTCCCTAGTACACAAAATCTGCAAACGGGCTGCTGTCATTTTAATACCATAATCTCCTGAATATCCCTCTTTAAAATGTGCGATCATACATTCTAATGGAGTGTTCCTAGTAGACTCCGCCCCTCCCATTTCGATGTGTGCGCGCAACAACAGACAGAAGGGAAAAGGTGGGCGGACCGTGGGTAAGGGGTCCTCACGGCCCTGGAAACGTATAGGGAATACAAATAACAAGACAAGACGACAATCGCTTCCCCCTTTTCGCGACCTGAACGCGGTCGCCCGGTCAGGAAATGCGCTAATCAGGGGTCAGCTTTCACTTGGTCCGTGCTGCCAGACCTCTCAGTCACACTTCGTTCACACAATCATGCTAGCAACGTATTCCCAGAATGCATTCGTTTCTATCTATTCTGACTAGTCTTTTTCCAAGTACAATTACAAAAAGGATGAGGGTTTCACCTAGCGAATTCCCATGCCAGGCTACTCGGCTCTTCCTTGAGAGTTGATCAGGCTCTCTTACCAATTCCCAATATCTCGAGATTACAAATTCCAAGTTCCAAGTTCCAATGGCAGTACTGCTCTTTCTATTTCTGTCTAGACCCAAAATCAAAACTATACTCACCGGATCCGGTCCTCAAACTTCCCAAGCAGGCGCATGAGTTGGACCTCTGACTCCCCTCACTCGGGTTCGAGGCGTTGGCTCCGACCGGGCCCGGCACCCGCCGAGGTCCGACCAGCTCCCTCCGATACAAGGGACCGGCGGCGCCAGGGAGCGGCCCTCGTCGGAAGGGCGCGATCCCGGCAGGACCAAGCCTATAGAGGCGGAAAGTCGTGGTATATTGCCCTATATACACTTTGATTCCACAACTTCCCGGCCAACGCACCAAGGAATATGTAGCAGCAAAGCGCAGACAAACCAATGATACCAGGAGTCTGTTCAGAAGGTCCAAATCATTTATTTGTGCACAAGTCTCAAGCAAGGCAATTTCAAAATGGCTGAGCAAAGTTTTCAAGCATTACAACAACTTTTATAGACTTCTGTTCCATTCTAGGTATAGAAAAACATTTCATTGGTCCCGGTACGCTCCCGTACCTCCCGTAGCCCCTCTATTGGTCCCGGTACTGATAAGTTTCTCCAATTATGTTCCTTCTGTGGGCTTCTGTAGGCATGACACCTGCCTGCCCCCCTTCTAGTCCCAATTACAATGGTCAGTTCATCAACTTGTTACTTTCACACTTTCAAGGCTATGGGACCATTTGTGCGTGCAGAAGAGCAAGGTTCTGTAACTCATCTGTCAGCACTCCTCAATATTTCTCTGCAAATGTACTCTTTCTTATCAGTAACTTTAAAACACATCTTTTCTGTATTTTTCCATTTCTTAATTCTGCAATTCTGCTTATCTAAGCTAATTCAATATTTCTACTGAGTTCTTTCTTACAATAGCAGCATATTGGGGGATGTGCAATCCTATATGCCTCTCCACAGGCCTCATTTACAGGTCAAGCTAGCCATGCTGGCCTGCCTATGTCAGACACCGTGGGTCACAGGCCTGCACCTGCCACAGGGTGACATCATCACACGTTCCTGGGATGGAAGAGCACTCCAAGAATGCAGAACTAAGGGGTATGTTTACTAAACCGTCTTAACGTGAGCCCGGCGATAGTGTGCAGGCTGCCATAAAAGGAGTGGGCGTTTCAGTCTTAAAGTAGCAAAACGGGATTATCGCGTGATAACGCGCGCTGCTGCGCTCATTATCAGGCGAAGCGCCGCTAAGTGTGTTAACGCGCGGTAATCTTAAGTAGGCGCCCAGACATACAAACATAGAAACAGAGCTGTAGCACAATGGTTAATATACTGACTGATGATACAGGGGTCATGAGTTTGATCCCCCAGTGTACCTAATGCATAAGGCTGGTTGAGATATCAGCTTTGACATATAAGTATTGCTTTGTGAGGCATTTTATTTGTATTTTAATTATTGCTGCCAGCAAACACACCCTCACATGCCGTAACCTAAGGTGCCACATAAGGCACCCCCTATAAGGCACTCCATAGGGCACATTATAAAGTGCACTGTCTGCCACGGCACCCTATAATGTCCCCTATAGGGCACCCTATAAGGCGCTCCATAGGACACCTTATAAGGCACCTTATATGGACTGTAACCATAAGGTACCTCAGAAGGCGCTTTATAGGGCGCCCTATAGGGCACCTTATAAGGCGCCTTCTGAGGCACCTTATGGTTACAGTACTCTGAGGGTGTTTTTGCTGGCAGCACTAATGTACATCAAAAATAGACAATGCTTTGGAAAGCCCTAGCAAATAACCCCACTGTGGGTTTGAACCCATGACCTCTGGCTCCACAGGCAGTGAAGCAACCAGTGAGCTACAGCTCTATAGCTGCTAACAAACCCCTGGCTGGCTGCAGAAGGACTGCACGTCACCACACAAACAGTCTGCTGTGATCACCAGGATAGGGTTAACCCACCCGTACCCATGATGCATTGCACATGCAAATCAGCAGTCTACAGATGATCACAAGATGGGGTATGCACCCCCACAGCACCTCGGCCTGGTAGGGGGAACTGACCGTGTGTGTTACTGGCACAGAGTAGCTACACACCGTCACATTGTGCGGATACTGTGCTCACCCTGAGGGTGAAGTGGGGCGCCCAGCACAGAAATGACAGAAATAGGCCATGCTGCAGGTCCGCAGCAGTGCTAGTGTGTGAGATAGGTAGTTCCTGCAGACACACCTTGGATACATCTGTATTTCTCGGTCAGGTTTAGCCCTTATGTACCCATAGGTGGATTATGTACCACCACCCAACCCACCCTCTGGGGTTGAGGGTGGGAAACAGGGTCTCCCACCAACAGATCCACATTCTACCTCCCTGCAATGGAGGCAGTAGAGAGGACCATCAACCCCAGTCCTGCTGGGGAATAGACACCCTACAGGGCAGTCAATGCAGCTCTGTACACATCCATAAAGCAATAGCAAACAGACATTAGGCCTGGAAATGCTCAGCGGCACCCCACCACTATCTGATATTCTCCTGCAGCAAGCCTCCAGCCACTGCACCCTGCAAGGTGTTCTAGCAAGACACATACTAACTGCAGACAGTCTGCTAACTAGTCCATAGTGCATGTTCCTGGAGGAGATGCATGCACCCAGAACAGGGATGTCAGCATACACACCAAGCAGATAAGTCAGTAATTGTGCCCCTAAAAGGGACCCATAAATATCACATGAGAGAAATGTTTTATAGCACTATGGGGGAACCTAGTCATGCTGTGGTCACTGCTCAGTCAGGGTGAGAGTGACCTCCCAGCAGGACATGCTGTGGCCATGCTGTCCATGCAGGTGGTACCAGGCACTACAATGTCTGAGCCATTGCCCTATGCCCTGTGCAGATGCGGCCAGGCCAGGCCACCCTATCCAGGCTATTCTCACAGTACCTTGCTCCTCATTATGCAAATTGGCAGGACAATACTGGCAACAGTGCTAGCAGTGTGGGCTGTGGAGGGTGTTGGCAGCCACCACACACTGGATAGACAGACACATACTCCACACACCTATGCCAGCATTGTGCAACTACAGAGGTGTTTGGGAGCCCTGGCCACCACACCAGTCCTGGGCACAGTGCAAGCATGGCTATGGTACGCAATACTGTTGGGGTCACTCTGTCAGACACCAGACCTGGGGCACACTCCACAGACATCAGAAAGGTTGCTATGATGCAGCTCAATCAGCCAATTGTGCTTAACGTAGGAATTGCTATCTGTCAGTTCTCATAGCAACCTTTTGATAGCTATGTACAGGTTTCCCATGTTTAGGGTGGCATTGCTAAGGTATGCAAGTGCTAGTATGGGGAGATTCACGCAGGGCCCAACATCCTGCCTCTCCAGGAGGCTTGGAATAAGGGATCCTGTGGGTGCAGGTGTGTCTGCCCCTGTTGGCCGCTGCTCTAGGGCAGAGGTTCCCAACTCCAGTCCTGGAGGGCCAAACACTGTTCGGGTTTTCATGCTGTCCCTAATGAATATGCATGAGATACATCTGCATACCATGGGGGCGGTGCATAGCAATGCAGCACAGCCACATTTATTAGAGGCAGCATGGAACCTGAATGGTGTTTGGCCCTCCAGGACTGCATTTGGGAGACTCTGCTCTAGGTAATGCGCATGTTTATGGTGTCTGTGCTCTGTAGGGTAAAATGTAGGTGTTTTGGGCATGTCTACGTCATCTGCACTACAGGTTCTGTCTGTATTAGCATGTTGTAGTAGTGGGTAAAATATGGGGGCTGGGTTGGCAGGAACCACAGCTAGGACTTGAACCTGTGACCTTCTGCTCCTGAACACACTGGCTGTGTGCACTGCACCACCGTGTTGCCAAAGAGATAGTGCATTCCCTGGGGATACCATGACTGTTCGTCAGACAGGGCCTGTCTGTTGCAGTGCATGGCATCCACCTACACAGGGCTAGGCCACGGTCTGCTCTGGGGAGCTGCCACTGCCCCCTCCACCACCAGTACCCCTCTGCCACCCTGCTGACATGCCCGTCTGCTGGTGCTGCTGGTGGAGCGCGGTCTCAGGTCATCCATTGTGCGGGTAGGCGGCTGCCTATGGTGCAGGTTCTGGGGTAGGGGTACCTGCATAGCTGTCCACTCTTCCCCCCAGCACCGCCTGCCAATGTTCTGTGCCCTTGGGGGTACTGCAGTGCCAGGTCCCACAGTACCTGCTGGGTACTATCCCCTGTGACACTGTGGGAAGCACACTCGTGCCCAAGCTGGGCCTTCATCAGTTGCTGTCTGGCTGCTCTACTGTTTCAGCATTCCTATGGACCACCTAGACATCACCCTAGTCCGCACTGTGGCCCAGTTGCAGCACAGCATGTGCCGTCTGCAGCCCTCTATGTCCCCTTTCCCAGCATCTGTCCAGTTGCCCATTCTGACATGCCTGCCCTGCTGTTGTGGAACATGTGCACGCCATAGGAAACCTGTCCAATGGAGAGGGAAACCCTGCTCAGTGCTATTTCACTGTGGGATCATTCACCTTGTATGGGGATGGAGTGTAGACCCTTCCAAAATTCATATCCTTTTTTTGGAGCTTTCTTGGGAGTGTTTTTCGATGTTTCTCATTCATATCACTATTTCCCAGCTTGGTTATGTTTTTGTTATATTTTGTTGGGGTCATTTTCAATGTTTATTTGCACTTTTGTTCCGTGCACATGTATCACACTTATCACTTTTTTGTAGGTTTCCCTGATTTTGCTGTACATTGCTGACAGAAATGGTTTTTCTTCCCTTTAAATCAGCTCTAACACCAGGTTTTCACTGGCGTTAGTTTTCAGCCTCGGATTTCACAGCGTTAGTGTGCCTGGAGCCTCTCCCCTCCCACTCTCCACCCATTGACCCCTTCTCTCCGCCCCTGGGGAGCCTTCCTCCACCCTCTGGGAGCCTTTCCCCACCTTCAGCGCTTGTTTGCGCCGCTGCACGCGTTATCGCACGATAAGGTACCTGTGCACCTTAAAAAGCGCCATTATCGCACGATAAGGTACCTTATCGCGCGATAAAGTCACAGAGTGCACATTAAGACGGTTTAGTAAACATACCCCTAAGTGTAAACCTCTGAGTATGTGCAGCCTTTATTGTGTGTAGGATTGTCAACTGGATCCAGATGCTCCCGACAGGCTTGATCCAGTTCTGGGTTTACCCCATTGCATGCAGGGACATGTAGTTCTGATTTCTCCATTGCACTCCATAAGAAAAGCAAGACTATATGTCCCTGCATGCAATGGGGTAACCCCAGGACTGGATCAAGCCTGTCGGACGCATCTGGAGCCAGTTGGCAGCCCTAATTTTGTGTGCAGTGGTTTCTTCAGTTAGTTCTACAGCTCAAGAAAGAATTATATTCTTGATGAGGAAAGGATGGCGTGCCTGATCAATCCTGTTGTCTACATCAAACACTTGTTACAAGTATCAAGAAATGCAGTCATGTACCAAGAAAATATAGCAGAAAGATGCAGAAATAATTGTATTAGATGCCACAGGCTTGATTAAAAGTTTTCAAGAACACCTTGATAGGTTGCCTATATATGTTACATCTTATGAACTCCAGAAGGAAGCTCTCTTTGGCACAATGCAAGCACTATGGTGAGCGTTAGCAGTAAATCTGAGAGGCTGAGATCATACTCTATATACCTTGATTTAGAAGTGAGGTACATTACTATTATGGTATGCACAAAACTAACCCTCATAAAAAACATTGCTTTTACCGTTGATTCCCAAGCATAGGGAAGGGGCATAGGGATATAAAGTCTGTCACCTCTAGGACTGAAAGCTTGAAGAGTTTGGCATAAAGATACAGGCCCTCTCACCTTTAGGACTGTATAGCTTAGGGGATGGGCACAGAAATGGAAGGCTTGTCATCTCTAGAACTGAAGGCTCAGGGCCAAAGAGCCTGTCATTTCTAGGGGGGGGGGCGCTGGCACTAGACGGTGGAAAACAGGACAATTGTCCTGGGCCCCCATGCCACAGGGGGCCCCAAGGCTTGGCTTGGTTGGATGCAAGGGCGGATGTACTGTGAAACTAATGAAGCTTAAGCTTCAGGGCCCCTAATCCTGGAGGGGCCCCAGAAGCGACTTTAGTCCACATTGCTTAAAAATTTTGGGTGTACTGTATGAGAAGGCTATTTTTTTAATAATAATATTAATAATATAGTGTAATTCAATACAAAATAATAGTTCAAATAAGAATTAAAAGGTTATTAAAGTATCATATAGGCTAGCCTTAAACAAAAGAATGTTCTGAGATGTAGTGGTTAAGTTTTTAAACAATTTGTGGTGATCTGTCGTGGAACAACCCCATTGAAGAAGATAACAGTGGTTACCCAGACCTCATTGCTGGTTGCACCCCCATAACAGTTCAAACTTCAGGGCCCCAAAAATGTAGATCCGCCACTGGCTGGCTGGTAGGCAGACTTTGGGGCCCCTCATTGGTTTCTGCCCTGGGCCCCTGCATGTCTAACACTGGCCCTGCTTTTAAGACAGGATGATCTCAGGGGTGGGCATAGGGAGAGAGTCTTCAGATTTAACAAAAATGTTGGTGCTCTCAAAGCTGCTTTTGAATGCAAGGAGAATGAGCAGGCACCTGTCACTGCTGGGCTTCTGTATTTAGAAGATAGACAAGACCTTTTGTGAGCATGCCTCATTCTTCTGCTAGAGTCATCTATCAGGATCCGGCATGGGAGAGGTGGGTGTGGGAGGAGGCATGTGTGGAGAAGCTCAGTTGCTGTTAATTAATGGGAATAAATTTCCCTTTGCAGTCTGCTGAAGCCCCATTAGCATCAATCACATTGTTCAGCCTCTTCTGTCCCTTACTAATCTCTTCCAGATGCAGCTGCAGGAAGCTGAGCTCTTTTATTCTGTATTTATTCCTCCTATCACCGTTCAGAGGGAAAGACCTCCAAAGGGAGAACTCAGAGGGTCAAGGCTGGGCAAGGATATTGGGTGCCCTAGGCAAACCTGCAGCTTTGCCTCTCCCCTCCCTCCTATGGTTTGACCTGCCTTGAAGTCAGAGCATACTATAACTGGACAGAACCAGCCACACTCTAAGAATAAACATGGATTATGCTTGATATGTGGATCAAACTCTAAACCCAGGCTGTAGGTTTAATGGACCATAAATATACTGAAGGTTAACTGTTGATGATATTTTTCTGTCTTGCTCAGCAGCAGGACTGGCTCTAGGGTTAATGCAAGGTGGTGGATGCTCAAGGTTTTGATAACTAAACAGTCAGGATAATCTGAACACCACCCTTCGAACAACAATTGTATAAAAATGCATAATTTGGCATTATGGGGGTTATTTTAGAAGCTCTATTCATGCGTTGAACATCTGAAAACAGACACGGAAATGCCCAAAGCATGGAGACATCCCTAGAACCATTTTAGATGCTGGTTCTGTGGATGTCCTCAGGGTGAGGACATCCAAGTCTTAATGGAGGCATGGATTAGGAATCTCCAGGGTGTTGCCAATACTTGGACGTCCTAAACCAAGCTTATACCTGCTCAAGGCATGAACAGGCCTTAGAAAAGTGCTCATTTTGTCTCCCTTTTTTATATGGACTTCCGATTTAACATCTTTACATGAGTTCCTTGCCTGGCTTAATGGTTTGAAACCCTGTATTAAGTATACTGCCCATATCGACCAGGATCGGATCGAATTTTTAGATATGGTGGTTTTTCGTGAGGGGGACCTTTTGGCTACCTCTCTTTATCGTAAGCCGGTGCAGCGGAACAGTTTGTTAAACTACCGCAGTTTTCATCCTGAACCATTACGTAACGGATTGCCTTACGGACAATTTTTGCGTCTCCGTAAGTTGTGTACTTCCATGGACCAGTTTCGATATCATGCGGCTGATTTAACTGATCGACTTATTGAAAGGGGATATCCTAGGTCTATAGTATCCCGAGCATATCGTCGGGCTCTCTATTCACATAGGGAGTGGTTTCTAGGCAATCACTTGGACCAGTCCCCTGAGGGGGGTTCTGATATGGTGACAGGGATTTTACCCTACATGTCAAACTCATCACGGGTGGTAGGCATATTAAAGAAACACTGGTCAGTATTGTCTTTACATTCTAGTTTGAATAAACCTTTACGGATTGCCTATACACGAGGGGCTAATCTTCGTGATAAACTGGTATGTTCGGCCACACCTTTTGACCGTCCATTGATTCCTCAAAATCGGATTGGGACTCACGAGTCGTGTGGGGAGTGTCGGTTTTGTGCTACTACTGTTATTGGGACTACCTGGAGTGATTTACACACGGGCCGGATTTTTCATCGTCGTTGGCAAACGACTTGTACTACAACTCATGTGGTCTATTCTATTGAATGTGATTGCCCCTTACGGTATATTGGTAGCACTACCCGGCAGGTCAAGACTCGTTTGACTGAACATGCCAGTCGGCTCCGTTTAAAGGTTCTTACAGCTCCGTTGGTTTCACACTGTTTATCATCACAACATGAGTTTCAACAACTACGATGGACGGTGATCGATCATGTTCCGGTTGATCCTAGAGGGGGGGATCGCACCCTGAAACTCCGGAGACTTGAACAAAGATGGATATTCCTTTTACAATCAGTGACTCCTTTGGGACTTAACTGTGAGATTGATTGGTTGGGAGTGATGTGAGGTCATCCTGTCACGGCTTGGGTTTCCCCTGTTTCTGTGGGGTTTCCCTTTCGTGATTGGATGTTGTCCTTGAATGGTAGTTACAGCTAGCCAATCATAAGCAGGTATCCTCGATTTGAACTGCCAGCTGCTCGGCGTTTCTTGGCCAGTTTTGGTGGATCGAGTTCTCTTAGAGTTGCGTTTTGGAGCGCTTGACACAGGGGTCTCACCCCCCGAAACGTGCACGTCGCGTGTGCTCACAAGATAAGTACTGTATGCTTTTATTAGCTGAGAAGCATTGACTGTTTAAAGCTAAATTGCTTGAACCTACGTGGTTGAATAAAAGGGAGATGTATCACGTTTGGGGTTAGGTTTGAAGTGCCTTCTCCTTGTGATTTATGTCCAACAAAAATAAATAAAAATTGCTTTGGGGATTTCAACGGTATCTTTGTTTAGTGACATTTTGTCAGAAGGACATTTGGAGCATGTGGCGAAGGAGGGCCCGCTCATGTACCCTATATTTTCCATGCTGATATTGAGCATTGATGGGGAATGAGGGCTCATATTTTCATTTTGCCACACTGCTGGACATCCTCTTATGCTAGTTTACATGAGATGGATGTCCAGACTCATGCTTTCTTGAGAGGGACATCTATGTGGACACCATTGGAGATGTCTATGTTACTAAAATTGGTTGGCGACATGAACGTCCCTGGCGTTTTTTGGCACGTTCTGCCCTGGACATCCCCAATTTAACTTGGACGTCCTTTCTAAAATGCCATGGCACACTTTTAAATATTAAACTTGATTTTCTGTATACATGTGTGCTTGATTTTTCCTCAGGTAAAAGAATGTGCTGATGGCTCTTTGAGTTTATGTGACTGTCAGGAGCTATTGTTTTGCTTTAATTGCTGCTGATCTTTGGTGCCACCCAACAGCTGCTGCCCTAGGTGACTGCCTTGTCTTGCATGATGGTGGGGCCACTCCCTTCTCAGCAGGAAGTCCATGACTGTCAGAGTGTCTAGGTCTGTGGAGGTGTTGCTAATGTATTTTTTGCATGCCTTCTTTATATTACACATACCATAGGGCATGCATGCTTCTAATGCACTCTTTTAGTATATGTTGAGAACATTTTCAGCATGTCATAAGCATGATTGCATTTTTCTCAGCTGCAGAATTGATTCAGTGGAAAAAAATAAGAATGTTGAAAAATAAATGAGAACCACTTGGTCTTCACAGTCTATTTATTGTTACCTGCCAACTGTGTGGTCACAGATCTTAGCATGATTTTTTTTGTTAGCTTAAACCATGAAATTATACATGCATGTTTTTTTTTAAATCACATTTAATTTATGAAGTGAAAGAAAGCCTTTCAGGAGAAGGAAAATCAAATCAACACACATGCCTCAGATGTCTGCAAAGGAGAGAGAAGATGTAGAGAAGGAGGTGGAGGAGGAATATTATAGATAAATCAGAGCAGGGAGGCAGTGGTGTCATCTTGCCTACTGTGCCATGGCCAGGATGATGCATTCAGGGCCGGTAGAAAGCTATGAGGCGTTCTAGGTGAGCCCTCATTCCTGAAGCCTCCCTCCTGCTCTGGCCACCGCCTCTCTGGGACCTGCAACATTAAAAACACAGTGCTTACCCAAACTCACTGCTGCTGCGCTTTGACAAGCCCCTTTTGCTCCTATGCAAAGAAGAAGTTTGCATCTTGTCAAAGCACAGCATCGGTGAGTTTGGGTCATTACCGCTATTGTAGGTCCTGGAGAGGAGTCACAGTGGCAGCAGTGGGCCACCCTGAAAATGTTGGTGCTTCAGACAAACACCTAGTTTGCCCTCAAACAATATTCAACCAGGAGAGTTTGCAAGGAATCTACTTACCCTCAATTTCAGAGGGCTATCAAAAGGGGTGTGTGAATTAGGTGACTGCCTGGGACACTAGGGCTGGAGGATGCTAATGCGTCTTGTCAGGACTGGGACACCAGTACTCAGTACTGCTGCTGCAGATACAGCACATCAGCTGAGCCCCTACACAGACAATACACAGATAGAAAGCTGGATGCGAGGAAGCCGGATATAGTGGCTAAGGAGAAAACTCCAGTACGGCATTGATAATAGAGGCGTCGGTTCCAAGTGACTACTCTGAATTGCTGGAGAGGCAGAAGATCCTGAAATACCAGGAAATGCAATCCGAGACCAAGAAAACGTGACAGACACATACAGAAATATTTCCCATCGTGTTGGGTGTCACAGGCTTGATAAAGACAAATTTTCAAGCGCATCTTGACAAACTACCCATACATGTTACATCTTACGAACTCCAGTAGGAGGCTCTCTTTGGCACGATGCAAGTACAATGCCGAGCATTAGTGGTAAATTTGAGAGATTGAGATCATACTCCACATACCCTGGCTTAGAAGTGAGGCTCATGACTGTCATGAAATGCGCAAAACTAACCCATTTGGAGAAACTGCCCCACGATAATTCATCATGGTTGCAGCATCAGAGGAAGGTTGTCAGGTTACTACTGTTAATGTACTATACTCACGGTGCTCAGAATGAGGCCCAGTCTTGCATGTGGCACTCAGTTTGGGCCAGGCATAGAATGAGAAGCCTTCAGGAGTCAGGAGCTCAGATAAACCAAAGCACAGAGCTTGAACTGAAGAGCCAGTAAGCAGGTCATGAACCAGAACTACAGGTCTGGAACTGAAATTAGAAACTAGGCCATAAAGCTGGAGCAAAAACTAATATTGAACTAGAACCAAATTAAAGCCGGAAGCTTGGAGCAGAGAAACGTGTCGATAAGAATCTTAGGTGCAGGAGGCTTAATAGAGCAGACTGGTTAGCATTTGGGTTGCTATGAACAGTTTCCTGCTTCCTAGCAATCTCTTTTAACTGACCCCTAGCCAATCCCTGATGCCTAGGGAGTATGAGCCTGAGGGCTATCTGATACAGTCTCCTCTATTGCTTCCACTTGCTTCAAGTTCCTAGCTTGTGTACTTGTTAGGATTCCTGTTCTAAACTCCTGGACCAGTCCTAGTTCAAACCCCCGTTAAGGTAATGCTCTGTGACAGATCTCACCCACACTGTCCATACCACGAAGGAACATTGGAGAGGAATCCATCCTAGACTGTCTGTAGTGCTGGATGGCTGACAGAGTCTGCCAGAGGTCACTGACATTTGGCTATCCTCCATTTATGAGCACCATGAAGTGTCAAGGAAGGATCAGCCTTTGCTCCGGTGGTGCTCTGTGCAGGCAATCTCAAGATATAGGTGAGAAAGAGATTGCAATTGCAGCCTGAGGCTACAACAGCAAGAGCAGAATCCAGAAGGGACTCAAAGCTCTAAGAGGAGAGTTCTGCAATCAGACAAGACTTGTTTTATCATTTTAATTTATTTGAATTTACATTTGTTCTTTCCAGCAAGGAGTGCCCAAGCCAATGTATAATGTACAGTGAACATATAGTACAGTCAAAAAATAGTTACTTAAATAAACATAAAGAATGCATAAATATACAAAAATACAAAATATATAGAAAAAGTGACAAAAACCTCAATACACATCATACAAATAACACAGAGTATAAAACAGAAAGTAATCGTACAACATAGTGGCACATAGGCAAACAAACACAGAGCATAAAACATAACAATCATAACACATAATGGTACAACAATCAGCAAGCTCAATAAAAACCTGTAGGAACTCTGAGCAAAGTTAGGAAGTCCTCATTATCACCCAGACTGCTGTTGTAACTCAAGATTCAGAATACCATCAGTTGTCTTGAGAATGACCAACCATAACAGTGACCACCATGACTATGCCATTCTATAGAATTTGGTATAATGGCTATTTATTAGAGATTTCAGACCATTTTATCTTAGATATTGTGACGTATACAGCAATGGGTTTGCATACCATTTGTCATGTGTCAGTCTTTTGTTTAAAATGACATTCTCATTGTGTCAATAAATGTGGGTCTAAGTAGGGAGGTCTAAAAGGTATGTTGGTGTCTTTTTATTTTTTCCAAAGAGAAAGTTGGAAGACATCTCAAAGCATACTATTGATACTATATCTCTGTGTTTTTTTAATGGGATAGGCTCCATTTTAGGGGTGTACATTCATTAGTGTGCATTTAGTTCATTAGTATGCCTTGAAAAAATTAGTGTGCGCCAGCCAAATTGATTTCTCATAGGCTAATCAACCTTAATTTATGGGTTAGTATGTTAAGTGAATTGAGTGTGCACTACAAATTCCATCTTGAAACAAATGTGTGGAACAAAGTGAAAAAACTCTCTAAAATTTGGAAAAAAATGAAAATGAATCAAAATTTTCTTTGCTGTGCACACACCTATTCCATTCCTTTTGGTATGATATGGAGATTGGGTTAGTTTTAGTTCACCATGCCTGTGGGTGATATATTGTTACAATTGTCTCTTCAAAAGTACTCTGTATGATTTTGCAGCCAATAAAAACAATCAACTATGGCAGATTGTCTCTGAATTACCTGTGGATTCAGATTTCTCAGGTTTGTTGAGTCACTAATGAAAAGGTTATTAGTCCCTTCTACATTTCTCTCCTCCACTTTCATCATCTTTGTGCTGTGCTCTACCATCTCTCCCCCCCCCCCCCCTTCATTTTCCTTTTTTATCCCATTATTGCCCCCTCTTTCCTCTCTACCTTCTCCCTCAGATTCCACCCTTCCAACTCCATTTACCTTTCCCTCATTGGTCCTACTAATCTTCCACATTTCCCAAATCTCCATCTGCCCTGATCTCTTTCTATATTATATTTTCCCTTCATTGTCCCATTTCCTCATCATCTGCTTATCCATCCCCTCAATCATTTATTCCCTCTAGCGTGCCTCTTACTTACCAGCTGCCGTCTCCAGTTCTTCTGCACTTAGCCCAAGAATTGATGGCCCGAAATGCTGCACCAATTATATCAGTAAGATTTCCTTTCAGCAGCCAACAGTGACACTTCTCTTCAGCAACCAATGGGATAAGTTTCATCACTGACATTCCTCGTCAGCAGCTATTGAAATGGTTATTATCAGTTGCAAAAGAGGCAAGAGTTCAGACATCTGTGGATTCCTCTGTCAAACCGAATGTAAGCAGTCACACATCTGACCCAGCATCTACAGATCCTGTGAGGCCTTTGGTCCAAAGAAGAGAAAGCCAGAGCTCAGCTCCACCGAGGCAAGCTGGCCCGCTTTTCTCATTCTCTGAGTTTGGAAAGGAAGTATGCCCACATACTTTGGGCTAGTAGTATCTCTGCAGAATTTCAGCATGGTAGTGGCCTTCCTGTTCTGGGGGTAGTTATGTCCCTTCACAATTATAAGTAATTTTCTAAAACGAAGGGTGTTTTATTTTCTTTAAAATGATCTTATATGACAAGAAAGAAAAATGATTTTCTAAGAATTTCAGGAATTATCAAAAGCACTTGGTCAAAACAATCTGTTAAATACATATTGAATGGGTTCTGGTGGAAATGTGGCGGCTGATGCCAGTAGTTACAGCTCCTACACGCTGTGAGTCTGAGTAAAAGCATGCAATAGTGCCCTGCTCTTAGCGGTGGTATGCATGGAAAAAAAAAGGTTTATTTTGTGTAATTTCATTTCATTTCTCACCGTATATGGTATATGTTGTTTTCCCTTAAAGCCAATGGTGGAAGCAATTCTTTCTATTCTTAACTCTAACACTGGGGTTTTCCATTCGCGTTTTATGAAACTTGCAGACAGGCATCAGCAACTCAACCCCAAGGCACTGAGGATGAAGCAAAGTGGTGTCAACAGTGGCATAAACACTCCTTGGTCAAAGTGTCTCAAACAGCAGCATCATGAGAAGGGCATAATCCAGAATATTTTCATAACTCCTTGCTTCAGTTATATGCATAAATGTACAGTGTCAATATGGGTAAAATAATCATTCAGCAACTCTGGAAAAGTGTGCGCAAAACTGCCGTAGGATATAAACTTCTTCAACAGTTTCACCAGCGGCACTAGGGCCGGTGCTGTCCATTAGGCGAACTAGGCAGTCACCTAGAATGGCAACCTTTCAAGGGCGTACTATTGCTGCCACTGCCATCCCTCTATGGGACTTCAAGTGGCAGCAAAGGCATTAAACCAGCAAAGCTGAGATTGCCCAAAGCCTCCAGCACTGCGCTTTGACCAGCCATTTTCACTTTCATGCAAACATGAAGTCTGTGTTGGAGGGGGCAGAAGTGACTGGTCAAAGCGCGACAGCATCAGAGGCTTTGGATAAGCGTTGTGTTGCTGTTTTAATGTCATTTCCATGGCTGTTTGTCCCAGAGAAAGATGGGGCAGTGGTGGTTGCACCTTCTCGAATTTCTGCATCAGAAAGTGATGAAATTATACGCAAGAAAGCAAATCGGTCGGCCAATTCAGCATATGTTTCCTTGCGCTTCGACAGTGCAGCAGCAAGGCTGTCGATGATAATGATGAATGTGTCAGTATGGAATTTATCACGTGGTTGCAACTGAATCTCAGTGTCCACGCCGGATTCGTCGTATCTGCAATTTTGTCTGCATACTCGCTTGCTGAGATCAGCCCGATAGATTTCACAGCGTGACAGGTCTTTGCCGTGTGCTTCAAAGTGGTCGAACTGTTCACGAAGGCTTTGGACGTACATCTGCAGTGAGTCATAAATCGCAGCAACAGAATCCAAGTTTTGATCAGCTGACTGCAACGACACGCTGTTCGCTTGGAATCATAGAAACATAGAAATATGATGACAGAAAAAGACCACATGGCCTATCTAGTCTGTCCTTCCAAATCAACAACTACAACAGTCCCCTTTTTACCTTTAGAGATCCTCTGTGTTTGTCCCATGCTTTTTTTAATTCAGTTACTATCCTCATCTCTACCACCTCCAGTGGGAGACTATTCCATGGATCCACTACTCTTTCCGTAAAGAAATATTTCCGCATATCACTCCTGAATCTATCTTCGGTGAGGCGGCGGCGTCAACGGGGGTGAGAGCGGGAGCTCCCCCTTCCTCCCCGATTCCACCAACGATCAGCTGTTTGAACGGCTTGAGGACAGCCGTTGCCAGCAGCTTCGGTGAGGCGGCGGCGTCGACGGGGGTGAGAGCGGGAGCTCCCCCTTCCTCCCCGATTCCACCAACGATCAGCTGTTTGAACGGCATCTGCCAATCACATCGGGGCAGCAACGGATTTAAAAGACGCCATTACAACGGCGCGCCCGCGCCTTGCGGGCCCGCGCCTAAGGACCACGCCAAAGGGCCCTTTGGCGTGGCCCTTGGGCGTAGGTCCGTGGGGTAGCAAGGAAATGTCTGATCTATGTTGGTTCTGTTTGTTGTTTTGCTTTGTGTAGTCAAGTATAATGTAAGGTATGTATTGTATTTCCCCATGTATGTGTCTATGTTCTAACAATCTGATGCTTGTTTCCCTACCTTTTTATGTAACTTGTGCTGTATTAACCGCTTTGATTTAAGGAAAAGGTGGGATACAAAACTTGTAATGTAATCTCTGTTGTACATGTGTCATGTATTGAAATGTATTGTATTGTACTGTGGCCGCTTTGATTGAAGGATAAGGCGGGATATAAAACATGTTAAATAAATAAATAAATAAATAAATCTCCCTTCACCCTCATCCCATGTCCCCTCGTAGCAGAACTTGCTGTCAATTGAAAGAGGCTCTCTCCCTGAACATTTATGCCATGGAGGTATTTAAACATCTCAATTATATCACCTCTTTCCCGCCTCTCCTCTAAGGTGTACATATTAAGATCCTTCAGTCTGTCCTCATATGCTTTATAATGACGACCACTAATCATTTTAGTAGCCACCCTCTGCACCGACTCCATCCTGTTCACATCCTTTTGAAGGTGTGGTCTCCAGAATTGCACACTATACTCCAAATGAGGTCGCACCAAAGACTTATAGAGAGGCATTATCACCTCCTTTTTTCTGCTAGCCATTCCTCTCCGTATGCACCCAAGCATCCTTCTAGCTTTTGCCGTCACCTTTTCTACCTGTTTAGCTACTTTAAGATCATCAGACACAACCATGCCTAGGTCCCACTCTTCTTTAGTGGACAAAAGTACTTCACCCCCTATACTATATTGCTGCCTTGGATTGCTGCAGCCCAAATGCATGACCTTACATTTTTTAACATTAAATCCCAGCTGCCAAATTCTAGACCATTCTTCAAGCTTAGCTAGATCCCTCCTCGAGTTATCTACACCTTCCTGGATGTCTACTCTATTGCAGATTTTGGTATCATCCGCAAGGAGGCAAACCTTACCCAACAGCCCTTCCACTATATCACTTACAAAGATGTTAAAAAGAATCGGACCAAGGACAGATCCCTGGGGCACACCACTGGTAACATCCTTCTCCTCAGAGTGAGCTACATTTACTTGTACTCTTTGTCGCCTCCCACCCAACCAATTTCTAACCTATGCAGTAACTTTAGGGTCCATCCCTAGGGTGCTCAGTTTGTTTAGAAGTCACCTGTGAGGAACAGTGTCAAAGGCTTTACTGAAATCTAAATACACCACATCTAGAGCTCTCCCTTGATCCAACTCCCTGGTCACCCAGTCAAAGAAATCAAGACCTGCCTCTGGTGAATCCATGCTGCCTCGGATCCTGTAATCTGCTGGACTCCAGAAACCTCACTATTTTCTCTTTCAGCAGCGTTTCCAATAATTTACTCACCACCGAAGTTAAACTAACCAGCCTGTAGTTTTCAACCACATGCTTACTTCCGCTTTTGTGTAAAGGCACCACATGAGCCTCTCTCCAGTCCTTTGGCATCACTCCCGACTCCAACGAGGCATTGAAAAGGTCAGTCAGTGGAGTTGCTAGAACGTCCCCAAGTTCCCTCAGTATTCTAGGGTGTATCCCATCCAGTCCCATCGCTTTGTCTACTTTAAGTTGAGCTAGTTTCTTACAAACACAGTCTTCTGAAAATTGTTCAAGATGTCCCTCGCTTCTGTTCCTATTTGTGGGTGTTTTCTGAGGTCTTGCTCCTGGTTCTTCATCTGTGAACACAGAACAAAAATATTTATTAAGCAATTCCGCTTTATCCTTATCAGCTTGTACATATTCCTCCCCTGCACCCTTGAGTATGACAATATCACTTTTGCCCTTCCTCTTCTCACTAATATATCTTGCGAGAACCTTCTGCCAGAAAGCAGCCATTATGCCCGTCTCAAGGCACTGCATTTAATCATGCAGTCCCCTGGCTTCTTGACACATCTCTGCCTTGCAATCGCCCACTTTGTCATCTATAATGTCCTCCAGAGCTTCGACAATCTCATCATAGTCCCTCACCAGAGCATTTGCCGCATCGAATCGTGCTGACCACCATGTGTCGGACAGTCTCTTTAGTGTTAACTGGCCTGAAATCTGTTCCAGCTTGTCCTTGAGGATGGCCCAGTGTGCTGTCGAACCAGCAAAAACACATACAGCCGTTGGACAAAGTCAAAGAACGATACGGCATCGGCACAACAGGCTGCTGCGCACTGACCAACGAGGTCCAAGGAATGGCCTGCACAGGGTATGTAGGCGACATGAGGATTTACCTGCCCAGTTTCTGGTTGAAGTGACTGACAAGTACCCTGAGAAAAGAAGGAGAAATTCAAACCTAAGCTGTGACTGAACCGTTTGTGTGCAACTGAAGCAGAACACAGAGCTTAAACATTCTGCTGGACTCTGTGTTTAGCTAACTGAAATTGACCCTTAATGGTTCTGAGAAGATAGTCTCATTCCTGTATTGGAAGAATAAAGCAGTCCCATACAGGCTCAGTTAAGGAAGTGTGCTTGGGAGATTGCTGCATGTGAGTGTAGTTGGGTTGCAGTTCAGAGTGTGGAGTGGATGTATTCCAAAAAACAAAGGAAGACAGGGTGTATCAATTACACAGGTACACTAAAAAAATTTTTTTTAAACTGCCTCTAATGTTTCGATTGATTTTTACGTTTTTTGGTGCGCTGAATCCAAATCTGATAACCAATTTGCTCCATCACGTACAGATTTTTTGCTACATTGGGTTAGCAGTTTGAGGTGAACGTTTCAGATTGAGTGCGATCAAGATAAACGTTTCTTGGATGAATTCTTTATACTAATTGTTTAGTAGTTATTCAAATAAGAATAAAGAAAATTGTAACAAGGCAGCACATAAGAATAGAGTAATGTCAACAAAACACACTGTGATGGTAGCAAAATTGTCTGCACTTAAAACAGCCACATACATGTGCACAAACATTGAGCATATAAGAGCGAGGTTAGACACAAAGCAAAGCAAAGAAATGTGCAAAAAATGTTGTACAGGTATGTATGTAAGAATAGAAAACGCAAACCGCACCATTGCAATACATGAAGACAAACACCCGATGGTGTGAAAATAAAATTCTAATAAATGAGATCTGACACTGTGGTAATAACTAGCAAATTTGTATTTCAAAGTTTAGTAAAAAACACGATATTTGTCAACACAGTTTAGATTTTAAAGTCATTCTTGGGTCAATCAATCTCCTGGTGGGCCCGTTTCTTCTTCCCCCGAATGCTTCTCTTGGTGCGCTGCTTGGCGTATTTTTCATCTGGGGTTTCCTGCAGCAGCAACCAGCAGAAATCAGCCATCATAGTGGTGTTCCATCTTCCTTGGTACCTTCTCTCTGCGTCCTTGATGTCCTGGTGAAACCTTTCACCTTGTTCTTCACTGTACGCCCCCAAGTTTTCGGGAAAGTAGTTCACATGGGAGTGCAAGAAATGGACTTTCAGGCTCATGTTACAGCCTTGTTCTTTGAAGGCATTGAGCATCCTGGCAACAATATCCTTATAGTTCTCATCCCGCCTGTTCCCCAAGAATTTGAGAACAACATCCTTGAAGGAATCCCAGGCTTCTTTTTCCTTCTCAGACATCGTTTCAGCGAATGCTCCATCTGAAATGAGTTTCCTTATATCAGGGCCAACAAACACTCCTTCCTTTAGCTTTGCTTCAGAAAGTCAGGGGAACTTTGATCAAAGGTACCGAAAGCACTCACCATCTTTTGGAAGGGACTTGATGAATTGCTTAATGAGACCCAACTTAATGTGGAGAGGTGGTAATAGAATTTTATCATGAGGTACCAAGCTCTCATGAAGAACATTTTTCTCACCGGGTCTCAAATACTCCCGAATTGGCCAGTCTTTTTTCCCCCAGTGTAGGTCGCGGGCCCGGCTATCCCACAAGCAAAGGAAGCAGGGATATCTGGTGAAACCGGATTGCTGCCCTAATAGCATGGATAGAATTTTAAAGTCTCCACAAATCATCCACTTATGCTCATCATAACGAATCTTCTGAAGAATCAGGGCCAAATTCTCGTATTTTTCTTGGAGAATAACAGAGTGAGCAATAGGAACTGAAGCGAATGTGTTGCCATTATGAAGAAGAACACCTTTTATGCTGTCTTTTGACGAATCAATGAACAGCCGCCATTCAGCAGGATCATACTTGAGTTTAAACTTTTCCATCACTCCGTATATATCGTTGCAAAATACCAAATCTTCCTCTTTGCTGAAATACTTCAAAAATTGTGTCTCGCGGTTGCGGTACCAATAAAAAGTTGTTCCTGGTGACAATAGATTTTTCTGTTTAAGCCGAGAACCTAGCAGTTGGGCAGCATCTTTTGGGAGTCCTAAATCCTGGACTAAATCATTCAATTCAGCTTGAGAGAAAAGTTCAGGTTTCGGATCTGGTTCAGTTTCAAACTCTGAAGTACTGGACTCATCGGGAAAAGCCATCTGATGAGTCTCATCATGATCAGAACCGTCCACACAAATATGATCCAAAGATTTTGGTGGTTCAGGCACAGGTACTTCGTTGCTATGAGGCATAGGCCTAATTGCTGAGGGAAGGTTGGGGTAACTTATTACGTTCTTATTTTTTAAGTTGTATCCCTTCACAATGCAAGAGCAAAAATAGCAGTCACTGCTGTGGTCTCTTTGTTCACGCCACACCATAGGTATTCCGAAACGAAATGCTTGTTTTTTACCTTTCATCCATAAGCGTAGATCTTCCTCACATGTCTTGCACACTTTGTGAGGAGCCCACGGTTTGTCTTGATCGCCTAACTTCAAACCGAAATAGGCGAAATATACTTTTTTAATAAATGCAGAAATGTTCCTCTGCCGCTTTTTCACGGTATATTCCCCACAAATAAAACAAAAACTGTCCGGAGAGTTGATGCAACCTCTGGCTCTGTGAGCCATCACAAATACACAGCACTGCAAACTACAACTGTATTGAACCACTTCGGAATAAAGCTGGATTACGACTGAGCAAACAAAAGGTAATAATGAACTTGCAAGAAACTGAAATTTGACAGGAACGTTCATGTCGCAACCACCGTGTTTGAGCGAGCGAACGAGGCGAGGCGAACAGGAAAGAACATGCGCCAGCGCGAGTACTGGATTTAGCCCCCCGCCTCCCAATTGTCCTGTTAATGTATAAAATGAATACAAAACACTCTAAAATATCATGAGGGAGTGTTTCTAGTTAGTTAACCATTACAACCTCTATTTTGGGCCAAGAAAATAAACTGCAGTCGGCTAAAAAGAAATTATGTGAACATTCCTTATATGGGTAAGAAATCTAATTTTGCAAGAAAACGTGACGTGATGGAACATTTTGGCTATTTTTCCTGGATTCAGCACCCCAAAATCTATAGGAATCAGTTGCAAAACTGGAGGCAGTTTTTTGGTAGTGTACCTGTGTTATCCTTTTATTTAATTAGACAGGGAGCGTGTTATAGTTGCTGAAAAAAACCCCAATATTCTTTCTTAAAGAGAAAGACATTTTGCAGACAGGGTTTCCTTTGTTAATGTACGAAAGCTAGGGAGTAGGATCCAGTGCAGAAGAGGACATCTGAAGAATCTGGGAAGAACTTCAATCCAGTAGCAGAAGGATCCAGAGTTCTGGGCCCCTTTGCAAGAAAGAGAACTGGAAGAGGTACTGGTACACCCCACACAGAAACAAACAAGGAAAACATACATTTGAGCTCAAATAAAAAAGACACTGGGAAAAAACCCACAAGGAACATTAGGAATTCCACAAAGGAAAATGTATCTGTCAGAGGGACAAAAATTTGAAGGTTTTGAAAAGGAAAATAAGAATTCCTTAGTAAGAATTGACTTGAAAATTTACATGTGAAAAGTTTCACCAGCAGATCAAAAGAATAACTTGACTTGCCTATTACTTGATGTGACTGAATACACCTACCTGAATTATTTTATGTTGATGTGAGCAAAATGTTACTGTAGTATTTAATAAATCGCACTAAAAATCCTATTCCTGAAAGTAAATTTCATCTATGTAGTTCATTATTACAAATCACTCACTATCTACAATTAATACTTGTAACATCACCTTGATAGTGGCTTATCCACTTTAGTTTATTTTCTTGCTCTCTACTTGCCTCATAGTAAAGGGAGAGTAAGACGAGGTTAGTGAAATCCTTCAGCTTCCACCTGAAGAAACAGCCAGACTCTGACCACTCAGGTCATCTGATTACATTTAAACATCATTGATGCTGTTGCAAGTGAGTCTGATGGTAAGCTCTTTGGGGTAAGGAGGGGCAGCATTACCATATTAATCTATCGAAAAAGTGGATTCTAGTGATAGCTATGATGGTATATGGAGATAACTTTGGGTCAGAAATTTCAGCCCCATTGGATTTAGCTCGTCCCAATTGGAGACCAGCTCTCTGCTTCCCAGAGAAGAGTTCTAGAAGGTGTGATCCACCGGAATCTAAAGGTGCTCTCCATCTCATTTCTCATGATATCATTACTAAACCTGGGGTGGTTATCTGGCAACAACCCTATCAGATTCCGGAGGCCCAGCAATAGGCCATCGCCAAGGAGCTGGAAGAGATGCTTAATTTGGGAGTCCATGAAGAGTCCATGAGTGACCGGTCACCCATTGTCCTGGTTCCTAAACCCAATGGAAGCATCAGATTCTGCATTGACTTTTAGAGGGTCAATGCAGCTTCTAAACTGGAAGTGTATCCCATGCCCAGAGTACATAAGCTAATCAAGTGACTCAGTGGAGCATGCTTTATATCAACCTTAGACATGACCAAGGGATACTGGAAGGTACTCTTGACTCCAACTGCCAGGGGAAAAAACGCTTTTTTCCACCCCACAAGGTCTGTACAGTGCTGCCCTTTGGATTACATGGGGCTTCTACCACGTTTCAACACCTAGTCGACTATCTACTGAGACCGCACAAGGAGTATGCGGCTGCCTATCTTGATGACATTGTCATCTGCAGCAGAGACTGGACCACCCACCTAACCCAAGTACAAGCTGTATCAACCAGCCTGTGGAAGGCCGGGTTGACAGCCAACCATAAGAAATGTTTTCTGGGAGGTCACAATCTTCAATACTTAGAGTATTTAATCGGGAATAAGCAGATATGACCTTAACTATGGAAGGGGGAAGCCATTGCCAAGGTCCCTACCCCAAAATCGAAGAAAGAGGTTCATGCCTTCCTTGGACTGATTGGCTATTACCACCGGTTCATCCCTAATTTTACAAAGATGGCAGAGCCGTTAACCAGTCTCCTCTAGAAGAGAGCTCCTGAACGGATCCAGTGGTCACTGGATCTGGACCTGGCCTTCCAGCATCTCAAGAAGGCCGTGTGCTCTGAACCAGTCATGAGTAGTCCTGATTTCTCTCTACCATTTATTGTGAAAACTGATGTCTCAGAGGTGGGTCTAGGAGCCATTTTGTAGAGTTGAAGAACATCTCATAGCCTTCAGCAGCAGTAAACTACTCCTTTGAGAAAAGCATTATGCAGTGATTGAGAAGGAGGCCCTTGCTGTCGTGGGCACTTGAAACCTTTAAATACTAACTGCTTAGCCATTTGTTTATACTATGGCTCACCAACCCCTCAAATGGATGACTCGGCAGAAAGAGTCCAATGGGGTATTATGTGGTGGTTCTTGAGTCTTCAATTCTACCAGTTGCAGTTCTGCAATAGTGCTGGTTGGACTCACCTGAACATGGACTTCCTTTCCCAGGTGGAGGTCCCTGGTGAGGCAGGTGCTCAACGGGGTATGGTTGAGCTGAGATGGAGGGTGTGTGATGGGTCTATAGAATGTTATCCATCCTTTTCCAGAGGGATTATCAACAGGCCCCTTTAAGAGAGCCTGCAGCTCAGAGTTCAGGGCTGGGAGATCATGGCTCACAGGAAGAGGTTAAAAATCCAGCAGGCTGCAGGAGGGAGAGAAGCCCCTGGAGCCATGAGTTCTTTCAAGGCAAGCCATACAAAGGTAGTAACTTTAACTGGGCAAAGAAAGAACTTTAACTGGGCTGGAGAAAGGCTGGGAGATCAACTTTGTGAAGGGTTAACAAACTGGGTTTGAATAAAAGCATGTTTTCTTTTCCCAGAACTGCTGTCTGTTTGGTACTTTAACAGAAAATCTCTTCCTGCCACACGCCATACTACCACAGTTCCACATTAGGAGCCACCACCTAGGAAAAGGATCTAGGTATCATCATGGGTAATACGTTGAAGTCCTCTGCACAGTGTGCAGCGGCAGCTAAGAAAGCTAATAGAATGTTGGGAATTATAAGGAAAAGAATGGAAAATAAAGGATATCATAATGCTTCTGTATCACTCCATGGTGAGAACACACCATGCAGTTCTGGTCACCAAATCTAAAAAAAGATATAGCGGAATTGAAAGAGGTACAGAGAAAAGCGTCCAAAATGCTAAAAGGGAGGAAAGGCTTAAAAGGGAGAAGGGACAGCTTAGTGAAGATATGATAAGTTCTATAAAATAAGGAGTGGAGTACAACAGGTAAACATGAATCGGTTGTTTACTTCTTGAAGAAGGATAAAGGCTAGGGGACATGTGAGGAAGCTGCAAAGTATACAATACATTTAAGACTAATCAGAAAAAATAGTTCTTCACTCAACATGCAATTAAACTCTGGAATTCATTGCCAGAGGATATAGTAAAAGCAAAGCTGGGTTTAAAATAGGTTTGGACAAGTTCCTAGAGGAAAAGTCCATAAACCATTATCAGAGTGGACTGGGGGGAATCTTTCTAGCTTTCAGGATCCTGCCAGATACTTGTGATCTGAACTGGCCACTGTTAGGATGCCAGGCTTGATGGACCATTGGTCTGACCCAGTGTGGCAAATCTTATATGCATGTAACCACCATCAAGGTACCCTGAAAATTATTAGAGTCACCCGTCTTCCGAGATTCTCTGCTAATTGTTTTACTTCCCTGAGAGATCTGGTACTAAGGGGGATGTTTACTAAAGTGCGGTAAACGTGACTAACGCGCGTTATACGATGTTAACGACCGTAAGTGCCATATAACGCACGTACCGATGCGCTAACGACCGTTAACGTAATACTACGCGCGTTAAGCATAGTTAACGATCGTAAACCTCCGCGGCGCGTTAAAACAGCGCAGAAGGTGGAGAGTGGGCGGAGAGAAGGGGTCAATGGGCGGGGAGTGGGCGGGGAGAGGCTCCCCTCATACTAACGCACTGAATTTCCGAGCTCAATTCCAACGCAAATGAAAACCTGTCGTTAAAGGCATTTAAAGGGAAGAGAAACCATTTCCGTCAGCAATGTACAGAAAAACCGGGGAAACCCACAAAACGTGAGCAGTGTGATACATGTGCACAGAACAAAATTCCACATAAAACGTTAAAAATGACCACAAGAAACATTTTAAAAAGCATAATTCAGCTGGGAAACAGTGATAGCAATGGGCAACAAGGAACAACACTCCCTGGAAAGCACCAAATAAAAAAGAAATGATGTGTGGAAGGGTCTACGCTCCGCAGACCCTTTCAAAGATCATTTCATTGTAATGGAGCTGTCCTGGGAGTGTTGTGTAATGTTGCCCAATGATATCATTGTTGCCCAGCTTGGTTATGGGTGTGTGCCCCTTTTCTGAGGTCTGTTCTGAGGTTTATGTGCACCTTTGTCTGCATACAAGGTAAATGAGGCCACAGTAAACCTGTTGCAGAGCAGGGTTTCCTGACTCGTCAGGCCGGTTTAACTAACTCCAGGGACTGCACTGTCTCTGTGGCCACAGTGTGGTGCAACAGACACAGCCAGTGCCTGTAAGACCAGAGGGTCACAGGTTCAAATCCCAGCTGGGGCTCCTGCCAACCCAGTCCCCATAGTTTTACCCACCACTAAACAGTGATAGTAAAGACACTCCATTATTGCAGATAACATACGCATGGCCTATATTTTACTACACCAAACACAGACACCAGAAACAGGCACATTACCTAAAGCAGAGTCCCGCAAATGCAGTCCTGGAGGGCCCCACACCATTCCGGCTTCATGCTGCCTCTAATAAAGATGCCTGTGCTGCATAGCTATGCACCACCCCCATGGTATGCAGATGTAGCTCATGCATATTTATGAGGGACAGCATGAAAACCAGAACAGTGTTTGGAACACCAGGACTGGAGTTGGGGAACTCTGCCGTAAAGCAGCAGCCAACAAGGCCGCACACCCACCCACAGGCCCCATTGGCCAATGCCTCCTGGAGAGGCAAGACATTGGGCCCTGCCTGTATCCCCCAATACTAGCAGTTGCATACCTTAGCAATGCCACCCTACACCTGGGTATATGGTACACAGCTATCAAAAGTTTCCTCTGATAACTGGCAGATATCAATTCCTACGTTAAGCACATTTTGCTCATTGAGCTCCACCATAACAATCATTCTGATGTCTGCGGTGTGTGCTGCAGGTCTGGTCTCTGACAGTGTTCACCACCCTGGGGAGTGACCCCCCAACAGTCTTGTGTACCATATCCATGCCTGTACTATGCCCAGGACTGGTGTGGTGGGTATGGCTGCTGACCACCTCTATAGTAGCACAATGCTGGCATAGGTGTGGGGGTGGCTGTCTGTCTATCCAGTGTGTGGTGGCTGCAAACACTTTCCACAGCCCACACTGCCAGCAATGTTGCCAGTATTGGGCTGCCAATGTGCATAATGAGGAGCAAGGTACCATGGGTATAGGCCGGACAGGGTGGCCTGGCCAGGGTGCATCTGCACAGGGCATAGGGCAGTGACAGGCACATTGTAGTGCCCGGCCACCACCTACACAGACAGGGTGGCCTCAGTATATCCTGCTGAGAGATCACTCTCACCCTGACTGTGCAGTGACCACAGCATGGCTAGGCACTCCCATAGTGCTATCTAGTATTTCTCTCATGTGATAAATATGGGTTTCCTTTTGGGGCCCAGTCACTGATGTATCTGCTTGCTGTGTATGCTGACATCCCAGTTCTGGGTGCAGGCATCTCCACTGGGCACTAGCAGACTGTTTGCAGCTGGTAGGTGTTGTGATGGAGTGGCTTGCAGGGTGCAGTGGCTGATGGCTTGCACCAGGGGAATATCAGATAGTGGTGGGGTGCAGCATACCATATCCAGGCCTAATGTCTGTCTGCTATTGTGTTATGGCTGTGTACAGGGCTGCATTGACTGCCCTGTGGGGTGTCTGTTCCTCAGCAGGACTAGGGTTAATGTTCCCCTCTACTGCCACCTTTGCAGGGAGGTAGACTGTGGATCTCTTGATGGGAAGACCCTGTTTGCCACCCTTGGCCCTGGGGGGGGGGTGGTGCATGGGAGCTACTCCTGACTGAAACAGACAGAGATGTCCAAGGTGGTCCTGCAGAACCTACCTATCTCACACAGTAACACTGCTTTGGACCTGCGCCATGGACGATGCTGTGGACCTGGTGCTGGGCGCCTCACTGCACCCTCAGGGTGAGCACAGTACCCGCACAATGTGACGGTGTGTAACTACTCTGTGCCAGTACAACACACGGTCAGTACCCCCTACCAGGCCGAGGTGCTGTGGGGGTGCACATGGTCAGTTCCCCCTACCAGGCCGTCGTGCTGTGGGGGTGCATTCCCCAAGGTGTGTATCTGTGGACAGCTGATTTGCATGTGCAGTGCATCATGGGTGTGACTGGCACAATCCAACCCTGTGAAACCCCAGCACCTGCTCACAGGCTCTGATAAACCATAGGCCATCACACGTACATCTGCTAGCATAATGCATAGGTGCAAGACACCCTACAGAGTCTGTAAAATAAGATGCCCACACTGGTAAAAACACACATACCCACACACGATTGTATGCGCGCAGCTACACACGGGGCTACGCACGTACCAATGCACGCAACCTCGCACGCACCAACGTACGTGGCTAGGCACACTCCGAGGGTGTTTTTCTGACACCAATACTCAACGTAACGAAAAACATGCCTCCTCTTTCCCTCTGTAATGTACAGGGTGATGCCTGGGACAGCCTTCTGCGTTAGGCACACTGGGGACTCGAACCCATGCTGCCTGTAACAGCGGTCAGTACCATAACCATTGTGCTACAGCTCTGTTTCAGTGCTTTGTGTCTGTACGTCTTCTTACGTTTAACGCGCAGTAACACGCCACGGCGCCCGGTAACGCTCGTTAATTTTTTTAACGCGCGTTAGTGGTGACGATGTACCGCCCATGTCCTTATTTGGGGTTTCTGTCACTACCGCGGCTCCTAACGCAAATTGCACTAACGCAGTTTAGTAAACATACCCCTAAGTAAAAATTATTTCTTTTTTAATGACACCCTTTTGTGGCCAAATACATGTTGCAGCTATGGGGGCCTTGCTTGCTACATCAGTGGTAACTTTGCATGTCTTCTAATTTGAAGAACAGTTTCTATACTTGTCTGAATGTTTTAATCATATAAAAGTTTGGAGACATTTAATGGATGATGTTTTTCTGATCTGGGATGTTTCGCTGGAAGAATTAGAACATTTTAGATAATGGCTGAATTGACAAAGTCCTACTCTCCAGTTAAGCATGATGTGTGATCAGATGAGTATTAATTTCTTGAATATTTAAGTATAGAAATATGAAAAAAGGCTCTTAACCATTCTATACTGAAAAGAGATTGAATGTAACAATTTGTTAAAATTTCAGTTTTCACCTTTTTTATTTGAAGACAGGTCTTTTGGTAGTCAATTCGGACAGCTTCACTGTATTTACTCATCTACTGAAGTTTGACAGGCTCTCTTTTGATCTGTTTAATAGATTTTTTTCAGTGAGGATACCCCTAGCGGACATTGATAAGCACATTTAAAAGAGACAGATTTGCTTATCATGAATGCCTTTTGATACATCCATTTTTCACTTTGTCTGAAAAGACCGTTCATGTGATACTGTATCTCAGCACTGGCATGCAGGTCTGTAGCAAGCCAGAAATGCACCCTGTGCAACTAACGACTCTGATGCCCAGCCATGTGTCGTAGCCCACTTCTTTTGGGCTTTCCAGAGCTCAGTGATGATATCCGTGTCCTTTCTGTACTTGCACCTTGTGTGGCCGTATCGCTCGCACCGCCCTTGGTATGATCCTCCTGTCATGTGTTGACATTATACAAGTTTTTTTCTAATCCCCCTTTGATTGATTATTTAGGTAGGAAGAACATAAATGAACGTGTTTCCCATAAAGATGTCAGTCGCAAGGAAGTGATGATGGAAGCAGCAGGGGCCCTGCCCTAAAACTCCTATGCTACCTGGGCTGCATTTGATCGCATTGATCGCGGCTAGTGTGGGTGTTAGTATCTCACGCTAACTGCACTTGCTGTCCTTAGCATGGGTGCATGTAATGCCTTCTCAATGGGTGCCATTAAATGCACTCATGTGGCAGCTTGCATGGTGTGTGTCTAAGGTCCATACAGGGGGACAGATGCACCTGCTCTCTGAAGTAGGCGTGGGCCCACCACCCTGGTAACATGGCCCACATGCACATTACCAGTGCAGGCTTTAGTAAACATGCGTTCCACGTCACTTCGTCCCATGAAGGATGGAGACGATGCTCTGGACATGTTTTGGACCTAAAATTTAAAGTATGATGTAAATTCACCTGCACACGGCTATGATTTTGGAGTGATCAGGTCTCCTCCTGATTTTTGGTGGTTGGGACGTAATTGCCATGGTTACATATGTTTTCACTTCATTGTATAAATATATTTATGTTTTAGACTAAAAGTTGTTACCCGTAGCTTGCAACTTAAATTTTGTGAAAATGATCCTGTTTTTCTTTGGTGCTCCTCTTATTTCGTCGCCTCGGACAGACTCGAAAACCTGCTTTCAAGTTTTATGCCTGGGGCTAAACCTTGATCTTTCTGGTTGCGCAAAGGGATATTTAAAGAATTTGGAATAATGAAATCTGAGAACGTACGAGACAATTTGATGATTTTAAATTTTGCACGCTGCTCTGGCGAAAGGTTAAAGTGTTGACAGAACTTGGAACTTTATATCCATAATCCGGATCTTACAACCTGGTTTTGCAGGGCTCTGAGTTTTATTTTGAAACACTTTTATTTATTTTTAAAAATACGAGGAATGTAATTGAGGGTTCTGTATTTAGAATCGGCACCTTTTCACTGACATAGAGACAACCTCTTACTAGGCATTTTCATTAATGTTAGAAAAAAATTAACCCTATTTCCGTGACATAAAAAGTACAGTAGGGAGAATAATCACTTTACACGACTCATGAAGCAATTGAATTTGAAGGTGTTGGTGTTTTGACATTAATTACTACCTTAAGGTAATATGCAAAACATTTTAAAGATTTCATAAATCTAATGTAGAGAAACTTAAATGAGGTTCACTGATAACAAAACATAATATGGGACTAAATGACGCCGGTATTATCTGACCAGGACGAAGTGATGTAGGATGAAGTGACACCAAATTTAAACATGCCTCAATGTGTACTAACTATGGAAGAAAGAGAATGGATGTGCCCTATTGATGGCAAAAAGTTGACTGAACATCGTTTTACCACCTGGGATTCATCGTATGATGCTCACATCATTATTTGTCCTTGCCCTTTACTTATGTGGGTAGGACTAGACAAAAAGTGAAGATAAGGCTTAATGAAAACCACAGCTGAATAGCTACAGGCAATTTGTTAGCCACTATGATTCACCATTTTTGACTAAACAACATAGAATTGATTAAGTTAAATGGAGGACCATTGATCACATCTGATAAAGTGAGGTGACTGGGTCCACTTGGTAAATTTCTGTGAGCAATTATGAATCTTTAATGGACAACACAGAGGGGAAGTGGATGTCACTGATCTGAATGGCTCTTTCAAATTCTTTTCAGCTGCTGTGACTGATTAATTGAGAATATATAGTACCATTGATGCAATGTTTGCTTTATTGCAGAGACTGCAAAGTGAAGAGTGGGATGTTGTGATGACTGACATGGACTACTGATCAATGAAGAGCATATCTCTGATGCAGAAAAGTCTTCTTTTTGAAAAATAATTCACATCAGAGTGCAGATATATGTTGCAAGTCCAGTTTTGATGGTTATTCTGTCACAGATAAATCTTTTTAAGGTGAACTATTGAATTATGATGAATTATTTTTATTTACATCGCTAATGGTGGTTCCGTATGATGTATCAGAAATGAAACAGAAGTGAAGAAATGAAATCAATGAATGAAATGTGACATTTTGGATGAATTTTTACTTGTTGGGAATTATATTGCACAGTTAGATATATAAATATTTTTGCAAAAAAAATTAATATGGGATCGATGATGAAACTGAGCTGTTGCTGTTTTTTTTTTTTAAATTTATTTATTTAAAATTATTTCTTTTCTACACTATCAAAAAAATCTAGGCAGCTTCCAAATGTTATACACAATGGGCCTGATATTCATCTGGGCAGGGCTAAGCGCCATAGCCGCTTAGCCCTGCCCGCCGACCCCTTAATCTTGGATATTCACTTCCATGGCGATGGAAGTGAATATCCAGGTCTGGCCGCACTGCCCGGTAGCTGCAGAGGTGAGGTTTTTCCTTGCCTATCTTATAGGCGCTGAGTACTAACCGTGCAGCTTCCAATATCGGTGCTGCATGGTTAGTGCTGGTCCGTGCCTCTGCTCTGCCCAATTCCTAGCCGGCTAGCATCAGGGTGCATAGGGGACTTAGTTAGGGATATTCGATGGCACTACCCATGTAAGTGCCGTCGAATATCCAGTTAGCCGGTATTTACATGGTTAACTGGCTGTTAACTATGTAAATGCCTTTTGAATATCTGGCCCAATAAACTGCACAACAAATCACACACAAACAATCACATGTAAAAGACTAATGGTGGCTCATAAAATCAAAATAAAAACAGTCAAAATAAAATAAAATAAATCATACAAGAAACCATATCAAGTAATATCACCCTTCATTCATATAAAACACATTATGATGGAATAATTACATAGGATACTGCTGATATTTAATGTAATACCGCTACTGAAAAAGCTTGTTGAAACAGTGTGTCTTCAGTTTATGGAAAAGAGACATGACTGAGAGTCATGGCAGAGAGTTCCATAATTTTTGTGCTGTCACGGAGAATATATGGTCTGCCAATACACTAAAATGTATTAGCTGATAAGATGGAATATCCACCAGCATTAGACATTTGGATCTTAACATACGCTGTGGGTGATATGCAATGCCAATGAAAAACTGAATGGAGCCTCCTGATGAAGTGCCTTGAAAACACTATTGATTAATTTCAGGGAAATAAGCTTCCCCTGTGAAGGCCCTTTTGTTCTAATTGAAATATTAGATGACGAGAGTTGTGGTATTTGAGATAATCTGATATGCTCCTGTTGATACAGATAAAAGGTGGTTGGGGTATTTTATAAAGGCAACATGGGCACTTATGTGTCTTTATCAAATAGACTTCTACAATGACATAGTGCACAAATTCTCTTAAACAAATTTACACCTGCTCTGAAGAAGGCACAAATGTACATACAGTATATACTCAATGCATGTACTTCACAAGTTCACCCATATTCTACCCAAGCTACACCCCCGGAAATGCCTACATGTAATAACATAAAAATAGCTACAGTCTTTTGGTGTGGGGGTTTATAAACACCCACTCAATTTGCTAATGGTCATTTTATGCAGATAAACTGGTGACCACACTCCAGAATTTTGCCTTACTGAGGAAGCCTCTACAGATAACTATCAAGAAAGTGCATCCTTAAAGGAGCATCCTTCTCACACAACTAAACCATCTGATGGGCCAACGCAGTAAAGCGTGCTAGGCTTTGCACATAGGTTAGCTCGATTTTAGTGCGCAGTTTTGTGCACTGCCAATACAAGAAGCAGTTTTGCAGATAAGCAAACTGTTCGCAAAGCTTCTGAGTAGCCAGCAGCACACAGCACATTTAAATTATATTTCAATTGATGGTAATGAAGCAATTAGCAACGTAGCACTGATGCAGAGAAGTGCACAGAAGACTAGAAGGTTGAGCGTAAAAGCCAGCATTTTAATGTAAGATCTAAGGAGGAGTAAAGGATAAGTTCTTGGTCTGCACTCAGTACTAACGAGAAGATTATGCCTGTTTCTTCTGCATGCATATTCTGGGATACTATTCTGCACATAGCCATTTTGGAAATATTATTATTTATGCATAGAATAGCTTTCCATTGTGTGGGCAGATGGTATGCCTATGCAATTCCAAAGCACTGAATTGTTGTATGGCACGTCAGAGTTGCATGTGCAGACCATCCATGTATAAGATTGACTGATATCCTGTGCAGAAATAATAATATTGCAAAAATGGCTGTGTGAGATCTCATCATAGGCATGGTGGGTGCCGATAAAACTACTTCTAGCACAGATCCGTGCGCATACTCTCCCATGTTAGTGTATGGTTTTACACATTGGGGAGCAAATTTTCTTTGTTAGGCTTAGATTAGAAAACAGCGCGTCAAGCTTTAGCACACGGCTCTAACACAAGGTAACTGCATCGGCCTGTGAATGAGTTGGAGTTTATCTGGAAATGTTTCACTTAAGAGGAAGAGGAGCGATTGAGAGTACAAGGATTTCAGACATTGGATTTATCAAGTTTAACGTAGATCGATTGTTTACCTTATCAGAATATAGAAAGACTAGGGGACATGCAATGAAGCTACAGGGTAAGCTATTTAAGACTAATAAAAGAAAATATTTTTTCACTCAACGTGTAATCAAACTCTGGAATTTCTTACCGGAGGATGTAGTAAAGGCTGTTAGTGTAGCTGGGTTTAAAAAAGGTTTGGACAAGTTCCTGGAGGAAAGGTCCATAAACCATTATTAAGAAGGGACCCAGGATATCAATGCTTGAACCAATACAAGCATTGTGGAACCTGTGTCCCTTGGGGAAACTGCTAGGTACGTATGACCTAGATTGGCCACTGTTGGAAACAGAATACTGGGCTTGATGGACCTTAGTCTGACCCAGTATGGCATATCTTATGTTCTTATGTTCTAACTGACTAAAATTGATTAGAGTTTGAAGTTAAGGTTCTGTAACTGAGACATCATAGAAACATAGAAAAATGACGACAGAAAAAGACCACATGGCCTATCTAGTCTGCCCTTCCATATCAACAACTACAACAGTCCCCTTTTTTCCTTTAGAGATCCTCTGTGTGTGTCCCATGCTTTTCTGAATTCAGATACTGTCCTCATCTCTACCACCTCCACTGGGAGACTATTCCACAGATCCACCACTCTTTCCGTAAAGAAATATTTCCGCATATCACTCCTGAATCTATCCCCCTTCACCCTCATCCCATGTCCTCTCGTAGCAGAACTTGCTGTCAATTGAAAGAGGCTCTCCCCCTGTGCATTTATGCCACGGAGGTATTTAAACGTCTCAATCATATCACCTCTATCCCGCCTTTCCTCTAAGGTTTACATATTAAGATCCTTAAGTCTGTCCTCATATGCTTTATAATGAAGACCACTAACCATTTTAGCAGCCACCCTCTGTACTGACTCCATCCTTTTTATATCCTTTTGAAACTGCATTCTCCAGAATTGCACACAATACTCCAAATGAGGTTGCAGCAAAGACTTATACAGAGGCACTATCACCTCCTTTTTTCTGCTAGCCATTCCTCTCCGTATGCACCCAAGCATCCTTCTAACTTTTGTGGTCGCCTTTTCTACCTGTTTAGCTACTTTAAGATCATCAGACACAATCATGCCTAGGTCCCGCTCTTCTTTAGTGGACAAAAGTACTTCACCCCCTATACTATATTGCTCCCTTGGATTGCTGCAGCCCAAATTTACTATTATTTATTTACATTCTCTTATATACCCTGCTATTCTGTATCAGTGTGGTTTACATTGAACAAACTGAAATTACATTGAACAGGGCATTGTAACTTGGAAATAACTATTTTACAGGGAACATGGGCTATGGAGCATTAAGTGGCTTGCCCAAGACCACAAGGAGCACCTGTGGGACTAGAAACCCCAGTCCTTCCAGCCCAAGGTTGCTGTCCTCTAGTGAGATTTGAACCCCTGATTTTCTGGCCTAAAGTACCTTGCCCCAACCACTAGGCCACTCCTCCACTCCATTTTTCAACATGTGTTGGGGTTTTCTTGGCTTGTATTTCTGCAGCAGTAGCTAGCTGCAGAACCCGTGAATTGGGTCTATGTGTTATCTGCGTCCCATTGGGTCTATGTGTTATCTGTTATCTCTAGCAATAAAGAACCTTGCTTTGGAATCCACCAACCTATTCAGCCTGCCTTTATTTGCCTGGAGCGGCCTTATGTATTTTACAGAAGTTTCTTTAATGGACACGGCTGGGATTATAAGAGAGCAAGGGAGAATTATTCCTTTCACAGAAGGACTACTTAATCCCATCCAAAGAAGTATCAAGAAACGCAGACAAGAGACAAAAAAAATATGGCAGAAAGATACAGAAATCTTTCCCATTGTACTGGGAGCGACAGGCATGATAAAGAAGAATTTCCAGGCGCATCTTGCTAAACTGGTACATCTTACGAACTCCAGAAGGAAGCTCTCTTTGGCACAATGCAAGTATTGCGCCGAGAATTAGCAGTAAATTTGAGAGATTAAAATCATACTCCAGATACCCTGGCTTGGAAGTGAGATTCATGACTATCATGGTATCCGCAAAATTAACCTATTTGGAGAAAATGGCCCCAGAGAATCTTCTCAAGAGGTCTACTAAACCATCTGTTTGTCCATGACCACTTTGGAATCTAGTAATCAAGGTGAGGAATGGAACTCCTCCTACCCAATAAGTGGTTACATACAGTATATATACAGGTGAGACATGAAAGCATGCAAAGGGAATAACTCATCTACATGGAACCAAAGAGTTGCAGAGGATTAACTCAGCAGCAGACAGTAAGCTGATAGTAAAGGATATGATGCTTGAAGTGGGCTAAAGCCGCTTTGAAGCACAATACGTCTCCTATCACCAATCTACTGCCCGCAGTCGAGTTAATCCTCTTCAGCCCTGAGGTTCTAAAGAGGCAGGTTCCTCTCTGTGAGTGCTCTCTTTTCTCACCTAAATATATTTAATAGGATTTTCTCTGAGGTATTCTTTCGTGTTCCTACAAACACTGACAGTTCTCAGTCTCACCCATGTATTTCTTCAGAAAAAAAACTGACAATGTTGCTAACCAGTTCTTTCAGAAAATGGATCTGATTTCCTGTAAAAAGAAAACAAAGATTACCCGTCCCTGTCACTGTATCTCCCTGAGTCTGATTACTATGAATGTGCCGCCAAAATATGTGTCACACTTTGTTTTGTGATGGCATATCTTTGAAATTTAATTTGTGTGTATTATTGGGATTCATGGCTATCTTTTTGTAATTTGTGTCGATTTCTGCTTATTGCTATTCTGCTTTATTTGAGCACTGTAGACCATCTTGCTGGTCCTAATGAAAGGTGAAGGTGGCATAGTATAAAAACTAAACTAAACTAAAGATGGCAACAGGTTCTAGGAATTGCAGTTCACTCAGTGTCAGGATGTGATTGCGATGCAGGTAGCTGATGAAGTAAATGGAGGAAGCAGCAAAGATTTTCGGGCTTCTGTTAGTTCGTCAGATTATACCCATTTGATTAATCTTTGTAAATTGAAACATTTGTTTGTTCATCTGACTTGTTCCCATTAAAGTCTATGGGGAAGCTATTTTCAGTGCCATAGTCAGGTTTGCCATCTAATCAGGGCCGGCCCTAGGCATGTTGCCTACACAAGGCCCCACTCAACCAGAGACCCTGAATCTTTGGAGTTTCTCTGCCTCGCTGCCTTGCGCTCTCCCCTACAGATTTCAGCAACGGCTTGCACCCCTCCCCCCTTCTCTTAAACCTTCTGGGCAGAGTCAGCACTAAAATTAAAGCAAACCATGGCGGAGCCTTGTGAATGAGGCCAGCTATTCTGTTAGCATGCTGTTTCTATGTAGGGAACTGTAGTAATTCAGTTTTTCCAGTGGGTATTTGGATGTTCTAGGGCCCACTGCAATTTGGGCTAGGTTCCTCATTGAGTGAGTTTTGGAAATTAGTGCTATTATGGAATGGTATTATTTTCTTTATAAGTACTGTGCTGTGGTTTTAATTGTTTTTTTGGTCCTTGTGTGACGTCAACTGTAGGGTGTTGGTGGAGGGTAATAGAATATGGATAGGCTTTGAGATTCGCATTTTTGTGTCAATACTGTCATGCTGAAATTAAAGTCTTTTGTTAGTTTAGATTCAAGGAAATACATTTTAAGTGAACATTTCAGTTTAATTTTATTTTGTGGCCTAACAGCTTTACTATTGTTGATTTCTGGGCTTTTCCAGCTCTGGTATAGTCCAATCCAGCCTGTGCACTATGATCTTCAATTCACAGCTACCGGGATTGTTTTCCGGCATACAAATATTTTATGCAAATAAGGCCCTGCAATGAGTCTCCACACATGGCTCCGCATTACCCTAGGGCCGCCCCTGCATCTAACCTGCTTGAAATGTGATGATAGACACCTCTAACAGCCTTATAAGCCATCAAGAGTGTCACAAACCCTCTAGGACAGTGGTTCTCGACCTTTTTTGTACCGTGACCCCTTTTACCATTGGTCAACTTGTGGTGACCCCCAATGATAAAATCAAATGCGTCTCTCTTCCTTTACCGTTAACGCATTGTCGCTGTAATCATTTGTTGAATTATTAATATATTATAGGCCTTTGCAATATATTTTTATTTATAAAATTTACTTATTTAAACCACAATAATCACAATAACAAGTAACAATATTTGATTTCAAAATTATTATGATTTTGTAGTCAAATCACTAATATGAAATAAAATTATTTTTTCTACCTTTGTTGTCTGACCAATTTATTCTCTGATCATACTGGTCCCGATCTGAGGCTTCTGCTTTCCTGTCTTCTCTTAGCTCTCTTTCTCTGGTCTATGGTCCATCTGCCATTTCTTATCTCTTCTTTTGTTTTCTTCACTTCTTTCCATCAGCCTATTTCCAGTCCCCTTCTAGTCCAAATACCATGGCAGCCCCTCTCAGCATCCACTCCCTTCCAGTCCCATTCTCCCATCCTCTCGCATCAGCCCATTTGTAACCCTAGCCCCCAGTTTTCTTCCAAGGCCAGCAGCTCTATCCTCCCCTCCCCACCATCAGCCCATTTCCAGTTGAAGCCCCCCCAATCAGCTCACTTCCAGTGCTAGTCCCACCTCAACCCCATAACCAGTGCTAGGCTCCCCTAATCAGCCCATTACCAGTCCTACCCCCCACCCCCATCAGCCCATTTCCAGTTGAAGCCCCCCCCCCAATCAGCTCACTTCCAGAGCTAGTCCCCCCTCAACCCCATTACCAATGCTAGGCTCCCCTATTCAGCCCATTACTAGTCCTTCCCCACATCAGTCCATTACCAGTCCTAGCCTCCTCTAATCAGCCCATTTCCAGTCCTAACCTCCCCGATCAGCTCATTTCCAATGCTAGACCCCCATCAGCCCATTACCAGTCCCAACCCCCCCATTGATCAGTCCATTCCCAGTCCTAGCCTTCCCTAATCAACACATTACCAGTCCTAGCCCCCTACCCGATCTGCCCATTACCAGTGCTAGCCCCCCATCAGCCCATTATAATCCTAACCCGTACTGTCTCTCCCCTCTGTCCAGCATTTATCCCCTGTCTGTCCAATATGTCCCCCTGTCTCTCCCCTTTGTCCATGTCAGCCCCCCTCTGTCCATGTCAGCCCCCCTCCCTGCCTCCCTCCATCCATCCATCCATCCATCAATCCATGTCAGTCCCCTTCTCTATCCATGTCAACCCCCCTCCCTCCATGTCAGCCCCCTCCCTCCCTCCCTGCCTCCATCCATCCATCCATGTCAACCCCCCCTCTCTCCATGTCAGCCCCCTCCCTTCATCTATCCATCCATCCCTCCATGTCAGCCCCCTCCCTCCCCCATGTCAGCCCCGTTGCAGGTTCCCTGCCCCCTCCTCCCTTCTCCCTATGTCTGCCTGCTACTGCCCTGTTCTTCTGTAGTTGCGGCTCCCTGTCTCTTAGGGAACCGCTGCTGTGCCTGTGAAGCCGTTGCAGAGCCTTTCTGTCTCTCGACGGGCTCCATGCAGCATTGTTCCGCCTCCAAAGGAAGTTGTTTACCACTTCCTTTGGAGGCGGGACAATGCTTCACGGAGCCCGTCGAGAGACGGGAAGGCTCCGCAACATTTTCACAGGCACAGCCACGGTTCCCTAAGAGGCAGGGAGCCGCGGCTGCAGAAGAAGGGAGGCGGTCAGTTTGCCGCTGCTGAGAAGCGGATTCGGCAGCGGCAGCAACTTGTGTGATTTTTTATTTTTTTAAACTGGAGTGAGGTGACTCCTGCTAAATCCTGTGACGACCCCCGTGGGGGTCTTGACCCACAGGTTGAGAACCGCTGCTGTAGGGGCAGCACGAGAGGAGCAAAGAACATGTACAGTGGCAGAATAAGTACCAGAAACCACCAACAAAAGGGAAAAGTGGTACAGAGGACAATGAACACGTCAGATAGGGGAAGAGGGCAAAACAACACCGCAGCTTTGAGAGCAATAAAATGGCAAGGAAAATGGCGTATCACCCAAATTACCTGCAAGACTCTAAATTATGCCAGGAGAACCAGCACAGCACAGCACCAAGATTAGCTGGAAGGCCTTAAATTATCACTGAAAAAAAAATGAAACTAGTAACTTTATAGGGTTGCCAAGTTTTTTAGTTCCATGAGTGAGATTTTAAGCCAGTCCTGGATTTCTGACAATCTCGTCCTGATGCATCATGAGACCTGCAACACTGATGCCAATGGATAAAATCAGGGACTACAAATACCATACTGCACTGCAATGCAAATTTAAAACCAGGACTGACAAAAAATCTCACTCATGGAACTGGGTAAGGGCAACTCTGACTGCAGCTTAAAATCTAAATGGAGGGAGGGGGAGACGACTAAAAGTAACCTAATCTAAATTTAGAATTTTACAAAAGTTAAGTTTTGATATTGAAAATTGCAGTTGCATTTTTTTGCCATTCAATTTTGGACAAAAGAAAAGAAAAATGCCCAAAGATATTAAAATATGAAACGGGGAGGTCTTTCCTAATATATGATTAGTCCGTACAGTCAATGAAAAACCAAAAATAAAAAGGTTTTAATGGTTGAAATACTATTACGGATACAATCTAAGATCTCCTCCCCCCTCCATTTTATTTTTAAGCTAAAGTAATTAGTAAAATATTTTTTCAGTGTGGTTTTTTGGTGAAGTAATCATCACTCTCTGTTTGTAGGCCAGGAGGAACAGCACAGCTTAGCATCCAGATCATCTGCTAGGAGGCTCAACACAGCACAGCAACCAGATTGCCTGAAAGTCCTTAAAACAGTAGAGGAGATCGAACACAAGAGCGGAAGAGGCAGCACAAGCCCAGGCCGCAGGAATGGGGTGAGCTCAGCTAAGCTGTGTGTTAGAGTTCTGGCACTGAGGACTTAGATTCCAGCACTGGAAAATTAATTACAAAGGAAGAGTCCTCCAGGGTGGAAGAAATATTTATGGAGTGCACTCCACTCAATCAGAACAATCTAAGAGTCTCTTAGTCGATGACTCAACAAGTACAGTTTCTTAGTTGATGAGTGCAGCAAAGGATGATGGTTGATGTGAGGGCAATCTGTCACCTCATGATATCAAGGATTAATTCAGCTATTAGGCTGGCTCGGCAGTGTTTCCTTCTTCCATAGTTCTCCATACTCATCCCTCCTGATAGAAATACCAGGACCAATATTCAGCACTGCTGAAGACTAACTCTGGGTCATATATAGCACCAGCATTGAATATCCAGGGTAGCCGCAGAACCTGGAACTTAACTGGGCAGCAGTGATATTGTGGTGCCGCCGATTAGCTTTCATGGGTAAGTTAGGCCAGCCTTTGCCTAGGGTTACTAGATGTCCCTGATTTCCGCGGATTGTCCCCAATTTTAAGGCTGAGTCCCCAACTCCCACCTGTTTGGCGGCCTCCTGTCTCTGATTCCAGCAATGTGGACAGAGGGGGCAGGAGAAAAATATTTTCGATTTAGTGATGTAAATCTATCAGTTTTTAGAATTTACAACCATTATCGTTATATTTTGGCCTCTGAATATCCCACTAGCCGGCATTTACATGGTTTGCATATCTGCAAATCATGTAAATGTCTGAATATCCCACCTCCCCCACCCCTCCCCCACCATTCTTTAGTACAGGATCAATGCAAGGATATCATGCACCTTAGGAGAAACTTCCTTCTGGTGCCCCTCCCCCTTCCCACTGCATACAACTTCTTTTACCTGGTGCCCTCCCTCCCGCCACCGCAGCATATCTACATAATGGCCACTTTTCAGCATCAATTTCCCCATGGACAAAATGCATGAGAAAAGGCACTGAAGAGCACCTCAGATTCTTCTGAGATGTGGGTCCAGTCTTATGAGAAGATCTGCAAGATTGACCCCATGCCTCAGAGGAAACTCACATGCTCATGCCAGCCATGGTGCCAGGGGCTGAGCTGATGTTGTCTACTCACTGCCTCCAGAATGCTGGCACTCTAGACGACCCATTAGGCAAACTAGGCGAAGTGCTGGGCATGCTTTGGTCAAGGGAATAATAGTAGCTTTGATCCTTGCTAGAACCTCCAAACAAGCACAGTAATCCAAAGTTCTAAAGATTGTTGAAGAGACAGCTCAAGGCTCATCAATGGTAATAGGCTAGTAGAGTCCCCTCATTGCACTGGGTTCAATTTCTCCCAGACTCAGGCTTTTAGGAACCGCATGTCAAAGCGGGTAGCAGAACAGAGGCATATAATAAGAAGCCAAAAGGACCCACAAAGATGCAAAGCAGGAAAAGGATGAGGAAGAGTGGCCCAGGAAAAGCCAAAGTACATTGGTCGTGGAGCCATGCAGCTAAAAAGGTGGTGAGAAACCAGCATGGCATTTACTGTATTTAAGGAGGGTGAAAGTCATATAGTGGACTGGGGAAATTCACTGCTTACCTCTGCGATAAGCAGCATGGAATCTGTCTACCTTTCTGAAACTTAACTGGTATTTGTGACCTGGATTGGCCACGTTTGGAACCAGGATACTGGGCTTGATGGGCCTTTGGTCTGACCCAGTATGGTATATCTTATGTTCTTACATTCAGTGATAGAGCTGCTCCCTGGACAGGCACACAACAAAGGCAGCAGGTGGCAGCACCGTGGGACGGCTTCATCCAGATAGTCAGCATTAAAAAGTTTGGTGAAAGCTTATCTTGCTTTAGACTGTGGCAGCCTCCCCTTGTCAGGCTTTGCCAGAAGTGGTTGAGCCTCCGGGATTTATTTTTCCTGAGATTGTATGGAAGTGCGTGGATCACATCTGGCCAGCTGAATCCAAGGCTGTGGGGTTGATCCAGTTTAATTGCAGCAACAGGGATTCCCACTCATATACCGTGTTGTACAGATACCTGAACAGCAAGCAGCGATACAGCACTGTGAACAGCAACAGGATAGAGGTGTACAGTAAACCGCTACCGTCCTCACAACCAGGCTCAGGAGTCAGGACTGGAAGGGACTCATCCTGCCTCTGAACTCCTCCTTGGCTCCTGCTGTAGACTGTGGGGTCCAATGAGCTGAGAAAGAGAAGGATTATAATTATCACATTTCAAGAGCAGACCATGAGAAAACATTAAGTCTCATCTCCTGCCCAAGAGTCCCCAAAAAGAAGACCAAAACATCTGTTACACACACAGTTCTGCTGTGTGTCTCCAGACCTTTGTCCCTTTGGAGGAAGAGTGACTATCCTATAATGGGTTCTTCATTGCCCCTCATTCTAGAAAGCGGGTTGCAATCCACCTAAACGCTATTCCCCCACAGGCTCTCCCCATACGTCCTGTGCTTCAGGATGGGGAGAGCTGGTAGGGGGTGGAGTGTGAGCGGAGTGGGGGCGGGACACCAGGTAGCATGTACAGGGCCGATTCAGGTCATAGCCCTGTACATGCTGCCAGGTCTGATGGGCCGTATTGCATATACTACCTCAGAGATGGTATAAGCAGTTTGGGGGGGGGGAATCGGGGCAGGGGAGCCACCCAGGGAGCTGGACCAGGTGTGGGGGGTCACTGCCGCCCAATCCAGGCCATGGAAGGCCAGTCTTGGGTTGGGCGGTGGGGATATTGGGGGCTGGAGCTGTGGCAGTCTGGGCACCTATGGGGAGTTTGTGCAGGCAGGAGGGACACGTTGGGCCATCCTCGGTCCAGATTCTGGCTCCTGTGAGAATGTTTTGTTCCCGCGGAACAGAATTGGGTCCGAATGTAGCAGCCAATCAGCTTAAAGCTCTAATTCTCTCACTCACCCACAGAAGGAATACTCACAGACAGGCTGGTATGCAAACACAGGATCTTTAATGTGCGCACAGGCCCAGACAGAGAAACCAGCAATCTCCACAAAAGTTCTGAGCCCCGAGGGGCGTCTTACAATGCCTTATATACAGTACAATTTTAAACTCATTCTATAATCCCATTTGCCACAGGTATTTCCTGTCCACCAATCAGCAGCCCCTGGGGAAGGTACCTGGGTGACCTGTTCAAACCGGTGTGCTCTGGTCTGTTGATTTCTGGGCTAGGGGATATTGTGTTCAGACCTGGAGTGGGGGAAGGGTGTCTACTGAAATCTTAATGCCTTCTCTTAGCAGGCTGATCACTTGTGTAAGAGCCTCATGGCTTGGGGGAAGGGTCAGGCTGATCACTTGTGTAAGAGCCTCATGGCTGCCTCACTCCCCCCTTTTTAAGTGAGACCTCAACCGCTAGGGGCGGTAGAGGGCAGTATTACTGGAGGCAAGCCGCAGAGGGGTGTATTGGGTCAGGGCCATGACAGTGGTAGCCGCCTTGCGTTCCACCAGGGTATCAAGGGTGGTGGTAATGAAGCAGTAAAGAATGGGGATACAACAGGCAGAATGGCACATAGCAGTGAAATAAAAAGAACCCCTACCACTGGGATTTTAGTCCCCCTAGCCAACTGAACCACTTCATAAACCACCCAGGACCCATGGACGGGTCAGTAATATGATTAACTAGATCACTTAGGTCTTGGATAGAGTGTTCAATGGAAACACTTGCGTCAGTGAGTTTAAAACAACACATACCCTATACCCTCTGTAGCAACTCCTGCACAAAAGTTTTGTTCCGTGTGCAAAAGTTGCTGTACTGTCTGTAAAAGGTTGCAGGGCCTGCAGAGGCCTCTTTCCTTTGGGACAAAGGAGGGCCGTGTGCAAAAAGTCTGCAGAGGCCTCTTTCCTTTGGGGCAAAGGCTCTTTCCCTGGGATCCATCCTTATCAGCATATTAATGGCTTTTATTCTTGCTAGTGTTGAGTCATTCTGGCTGCACTCTGCCATTCCCTTTGCTTCATTAATCACTGGCACTGTAGTTTTCAGGGCATATGAGTACTTTGTATCACCAGCATTGTTTGGCCTGTTTAACTTGTCCAGGCTTGCCCAGCTTGCTCAGGCCTGTTTAACCTGTTCAGGCCTGGCATGTCTTTTCTTGTGCTGGGTCCATTTTCTGTGCACTTTCAGGCCTGACCTGTTTCTTAGCTGGGTCCATTCTCTGTGCACTTCTGTTCAGAGTATGGTTCCCCCTGGCTTTACTCTTGTTGTGCTGGGCTCTGGGTACTCATTTTCTTAGCCCACATGTTTTGTTCCGTGCCATCATAATGTATTACAGCCTCATGCAAAGATGCAGCCATACTAGACATACCTATCAGCCAATTTCCCTTCATTCCCAATTTTTCTTTTTCTTTTCTTGTGAATGGGGCAAAGGTAATCCCACTAAGGGCAATGGACAAGCAACCATTTGAGACAGATATTGAGACAGATAGGGGTCATCAGAAAAGCAGCTTCTGGTACTGTTCCCTAGAGACAACATACATTGTGTAACATCATTTTCTTGCAGCTGGTCAATAATATTGAAAACACATAACATGAAAGTATGTCAAAAGCAGCAGTGCTTAATAATGTGATAAAGAAAGTTCTGAGAATAGTACAGCAAAAACTTGAGCTGGTGTGGGTATTGCAGTTGCTGAAGCCGAAATGGCTTGTAGATTTCAGTTACTTTCTAAGAAAACAATATTAAAAGGATAACAATACAATCATTCACAGAAGCCCCCAAAACCCCCAGTCAGTCCAATAGTTCTTTTTCATGCCTCTCATTCTCATAGGCAGATATCTTGGCCCGTTTTCAATGTGACACACTGATCCAGATAGGGACTCCTTCACACATTTCAGCGGTGGGTAGTTCTGAGTTCTCGGGATGGTCTGCTCCATCTGGACTCTGGCCATTCCCCTCTGCTGGGCTCTCTGGATTGCAATTTGGTGACATGGCTCCAGGCCTTATTCAGGAATAAAATGCTCATCTCTTTTTTTCTTTCTTTTTTTTTGTTTGTTTACATATTCATTAGCCAGATACATCACTTCAAATTACCTTCATCAGTTTAATGTCCATCAAAAGTCCTTCTTCTTAATATCCCACTTCATCCCTCACAACACTCCCCCATCACCTGCATCATTCCACCAATCACATACATAGGTACTAATGTATCCTTATTATTGCTGTGTATACTGGACCTCTACATAATGTACTGCTACCAGTATATTTGGTAACAAAGTGCAAGTGTATAAACTAAAAAGATTTGTTTCTCACAGTGCTATAATATACTGTACTCCTGAAACTGAAAAACCCTCAAAACAAGGTACACTTTTTCTCTGGACCCCAATGCGTAAAATTCAAATACAGAAAAACAGGTGAATTTATTCCAACATCCAATAGTATAGCATCTATGATGTTACTGTTCTGTTCATCATTTGTCAGCACAGTGCTTAACAAGGCAAAGTAATTACCTTGAATCCTACACTTCAAAACAAGCATGAAACTGATACTTTTCTATAAAAAGGTTGGTGGATACCTGGAATGCAATATCATTGTAGTATCAGAAAAATCAATACAGTTGATCAAGGCAGTTTAATGTACCAAGCAGGAAAGAATGCAATCATCAAAACAGCATCCACTGTCTGCAGAATAAAATGTCAAAGATGGCATATCATGCAGAAGTATTACTTGTTTAATTTTGTATGTGCAGTCAAAACCAAATATATGTCCAGAGATAAAATTCAGGCTTTAAAAAGACAAGTAAAAAAAGTCTTCATTTCTTCATAATCTTATAAGGATTTTTTTTTCTCCCCCTTTTTTTTATAGGTTGTAACAAATGTGTTGCAGCTAATTTTCACACATCTGCTTTGCCCTACAGATATTGCTAACAGTAATTTGACAGTCCTTCTTCAGCCTTTGTTTGCTTCCAGCCTTACACAATCAAGATGCTAGTCAGACATTTGAGGATGCTCAAAGGAGGCACCCCCCATGGTTCTAGAAACTTAAAACTCCACAAATAAAATTGATGACAAGAGGATTGTTTGGAGGCTAGGTGTGGCTAGGTGAATTGCTAGGAGAAAGACTCCTAGGTGATTTTTTTCCTTTTGTCTTCTCTAATGGGCCTCCATTTATCTGCTAGAAGAAGGAACTCCTCCCAGTATCTTTCTATAGCTATGCAAACTATCTCAGCAGTTCCAACTACCCCTTACTCACTGCTGAGAGGTGTGATAAAAAATTTGGTTCTTTGACTATTGACTATGCATGAAACATAGTAATGAAACTGGATATGCATTAAATAAAGCAATTGTCTTCCTTCACTCTCTAATGGGCCTCCATTCATCTGCTAGAAGAAGGAACTCCTCCCAGTATCTTTCTATAGCTATGCAAACTATCTCAGCAGTTCCAACTACCCCCCACTCACCGCTGAGAGGCATGACCAAAACACTTTCTAAACTGTCCCTCTCCCTGCAATCAGTAGACCTGGTGTTTTCACTGTTTGGGGACACAGGGGCGATTTGTTAATAACTTCACCTTTTACTGATAAGAGTATCAAAATCAATCCTGAAATATAAAGACCTAATGTCTGGACAAAACCTTTCTTTCCCTAATCTTTCCCTAATGCCACAACTAAACACAGAGACACTCTAACATTTACAGAGACACTCTATCAGTTTCTACATAACAGCACATTAACTATATGGACCAGCCATGAATCTATATAGGGAAACTGGTCCGGATGCTGCTCCGCTACAATTTAGCCTCCGGACCCCATGCTCTAATCATAATTTTCAAATCACAAGTTACAGTGTAAATCTTCTAATCTCAATTCAAGGAATGCAATGTTCAGTGTAAATTTTCTAATCTCACTTCTGGGAATACAATATACAATATAATCCAGGTAACAGGCAGAGTTTTGGTTGCGCAAAACAGACAGGACCACAAAGGGAAAAAGAAAGAGGGAAAACAGAAAACAGAGACGTCTCAGCAGCGAATACTCATACACTCTCTTTCCTCAGTAGCAGCTGTTACAAATACACATTACACACACACCCTCTCTAGCTGTACCATAGGATTTAACTTTTACCATGTGGATAATAGTAATATGAGAAATATAGCTAGCTATTTTTCTAATGTCCACTAGATGGAGCTCCAGGATCACTAGCACAAAAGAAACCCCCAACACTAAAAGCACATGGCAACACAAAAGAAACCCCCAGCAACACAAAAAAAGCCCCCAACACTATAGGAGCACATGGCAACACAAAAGAAACCCCCAGCAACACAAAAAAGCCCCCAACACTATAGGAGCACATGGCAACACAAAAGAAACCCCCAGCAACACAAAAAAGCCCCCAACACTATAGGAGCACATGGCAACACAAAAGAAACCCCCAGCAACACAAAAAAGCCCCCAACACTATAGGAGCACATGGCAACACAAAAGAAACCCCCAGCAACACAAAAAAGCCCCCCAACACTATAGGAGCACATGGCAACACAAAAGAAACCCCCAGCAACACAAAAAAGCCCCCAACACTAGGAGCACATGGGGCAAAGGCTCTAAATAAATCGCCCCGATCATCGGAGAATTGCGATCAGCGCAATTATTCTTGAAAGGCACACTTAAGGGGGTTAAGTACTAATATTTTAGGCACTTTTTAATAGCTATGGCAGCGCTGCACTTTAAATACCTTTAAGGGGCCCGAGGTGGCAAAGTTAAATTTATACTGCAGTTATTTACCGGTACTTGCAAGCGCCCCCCCCCCCCCATTCCTACCAGATTTCAACCAGATACCAGATACAGACAGGACGAGCAATGGTTTCAGGGCCACTAAGACCCCTATTAGGACTGCTCGTTGCGGGTGATCGGGCCGCTACAGGTTTACAGAATTTACCAGGATTTACAGATACAGAGTACAGAACTAGCCAAACAGTAATAAGGTAGCAGTACTCACCAGAACTCTGATCAGACAGGGAGTTTGGATGCCAGTCTATCCAGTCAGTTTTCAATCGGGGATTCAGTCGCAGGGACCGACTGACCAGACAAACCAAGGTGTCCTTCCGGAGCACAAAGTGGCCCGGGGCGCCAAGGTCCGTTAATCACCTGGAGGAGCCGGTCCCTTACTGGTGGAGGCCCTGATCCTGCAAAAAGCAGTAGTCTTCCCACCGTGGGTGTGATGAGAGAGAGGCTTTTCTTTTAATTTGATTTAATTTAATTGAAGGTCCCATCTGGGTCGCCAGAATGTAGCAGCCAATCAGCTTAAAGCTCTAATTCTCTCACTCATCCACAGAAGGAATACTCACAGACAGGCTGGTATGCAAACACAGGATCTTTAATGTGCGCACAGGCCCAGACAGAGAAACCAGCAATCTCCACAAAAGTTCTGAGCCCCGAGGGGCGTCTTACAATGCCTTCTATACAGTACAATTTTAAACTCATTCTATAATCCCATTTGCCACAGGTATTTCCTGTCCACCAATCAGCAGCCCCTGGGGAAGGTACCTGGGTGACCTGTTCAAACCGGTGTGCTCTGGTCTGTTGATTTCTGGGCTAGGGGATATTGTGTTCAGACCTGGAGTGGGGGAAGGGTGTCTACTGAAATCTTAATGCCTTCTCTTAGCAGGCTGATCACTTGTGTAAGAGCCTCATGGCTTGGGGGAAGGGTCAGGCTGATCACTTGTGTAAGAGCCTCATGGCTGCCTCACTAACGGTCCCGTCTTCAGTGGGGGACAGCCCAGACATACCCCTCCTGGAACGGGGATCTAGGTGAATTCTCTATTCTTTTTTCAGATAGTAAAGAGTATCTGTCTAATGAGAATACAGAAGAGGAAACCAACAGGTCAGGTTTACATAATGTGCTGCAATCACCTAGCAATAGCCTTCTGCTGATGGACCAACACTATGGCTCCCCAACTGAAATACCAGTGAGGGCCGCAGAGGGACCAGCAAAGTTCCAGAATGTAAAAGGGCTACCAGTGCCCTCTAACTGCTGCCTTTGCTGCCTCTGGATCTCTTCAGCTTTAATAGGGATTTCTTTTATTGCTTTTTGATGTTAGGTTTGGGCATGGGGGGGGAGGGGGAGGACTTGAAAGGTAGCCACTGGAAATGGCCACCATTCCAGAGAGAGTGTAGTACAAACTGTCAAAAAAACATAACTAGCTAGTAGACACTGAAGGCAGAGAATGTGGGCAGGGCTGGGGTTGCCATTAGGCAAATTAGACAGACACCTAGAACACAAACCCTCCAGGGTCACCGTGGGGCTTCTGCCCCTCTCTGACTCCCGATGCTGACTTCCTGTTTGCACAGGAAGTTAGAGTGGTTGAAACTGCCACTCTGTGCAGGTCACCCTCCTCTATCTATTGAAGTACAAAAGATGTTTAAGTTTGCTTTGATTTATCCTCTTGCTATGAAGGGATTCACTGTGTCTGTCCCATGCCATTTTGAATTCCATTACTATATTTACCACCTCCATCAGGAGGGCATTCCAAGCATCCACAACCCTTTCAATGAAAAAGTATTTCCTGATGTTGCTTTTAAGTTTACTGCCTTGCAGATTCATGGTATGCCCTCTAGTGTAAGAGCTTCCCCTTCTTTGAAAAAGGTTTGTAAGTTCACTAATACCCTTTAAGTATTTAAAAGTCTGTATCATATCTCCCTTGTCCTCCTCCTGGCTGTGGCATCAGCTTTGCAATGTACATATTTTGTCCTGCAGCACTTTATTTTTATTTTATTAATTGCTGCCAGCAAACACGCCCTCACGTGCCGTAATTGAAGGTGCCACATAAGGCACTCTATAAGGCACTCCATAGGGCACATTATAAAGTGCACTGTCTGCCACGGCACCCTAAAATGTCCCTATAGGGCACCCTATAAGTTGCTCCACAGGATAACGTATAGTGCACCTTATATGGACGGTAACCATAAGGTGACCTATAGGGCGCCCTATAAAGCACCCTCTGAGGCACCTTATGGGTACTGTACGATGAGGGTGTTTTTGCTGGCAGCAATAATGTACATTAAAAATAGATAATGCTTTGGGCAGCCCTATCAAAGAACCCCACTGTGGGTTTGAACCCATGACCTCTGGCTCCACAGGCAGTGAAGTAACCATTGTGTTACAGCTCTATAGCTGCTAGTAAGCCCCTGGCTGGCTGCAGAGGGAGTGCATGTCACCACACAGACAGTCTGCTATGGTCACCAGGATAGGGTTAGCACACCCGTACCCATGATGCACTGCACATGCAAATCAGCTGTCCACAGATAAACACAAGATGGGGTATGCACCCCCACAGCACCTCAGCCTGGTAGGGGGAACTGACCATGTGCACCCCCACAGCACCTCAGCCTGGTAGGGGGTACTGACCGTGTGTTTTACTGGCACAGAGTAGCTACACACCGTCACATTGTGTGGGTACTGTGCTCATCCTGAGGGTGCGGTGAGGCACCCAGCACCAGGTCCACAGCACCTTCCATGGCAGAAATAGGCCATGCTGGAGGTCCAAAGCAGTGTTAATGTGTGAGATAAGTGGTTTCTGCAGAAACACCTTGGATATATCTGTCTGTCTCAGTCAGGTGTAGCCCCTATGGACCCCTAGGAGGATTATGTACCACCACCCTCCTCCTCCAGGGCTGAGGGTGGTAAACAGGGTCTCCCATCAACAGATCCACATTCTACCTCCCTGCAATGGTGGCAGTAGAGAGGACCATCAACCCCGGTCCTGCTGGGGAACAGACACCCTACAGGGCAGTCAATGCAGCTCTGTACACATCCATAACACAATAGCAGACAGACATTAGGCCTGGATATGCTAAGCTGCACCCCACCACCATCTGATATTCTCCTGCAGCAAGCATTCAACAGCTGCACCCTGCAAGGCACTCCATCAAGACACATACCAGCTGCAAACAGTCTGCTAGCTAATCCATAGTGCATGTTCCTGGTGGAAATGCATGCACCCAGACCTGCAGATAAAGTAGATAAATCAGTGACTGGGCCCCTAAAGGAAACCCATAAATATCACATGACAGAAAGACTATATAGCACTATGGGGGTGCCTAGCCATGCTGTCGTCACTGCACAGTCAGGGTGAGAGTGATCTCCCAGCAGGACATACTGAGGTCACCCTGTCTGTGTAGGTGGTGGCCGGGTACTAAAATGTCCCAGCCAGTGCCCTATGCTCTGTGCAGATGCATCCTGGCCAGGCCACCCTGTCTGGGCTATACCCATGGTACCTTGCTCCTCATTATGCACATTGGCAGGCCAATACTGGCAACAGTGCTGGCAGTGTGGGCTGTGGAAGGTGTTTGCAGCCACCACACACTGTATAGACAGACACACACTCCCACACCTATGCCAGCATTGTGCTACTATAGAGGAGTTTAGCAGCCCTGCCCACCACACCAGTCCTGGGCACAGTACAGGCATGGATATGGTACGCAATACTGTTGGGGGTCACTCCCCAGGGTGGTAAACACTGTCAGAGAGCAGACCTGAAGCACACACCGCAGACATCAGAAAGATTGTTATGATGGAGCTCAATGAGCAAACTGTGCTTAACGTAGGACTTGCTATCTGCTAGTAATCATAGGAAACGTTTGATAGCTGTGTACCGTATACCCAGGTGTAGGGTGGCATTGCTAAGGTATGCAAGTGCTAGTATTGGGAGATGCACGCAGGGCCCAATGTCCTGCCTCTCCAGGAGGCATTGGCCAATGGGGCCTGTGGGTGTGGGTGTGGGTGTGTCTGCCCCTGTTGGCTGCTGCTTTACGGCAGAGGTTCCCAACTCCACTCCTGGTGTGCCAAACACTGTTCAGGTTTTCATGTTGTCCCTCATGAATATGCATGAGATACATCTGCATACCATGGGGCTGGTGCATAGATATGCAGCACAGGCATCTTTATTAGAGGCAGCATGGAACCTGAATGGTGTGGGGCCCTCCAGGACTGCATTTGGGAGACTCTGCTCTAGGTAATGTGCCTGTTTATGGTGTCTGTGCTCGGTGGGGTAAAATATAGGCGTATTAACCATGTGTATGTTCTCAGCAATAAAGGTTTGTCCTTACCATCACGGTTTAGTTGTGGGAAAAATATGTGGACTGGATTGGCAGGAGTCCCAGCTGGGCTTTGAACCTGTGACCTTCTGTTCTTGCACACACTGTCTGTGTGCACTGCACCACCATGTTGCCACAGATATGCTGCATTCCCTGGGGAGTCCATGACTGTACATCCGACAGGGACTGTTTGTTGCAGTGCACGGCACCCACCTGGACAGGGCTAGGCCATGGTCTGCTGTGGCCACCAGCTGCTGCCACCTCCACCACCAGTACCGCTCCATCCTTAGATTGGAGACAGCATAAACCCTGAAGGTTTGTGGCCCTCCAGGACTGCATTTGGGGTAATCTGCTCTAGGTAATGTGCATGTTTCTGGTGTCTGTGCTCTGTAGGGTAAAATAGAGGTGTTTGAGCCATGCTTATGTTCTCTGCAATAAAGGTTCGTCTTTACTATCACTAGTTAGTTGTGGGTAAAATATGGGGACTGGATTGGCATGAGCCCCAGCTGGGGCTTGAACCTGTGACCTTCTGTCTTCAAACACACTGCTTGTGTGCACTGCACCACCGTGTTGCCACAGAGACAGTGCATTCCCTGATGATACCATGACTGTTTGTCCGGCAGGGCCTGTCTGTTGCAGTGCATTGCACCCACCTACACAGGGCTAGGCCATGGTCTGCTCTGAGCAGCTGCCACTGCCCCCCTCCACCTCCAGTACCCCTGTGATACCATGCTGACATGCCCTTCTGCTGGTGGTGCTGGTGGTATGCAGACTCAGGCCATCCTGTGTGCGGGTAGGCGGCTGCCTATGGTGCAGGTTCTGGGGTAGGGGTGCCTGCATATCTGTCCGCACGTCCCCCAAACACCGCCTGCCAATGTTCTGTGCCCTTGGGGGTACCTGCTGGGTACGATCCCCTGTGACACTGTGCTAAACACTCTCGTGCCCATGTTGGGCACTCATCAGTTGCTGTCTGGCTGCTGTTCAGTTTCAGCATTCCTAGGTGCCATCTAGGCATCTGCCTAGTCCGCACTGTGCCCCAGCTGCACCACAGCATGTGCCGCCTGCAGCCCTCTGTATCCCCTTTCCCAGCATCTGTCCAATTGCCCATTCCGACCTGCCCGCCCTGCTGTTGTGGAAATGTGCATGCCATAGGTAACCTGTCCAATGGAGAGGGAAACCCTGATCAGTGCTATTTCACTGTGGGATCATTCACCTTGTATGGGGACGGAGCGTAGACCCTTCTAAAATTCATATTTATTTTTTGGGGCTTTTTTGGGAGTGTTTTTTGATGTTCCCCATTACTATCACTATTGCCCAGCTTGATTATAATTTTTTTATATTTTGTTGGGGTCATTTTTACTGTTTATTTGCCCTTTTGTTCCGTGCACATGTATCACACTGCTCATTTTTTGTAGGTTTCCCTGGTTTTGCTGTACATTGCTGACAGAAATGGTTTCTCTTTCCTTTAAATCGGCTCTACCGCGAGGTTTTAACTCGTGGTATTTTTTTACCTGAATTTCAGCCCCACTCCTGTGCGGGGAGCCTCTCCCTCCCACTCTCCACCCATTGACCCCTTCCCTCTGCCCCTCGGGAGCCTTCCTCCGCCCTCCCGGAGCCTTTCCACGCCTCTATCGCACAGTAGCGCGCCGCGCACATGAGCGGGCCCGTTAGTGTGGCGCGCACGTGTGCGGGGCACAAAAACGCATCATTAGCGTGCGCTAAGGTACCTTAGCGCACGCTATTGTGCGCCGCGCACTTGTGCGCGGTTTAGTAAACATACCCCATAGTCTCCAAAACTGAACACAATACTCCAAGTGAGGCCTCACAATCAGTACCGTCCTAGCCCTGTGGGGCGGCGCAGCCGCACTGGGCGCAAAGGCTTGGGGGTGCATTTTGGCTGCCTGCTGTTGCCCTGCCACCACCACTTTTTTTTCTTTCAGTGGTGGCAGGGCAACAGCAGGCAGCTGAAATGCACCCCCTAAGCCTTTTTGCAGGTCTCTCTAGTCCTTCTGCGACATCAGAGCAGGGAGGGATCAGACCTGCTGTTACTGCTGCTACCGCTGCCGCAACTTGCACATTGGGCGCACGTTGCCCCCCCCCCCCCACCTCCATACCTCCGTCCAGCACTGCCTGCTCTTGCCCTGCTGCTGGTGCTACTGTGGAGAAAACAGGGTGGCAGCAGCAGGGTAGGAGCAGGTAGCGAGCACTTGGACATAAGTATGGGGGGGAGGGGGACGCACACCCGATGTGCAAGTCACACCGGGCACTATTCTGGCTCAGTACGGCCCTGCTCACAATCACTTGTGCAGGGGCATTAATACCTCCTCCTTCCTCTCTGTATGCAGCCCAGTATCCTTCTGGCCTTGGCTATTGCCTTGCCGCATTATGTTGCCACTTTCAGATCCTCAGACACTATCACTCCGAGGTTCCTCTCCTGGTCCATGCACACCAACCTCTCTCCCCCTATCACATAGAATTCCTTTGGATTTCTACATCCCAAGTGCATGACTCTGCACTTCTTTGCATTAAATCTTAACTAACAAGCATTAGACCATTTTTCCAGTGTTTGTAGATCTTTCCTTATGTTATCCACTCCCTCAGAAGTGTCCACTCTGTTGCAAATTTTTGTGTCATCGTCAAAAAGACAGACTCTTCCATTTAGTCCTTAAAACAATATCACTCACAAATACATTGAACAGTATTGGTTCCAGGACCATTCCTGAGGCATGCCACCATGCACCTTCCTTTCTTCTGAGTGAGTTCCATTTAACACCACCTGCTGTCATCTGTCAGTCAACCAATTTCTGATCCAGTTAACCACCTTGGGACCTATCCCCAGGCTGCTCAGTTTACTGATAAGCCTCCTATGAGGAACAGTATCAAAGGCTTTGCTGAAATCGAGTTATATCACATCCATTGCATGCCCTTGATCTAGTTCTCTAGTTACCCAGACAAAGAATTCAACCAAATCTGATCTGACGAAATCCCCTCTCCCTCACTGCCTTGACCATATTCATCCTATTATCTGTTACAAAGAAACCTGGATACAAGGTGCTGTCTTTGTGCTCTATGTGCCAATCATGTAGCATTGTCTTTATTTCTGCTAGGATATGGATCCATGTATGGCTGTCATCCATTACCTGGCTGTGCAGCACAGCCCTTTGGTATCCTCCTGTTGTTGCTCCCCCATTAGACCTGCAGCCGACTGTCACCATTGTGCTATCATGTGCAGCATTCTGACTAGTCCAGATGTCAGTGGTGAAGTGCACGCTAGTACCGGCCTCTGCTTTTGTCAGCTCTATCTGCAGCTGGTGACATGATTGATTATACAAACCGGGGATCACCTGCTTACTAAAAGTTGCTCCACAGGGCACTCAGGAAGCGTGAGCTAAGAGATGCAGCATCCTCTTAAACCCTACCTTTTCAACCTTGCTCAGGAGATGGTCATACCGGGTTACCACCCTCAATGTTGCTTGCTGCTTACCTTGAGGCAGTGCTAGCACCACCCCATGTTTTCCTTGGTGGCTTATTTTGATGTGCGCTGATGCACCTGTTGTCATGTCATCTGACTGGCAGAAGAGATAGGGGCTCTGCTTGGAAAAGAAGTTTCATTTTTTCCTGTATCTTTACCACAACTGCTTTTTCCACTCCTGGATGGAGTCCCCAGCCTAGGAACAGCATGCCACTGTTTGTATGATGACCCATCAGCATCCCTCTTCTAATGTGCTATCCACAGTTACTGCATTCACTATACCATGAGTTGTCAAGCATTTGAAATGCTTCCACATGTGAGGTTTTACAAGGCTTACCCTCTACTTCCTTTGGGGGTGGCGAGGGGGGTACTGCTCATGGTGCTGCTGCTGGACATAAGGCTGGGGGCAGAGGATGAAAGGCTAGTGGCATTATTCCCACTCTCTACTGTCCCTTCTATCTATGTTGTGCTCTTGGTCTTGGCACTGCCAGGATCACTTTCTACCTCCTTATCTGTTGGTATGCTAACAACAAGCTCTTCGAGCCTCTTTAGCCGGTACATATTCAACATCCTGATGATCCAGATGTTCATCCCACCCATGTGGATCCCTCAGATTCTGTATCTGCCAGGACCATCTCCACACACGTTTCAGAAGGGAATGCCGTATGCTTGCTCTGAGGCTGATGTGTCTTCACCTGCTGCTTCTCTCCTTTCTCTCTACCGTACATCATGCCATTCTCCCTTTGTCCCTCTGTGGAGATGACACCAGAGACGGACACCTGCTCTTCCACAGTTGCACTGGAAATTGCAGCTTTTTCTACTCTCCTTGTAAAGACATTTCTCTTGAGCTTGGGTGGTGGACAAGAGGAGCCCAAAGCCATACCCTGGGAATGCCCTGTCACTTTCCAGTACCCATGAGGGAGGAGTGGCCTAGTGGTTGGGGAAAAGTACCACAAGCCAAAAGGTCAGTGGTTCAAATCCCACTAGAGGACAGCAACCTAGGGCCAGAAGGACTGGGGTTTCTAGTTCCACAGGTGCTCCTTGTGGTCTTGGGCAAGCCACTCAACCTTCCATTGCTCATGTTCCATGTAAATATTAGTGTATGTGTCTCATATCCCCCAACCACTTTGACCCAGTGAAAAGCAGGATATAAATGCAGCAAAATAAATCATGCCAGTACTGTTCACTCCCTTCTTTCTTTCTATGATCATTTAATTTTCAATAAATGATCACTTAATTTTCTAGGCATACCTTTCTCAAACATTATGATATGCCTTGGCTCTGCCCTGCAGTGCCTGCCCGCTAAGGCTGGGTACCTCTTTTGACACTCTTGAAAGAACTGGGGGAGTGGGGGTGTTAGCCCACTGACCACCAACTATGTTGCACTTGCAGCTATAAGGTGGCTTCAGTGACACTGGTGGATTCCCAGGCACTGGTCCTGTACTACTGTAAAATCTTACTTTTAAATGTTTACCTTTTAACTTCAAAGTTTACTGTTTATGAACATAGGGATGGGACAGATATGATAATTGGATATGGAAATAATGTTGCCCTATAACTTACACTTATGCAGTGGGATACATTTTGTACAATAACTTCTGCCACTCACCCAGCATTGTCTCAAAGTGCAGACATTGCCCTTTGAAGCCCCAGTATGGCAGACTCTGTCTAAAAAAAGACAGAAAAATATATGTGCTTGAATTTTCTATCTGTTCCTTGATATAACAAGACAAAGAAACCACAGACACAAGTGTTTTCTTAGCTTTAAGATCTTTGCCCCCGACACAGTCCTATGGCAGTAGCACCACTGCTGCTAGTGGTGCTGGTACACTTTGTTTCTTTTTTTCTTAGCAATCCTATTCCCGCCACAGCTAGACTTCTTTCTCTCCTTTAGAATCCTAAAATTTGCACCAACACTTCTACCTAACCCTTTGACAATCAGACCCTAAATGCTTGTCTGTCCTCATATTCACTGTGTGTTTGGCCCTGCTGTGACATCATCAGCCATGGGATTTGCAGAAGTCAGATAGGGATAGATTTCTCTGATTGCCTGTCAAGCATTTTAAGCAGGATTGACTCAAGTGCCTCGTGTTGGCTGTTGGTGACTGCTCCTCGACCTCCTCTTCCTCCCAGATTGGCTCTAGTGCATCTGGGCATGCGCATGATGAAACCAAAGTGAACAAATGGCGATTCATGAAAATTTCCCAAGCATTTGTGCTCGGTTAGTTGATGCCAAGAAGAACTGAAAATCATGATTTTCATCACCATTCATATGAAAATGAATGCACAAGCTATTGCATGAAATGGAATGTGGAGGAGTAGCCTAATGGTTAAAATAGTAGGTTGCAAATCAGGAAAGCCATGAGGACTGCCATACTGGGTGAGACCAAAGGTCCAGCAAGCCCACTATCTTGTTTTCAACAGTGGCTAAGTACTTGCCATATCCAAAAGTAGCCAGTTCCATGCTATTAATTTCCAGGGATAAGCAATCATTTTCTCTCAGTCTACCTTAATAATGGTTTATGGACTTTTCCACTAGGAATTTGTTCAAACCTTTTTAAAACCCAACTATACTATCTGTTTTTACCACATCTGGCAATGAGTTCCAAATAGTATATGATGGCAGATAAAGATCAGTATGGTTCATCTAGTCTGCCCAGTAAGGTGGCTAGAGTGGTTGTAACTGCCGCTCCATGCAGGTCACCCTCTCCTTCTATGCCTTTGCTTAGGGTTGAACCAGTTGTTCCATGCAGGTCAGTCTCCCTCTTTATTGAAGTATAAAAGATATTTAAGTTTGCTTTGATTTCATCCTCTTGCTATAAAGCAATCCACTGTGTCTGCCCCATGCCATTTTGAATTCCGTCACTGTATTTGCCTCCACCACCTCCATTGGGAGGGCATTCCAAGCATCCACCACCCTTTTAGTGAAAAAGTATTTTCTGAAGTTGCTTTTAATGATACTGAATATGGGTGTGTGGCTTATTGGGGTCTGAGAAAAAAATAATCCAATTACCTCAGTGACGCAATAGCATCATTGGCTTGCCATGGAGTACCGTATAAAGTTTAAGTTCGCCTTCAGCAGAAAATGTTTAAATAGTTGCCTAGCTGGGACTTGAATTTCAAAAAATGCTGAAAAGATGATATTGATCTCCTTGAGGGATGCTAGACATTAGGCTTCGGGCAAGAGTATTTTTTGTGATAGAGTAGAAATGTGGAATGAGTTTAATGGGGGCAGGGGTATTTTATGATGGAGAAGTCTGTATTTTATTGATGTAAACCACAATATATAACTTGTTAGAATTAGCAGTATATAAAGATGATACATAAATAAGTGACTTGGCATTATTTTGATAGGGATGGGGCACTGCATGGGCAGAGCAGCAAGTTAGCCAGAGAGCGGCAATATTGAGACCGCTATCTGGACAACTATCCTGACAAAGTTAGGATAGCAAAAAAGCTGCCCTAACTTTATCTGGAGAGCCATCTGGACAGCGGTCTTCTTACCACCACTATGCAGACACAGGTACATATGTTGAGAAAAAAATAATTTCTCCTATTTGTTTTAAATATACTATTTTGTACCTTCATGGTGTGTCTCCTATTTTTGTAATTTTTGAAAGAGTAAACAATTGATTCACATTTAACCCACTGGTCCCACTGATGCTTCTTATGACCTTGGGCAAATCACTTCACCTTACATTGACTCCCATACAAAATTACATTGTAACCCTCTGGTGACGGGGAAATGCCTAGCATACCTGAATGTAACTCAACTTCAGTTCAGATTTGGAAAGGTGAGTAATCAAATCGCAAATCCACTTTCCCATTCCCCATTTCAGTGGAAGCTGGTACAGTACATCCATTTGTCTACCTCCCCCCCCCCAACCTTCTGCCACTTGCCATTATACCCCCAAGCATTCTGTTCTTCTCTCTCTCCCCTTGCTTACTCAACACTATCCCCCTCTCTGTCTCTTCTTACAGCAGTCTGGCATTTCAGCCATTACCACTACCGAAGGTAATAGAAGCCTCCCACTTCCTACCAGTGATGGTGCAACACGGCATTCCAGAGTCTCCCACCTTCAGTGGCGGCTCTGACACAAGGCTGATTGAATGTTCCTTTTCCTTTGGCCACAGCAGCACAGCAGTCAGCTCTACCTTCTGACTTCTGCCTGCATTCCTCTTCCACATAATACATCAAGCATCAACTTCTTCTCCCATCCACCCAGAGTCGGCTGCCAAGGGTGGAAGACCTTGGTTAGTGGCATGGCAGCTCTGTGATGCCACTGTGGTGTTCATGGCAGGCCATACGCTTGGGCACCTGCGATGCAATGCACCTGCCACTGGCTACCCATTCAAAGCTGTATAAACTACAAAATTCTTGTATTAACCTTCAAATCAATGACATTGCTCCTTCGTTTCTATCCACACTCATCGCAAAGGAAACCCTCAATCACATTCAACGGAACCGGAACAAAAATAAACTTGTTATACAGATGGATTTCAGGAAATCCAGAAAGTTAACAAACAACAAAGAATTTTCCCATGTCGCCCCTGTTCTTTGGAACGCTCTATCAGACAGCCTCAGAGAACTAAATGACCTCTACACGTTCTGTAAAAAGCTCAAAACTCATCTATTTACCCTCCGTTTTGGCACACAAGTAGATTACAATACTTCTGATACAACACCTCCATCCTCCTAAAACCCATCAGGGCATTACCACTCTACATCTCATCCAGAGCGGCATATAGTTCTTGTTAAGATTTCACCATTTAGATATGTCAACCATACTTATGTGTATAGTTCAATGTAGTCTTTACTACTGTATATAGTTTTACATTGTTCCAAGTAACTGAGTATTTACTTGTTTATTTTGTACTATTCAAACTGTTGTTAATTGTAAACCGCGTTTGATCTTCCAGAAATTGCGGTATAGAAATTTTCAATAAATAAACAATAAATAAATGTGACAACCATGGCCTGCTGCTTCTGACTCCCCTCCGACGCAACTTCCTATCAGAAGGGGGCAGGAGTAGCAGGCCAAGAGTGGGCATCAAAGAGCATAGCCTGCCGGCATGCTAAAGTGGAGGCACAAAGCCACCGCTTTTAAACTGCTGCCACGCCACCCATCCCCCCTGAAGACAGAATTGGAGGCAGAAGGGGGTAGGGTTGCTTGGCTCAGCTCGGCATGACAGGGATGTGGCCGAAACTCTTGGGCCAGTCCTGCATCTGCCATATTAAGAAAGAGCATTGGGCTTAGAATACTTACAGCCTCTAGATCAGTGATGGCTAACCTTTTTGAGCCCGAGTGCCCAAACTGCCGCACAAAACCAAAGAATTTCCTCAAAGTGCCAGCACGTCAATTAAAGCCTCATTTGCATAAGGTGCCTCATTTGCATAAATATTTGCATAATGTTACCATACACTAACTTTTAGTAAACATGCCTCTTAATGAGTATATGGATAAAGAAAGACTAAAAGGTTTCTACATTACTATAATCCAGTACCAACCGCCAGGCACATTAGGAACTACTACAAACGCTGCCCATTTAGAACCCATAGCAAACCCGCCGTATCCTAACAGCACTACCAGGACTCACAAAGCACCATACCCTAACTATCAAAAGGCAACACTGCAAATATTAAACCAATACATTTCAGAGAACAACAATACATGACCTACTGGGGAAAGAACAAGTGGCAATGTCAAATAGGAATTATATAAACAGAATACCTCAGCTCAGTTACACATGCAGAACAGACCATCACCAAACAAGGAATCACAATTTAGAAACAGGAAGACAATAATTAAACTGGGAACCCCAAAAGCCAAACTTGGAATATACAACAACACTGTAGAAATAAAACTATAAATTAATTTCCTCTTGTACTAAACAAAGCGCAAAAATTAATGATGCACATTTCCCAGAGCTGACATATTCCAGTTAATAAATTCAAAATAAAGAGATATTTTTCTACCTTTTGTGCATTTTTTTTCAGTTGCAATTGTTCCAGCCACTTTCTTCTGGTTTCTTCGTGTCTTCTGCTAACTCTCCATCTGCTGTCCATTTGTCCTTTCTTCTGTCTTGTTTTTTTTTTCCATTCTCTCTCTACATCTGCTTTAACATACTAATCTTTCTCCTTTTGCTCTTTCCTCATTCCTATTTCATCTACTCAAAATTTACCCCTCCATCCTCAATCCCCACTTATTCTCCCAATACCCGGCCAATTGTAGATTTTTTATCCCTCCCACACAAAATATTTTTCCCCTCTCCATTTTACTCTCCCAGCCCCATCCCATTCTAATCCTCCCCCAACACCAGCTCCCTTCTAGTTCCAGCCTCACCCAGCATCCATTCCCTTCTAGTCCCTGCATCAGCCCATTTCCAGTCCTAGCAGCCCCCCAACCCATTTCCAGTCCTAGCAACCCCCCAACCCAATACCAGTCCTAGCCCCCCCTCATCAACCCACTTCCAGTCCTAACCCCCCATCACCCCATTTTCAGTTTAAGCCCCCCCATAACCCATTACCAGTCCTAACCCCCATCAGCCCACTTCCAGTCCTAACCCCCCATCAGCCCACTTCCAGTCAGCCCCCCATAGCCCATTGCCAGTCCTAACCCCCCCCCCATCAGCCCACAGTCCATTACCAGTCCTAACCCCATCAGCCCACCTCAAGTCCTAACCCCTCCCCATCAGCCCATTTCCTGTCCTAGCCCCCCCCATAGTCCATTATCAGTCCTAACCCCCCATAGCCCATTACCAGACAGCCCCCATCAGCCAACAGCCCATTACCAGTCTTAACCCCCCCATAGCCCACTCCCAGTCCTAACCCCCCCATCCGCCCACAGCCCATTACCAGGCCTAACCCCATCAGACCACCTCTAGTCATCTCTCCTCCCCATCAGCCCATTTCCTGTCCTAGCCCCCCCCCCATAGTCCATTATCAGTCCTAACCCCCCATAGCCCATTACCAGACAGCCCCCATCAGCCAACAGCCCATTACCAGTCTTAACCCCCCCATAGCCCATTGCCAGTCCTAACACCCCCCCATCAGCCCACAGCCCATTACCAGTCCTAACCCCATCAGCCCACATCAAGTCCTAACCTCTCCCCATCAGCCCATTTCTTGTCCCAGCCCCCCATAGCCCATTATCATTCCTAAACCCCCCCCATAGCCCATTACCAGTCCTAACCACATCAGACCACATCCAGTGTTAACCCCCCATCAGCCCATTTCCAGTCCTAACCCCACCCAACAGCCCACCTCAAGTCCTAACCCCTCCCCATCAGCCCATTTCCTGTCCTAGCCCCCCATAGCCCATTACCAGTCCTAACCCCACCCAAAAGCCCACCTCGTCCTAACCCCTCCCCATCAGCCCATTTCCTGTCCTAGCCCCCCATAGCCCATTACCAGTCCTAAGCCCCCATCAACCCACTTCCAGTCCTAATCCCATCAGCCCATATAGACTTAGCTCCCCCATAGCCCATAGCCCCCCCATAGCCCATCACCACTCCTAACCTCCCCCAGCCCATCACCACTCCTAACCCCCCCAGCCCATTTCCTGTCCTAGCCCCCCATAGCCCAGTACCAGTCCTAGCCCCAACAGCCCACAGCCATTACCACTCCTAACCCCCCCAGCCCATCACCAGTCCTAACCCCCCAACAGCCCACACCCATTACCACTCGTAACACCCCCTCCCCATCACCACTCCTAACCCCCCCAGCCCATCACCACTCCTAACCCCCCCATCAGCCCATTTCCTGTCCTAGCCCCCCCCCAGCCCATCTCCAGTCCTAACCCCAAGAGCCCTCAGCCATTACCACTCCTAACCCCCCCAGCCCATCACCACTCCTAACCCCCCCATCAGCCCATTTCCTGTCCTAGCCCCCCATAGCCCAGTACCAGTCCTAGCCCCAACAGCCCACAGCCATTACCACTCTTAACCCCCCCAGCCCATCACCAGTCCTAACCCCCCAACAGCCCACAGCCATTACCACTCCTAACCCCCCCAGCCCATTACCACTCCTAACCCCCCCAGCCCATCACCACTCCTAACCCCCCCATCAGCCCATTTCCTGTCCTAGCCCCCCCCCCAGCCCATCACCAGTCCTAACCCCCAACAGCCCACCGCCATTACCACTCCCACCCCCCCCCAGCCCATCACCAGTCCGACCCCCCCCCCCCAGCCATTACCCCTCCTAACCCCCCCCCCCCAGCGAAATTTTTTTTACAAAGAAAGCTGTCGCTGCCGGGGCCGGGGCCGCCGCGGCAGAATCGAGTGTGCCGTGGGGCCCCCCCGCCAGCAGAGCCTGCCCTCCGTCCCCGGTATCACCTCTCTCAGCTGCCTCCAGTCACACGCGCCGGCTTTCAGAGCGCGAGGGAAGAGTTTCTCCCTCGCTGCTCTGTTAAGCCCGCGGGGGCTGATGGGAACTTCCATCAGCCCCCGCGGGCTTAACAGAGCAGCGAGGGAGAAACTCCCCTCGCGCTCTGAAAGCCGGCGCGTGTGACTGGAGGCAGCTGAGAGAGGTGATACCGGGGACGGAGGGCAGGCTCTGCTGGGCGGGGGGGCCCCGCGGCACACTCGATTCTGCCGCGGCGGCCCCGGCCCCAGCAGCGGCAGGTTTTTTTTTTTTTTTTTTAAATGCCGCATATCTTGGTTGCGGACCTTCCCGCGTGCCAGCTGCAAGGCCTTCGCGTGCCACAGCTGGCACGTGTGCCATAGGTTCGCCATCGCTGCTCTAGATGATGTGAAAGGTTTGGGGAAGGGAGAGCTGTAGTGCCCCCTTCAGCATGGAGCCCTGTGCAGCTGCACAGACAAACACCTTAAAAGTCAGTCCTGGTAGCCAGATTTAGGAAAAAAAATAAAAGCATATTAATACCAGGAATTCATGCTAGAAACACCTTTGAAGTCCTTCGGGGCATGACTCATCCTATGATTTTGTTGTACAACTCGTAGTTATTTCAGAAGTTCCTTTGCCAAGAAATGCTGAGAAAAATACTCACCCTTAAGGTAGCTGAGGTTACATATCTTTCAGCCCTGTGCTTCCCAACACACTAGAAGCATGTAATTAACTGCACCCTGTTGTCTTAATGCAGACACAGCTGGGGAGCACTTCACACGAAGAAGAATTCTTTAAATTACATAAGAACATAAGATATATGCCATACTGGGTCAGACCAAAGGTCCATCAAGCCTAGAATCGTGTTTCCAGCAGCTGCCAATCCAGGTTACAAGTACCTGTCAGGTTCCCAATGTGTAGACTAATTCCATGCTGCTTATCTCAGGGGTAAGCAGTGGATATCCTCAGTCCACTTAAATAATGGTTTATGGACTTTTCTTACAGGAACCTGTCCAAACCTCTTTTAAACCCAGCTACACCAACAGCTTTTATTACATGCTCAGGCAACAAATTCCAGAGTTTGATTATGCACTGAGTGAAAAAAATATTTTCTCCGATTTGTGCTTCCCCTAGTCTTGCTACTTTTTGAAGGGGTGAACAACCAATTTACATTTACCCATTCCATCCCATTATTTTATAGACATTTATCATATTTTTCCTCAGCCGTCTCTTTACCAAGCTAAAGAGGCTTAAGCCTTTACAATTTTGGTCACTCTTCATGGTACCTTTTTCTAATTCCGCTATATCCTCTTTTAAGAAATGGTGACCAGAATTGTTTTCAATATTCAAAGTGCATTCACACCATGGAGGAATACAGAGGCATTATGATATCATTGTTTTTATTATTTGTTCCTTTCCTTATGATTCCTAGCATTCTATTTGCTTTCTTGGTCACTACTGCACACTGAGTAGAGGATTTCAATATAATTTAATGTGAAGAAGTGCAGTATCATGCACTTGGGATGAAGAAATCCAAGGGAATTTTATGTGATAGGGGACAAGAGGTTGGTGTGCATGGACCAAGAGAAGGACCTCGGCGTGATTGTTTCTGAGGATCTCAAAGTGACGAAAAAGTGTGACAAGGTGGAGGCCAAAACCAGAAGGATGTTGGGTTGCATACAGAGAGGAATTACTAACAGAAAGGAGGAAGTACTAATGCCACTGTACAAGTTGCTGGTGAGGTTTCACTTGGAATATTGTGTTCAATTTTGGAGACCATATCTCACAAAGGATATAAAAAGACTGGAAATGGTTCAGAGGAAGGTGACCAAAATGCCAAAAGACGTATGAGAAGAGACTTGAAGACCTAAATATGTATATGCTAGAGGAGAGGAGGAACAGGTGAGATATGATAAAGACCTTTAAATATTTACAGGCTTATTCTGTCCCAGACGTAGATCCCCTCTGTGCGTCTGGTCTCAGCCGAACATACAGAGGTGATCACGATTCTGATCCCACAGGGCACATCTAGCCCCGCGAGATCAGAATCACAAACAGTCCTGTACTTGCAGGCCAGGATTACGATTTAGCCCGGCCTGCACATACAGGACTGTCGCTGGCTAACTCAGTCAAGGCTCTTCTATGGAGCCGCAGTGCCATGGCGTCATGTTGCCATGGCACTGAGGTTCCATTCAAGAGCCGCGATGCCGGCTGCCAGACCTCAGGGACTCATTGACTGCAGCCCGACCCCTGATCCGGCCTCCTAAGGCCAGGATCGGGCTGCGGGGAATGCCTTTGGGCCCCACCTCCCCAATCCAAGCCCCGGGACACCGATCCTTTACTTACGGGGAAGTTATTCCACCTTGTAGGAATAACTTCCCCGTACAAGTCCCCGGCCCTGGACATACAAGGCCGACATTAGAATTGGCCCTGTACGTCCAGGGCCAGCGACCACCCACTGCCCGCCTTGCCTCCGCCTCTGATCCTCCCATTCCCCGCCCCTGTCTAACTTCCCCGTACACCAGCAGAGAAGGCACTATTCATGGCACAGAATTGGGCCCTTAAAGAGTATTAATGAATAAACAAACATTTTTCAAAGACAGGGAAGCAGTACAACTAGAGGGAATAGTATGAAGCCGCAAGGGGGTAAACTGAAAGACAATGCAAGGAAATACCTTTTCACTGAAAGGATGGTGGATGCCTGGAGTGCCCTCCCAATGAAAGTGGTGGGGGCAAATACAGTGACAGAATTCAAAATGACATGGGACAGACATAATGGATCCCTTTATAGCAACACATAAATATGTAAATAGTTACCTTACTTTATTGCTATTGTTAACTGCAATTGTTATTTGTAATTGTTTCTTGTTTCTTGTAAACTGCATTGTGCAGTAATTCAAAAGTTCTATGTAAACCGCTTTGATTTTCAAGACAAAGCGATATATAAAAATAAACAAATAAATAAATAACAGGATAAAATCTAAATAAACTTAACTATTTATTATATCTCAACAAATGGGGGGGACCTGCACAGAGCAATGGGTACACCCCTAAACAAAGGCATGGGATGGGGTGATCTGCACGGAGCAGCAGGTGCACCTACTCTTGCCACCTTGCTGGGCAGACTAGATGAACATTGATGGTCTTTATCTGCCATCATACACTATGTTACTATAATGCCAAGATCCTTTTCCTGGTTGGTAATTCTTAATGTGAAACCTTGCATCATGAAACTGTAGTCAGGGTTGTTCTTCCCTTAGTGCATAACAGCCACTTCTGACTCCCATGAAAATAGGAAGCTGCATCGGAGGAGGTGGAAACAGGAACATCACAGTGCTAGACATTTTGGTAAGTATTGCAATACTGTTTCACATAATTGTTGCCGCTGTTGGTCCCAAAGAGGACAATGGGTTGCCCTTCCACAGTTGTGTCCTTGTTTGGTCAACAAATAGCTCCTGGAGTAATGCTTTGTATTTCCCACTGTATTTATGAATTTGCCACTTCTTGTTCCTCGTTTGCTGATCTAATTCTTTAAGAAATTGTTTTCCTTGTTTTGAAAATTCTGTTGCTTCCTTCCCTGTATATACCTGTGGATTCTCATCCATTCCTTCTGTTTGTTGGGATGCCTGTCCTAGTTTAATAATGGATAATGTCTGTGAGGGGTGAGAGGTGGATGAGAGGCAGTTGGGGGGGGGGCAACAGATCTGAAGCAGTGGTACAGTGAAGTAGAGGGAGTTTGAGTGGAAGCATGTGGGGATATAGAGAAGGTGAAGTCTTATGTAAGGGAATGGGGTGGGGTGGGGTGGGGGAGGGGCACAGAGAATTGGAGTCAAAATGTGTGCATGTAAGAGGAAGACAAGTTGAACTGAATGAAGCAAGGGTGGGAGGGAGGGAATTTGGCATGGAGGCCTCAGAGGCAAGAAGAGTGAATGTTTTCCTTTACTTGTTAGAGTTTGCAGGTCTAATACTTATTTGGTAAATCTGAAGATTTCCAGTGTTATCTGTGGTGTGCATGAGAACCTCTAGGATGCCCTACAAAGAGCTAATAGCTTAGAAATCCATATCGGCTCAAAGAAACCAAAAATGTCTTTCCACTAGGCCCCACAGAATCACTTCTCCCCTCTCACCATCGCTCACTTTTACAGACGGTTCCCTTGAGCGCTCTCTTGTTCTATTAAATGTTAGCAGGGCTGGAGTTAAGATTTTGGCATCCGTAGGCAAGATCATGCAGCAGACATTTTTAGGCGATCATATGAGCCAAATGCATACCCCTAGTTGCTGTACCTGTTCTGAAGATATTAGGGAAAGAAGGGGTCGGACCTCATGAGAGGAGAAGAGGGAAGCCATGGTGTCATAGTTGTGCCCCTTTGAAGCAGCACATGCACATGGCCTCAAATGAAAAGGGAGTAGGCGTCTCCTTGGCTTGGCTATTTGGCACCCTCAAAATGTGGCACCCAAGGCAGTTGCCTGTGTCTAAATCCAAGCCTGGGATTTAGCTATTGGGCGTCTGAAAGACACATTCCTAAGCCCACTGACAGATTGGAAAGCGCAGTATTCTGTTTATTGGGTGGGGAAGGGGACAACTATCTCCCTGAATCATTTAGTTGCCCAGGATGAGACAAGTGTGAATTTAATCAGGCTGGAAGTGACCCTAGATGGTACCAGTGAGCACAGGAAGGATGCTCACATGTGCTACATTTTAGCCTCCAAATTCGGCATGACCTGAGAGAGTAAAATGGAAGGAAGCATACATGCAGCCCTCTTCCCTGCGAAGTGCAAGCTCTCTGAACTGTGCAATTCTCAAGAGGGTTTTAGTCTAAAGCAGGATATAGCAGAAAGCAGCCAGAGAGACAAACGAGTCAGAGAAGGCTCAAGGAATGGTCGGCTGGGCATGAACTCGCTGCCTTTCTGCCAACAATCAGATTTACGCAGTCGAGACTTCTGGTTAGTCTTCAGAAAGACTCAAGACCATGATGAAATGTTGAGTGCTGCAGGCTGGCCCACCTCACAGCTTGATCCTGTCCCTGAGGATGGGGAGACCTGAGAAGCTCACGTCAAACGCACACAGAAAAGAAGCCTGCACAGGCCTGAAGTAATCCAAGACGGAAAGGCTGGAGTGGGGCATCAGACCTGCTGACTCCCTTTCATAATCCCTTCTGCTTCTGGCTGTCACACGTAACAAAATGAAAGTCTCTGCCAACCTGAAATGCACTGTGGGTAGAGGGATAGAGAGGGAGGGAGAAAGAGAGATGTGCAGACAGAGAGATAAAGAAAAGAGGCGAACCCAGAGAGAGACTGACAGACCTTTGATACTTGTTCTGTGGTGAAGGAGAGGATACGTTAGGAAGTTTGGACTACTGCAGCTCAAGCTGCATCTGTTCTGTGGTGAAATATTGTGGTGTGTGGGCTGTATAGGGGTTTACACACCAAAAAAGAAAAGGTTGGTTCATGCTTGTTTAAAATTAATTTTTCCTGGTTTCTAGGCTTTTTCTTATATGCACATTTTATGCGTGCAAGATCTTTGAAATGTGTGCAATTGATCGTATGTACATTAATTCATAGGTATATGTCTGTACAAAGATTTGCACACAGTTTATATTTTTAGACGAACATATGAACCAAATGCACACGCCTAGTTGCTGTACCTATTCTGAAGATATTAGGGACTTTGGATCCCAAGGCTTTGAATCCAGGATCATTCCTGAGTATTAAGGGGGTTGTTTTCCTCAAGTCACCTGCAGCAAAGTATTCAGACACTTTTGCATTCCTGCATACATGCAAGCACACTTTCAAGAAGAAACTACCCAAGCAGTTCATCCGGCTGTCTCTATGGGTGAGGGAGAAAGAAGACATTACACACATATATTTTAAAATTAAATTCTACATGTGCAACATCCCCCCCCCCCTTCCATGTCCTCTCTATAGAAGGGAGCTCCCTGAGGTAGTGATACTAGAACAGTGAGGTCCACCTTAGCACAGGGAAGGGGGAGATTAGGTCCTTTGGACCGAGAACAGGACTGCAGTCACTCAAAGAACACTCGTCACACCAGAACTGATGTTTCAACAAAATAAAAATTGACCACAGTAGGACTTGCTCCATGCCGATAACTTTAATTTGTATTTCTGTACTGCCTTTCCAATAAAAATTGTCCATGGTGGTTTACAAAATTAGTTATATAAAATACATTAAAAAAAAGTCAAACAACTTAGAATTGCATGACAGCTTCAAAGAGGATAATGTTTTTGACTGCATTGCCTGCTTGTGTGTATTATAGCTACTCTAGGTGTGTGCCTTGCAATTACTGGAGTGGGATAGGGAGCTGTGTGTATGTGAGACTAGTCTGGAAGGCATGTGTTTGTATACTGAGAGCAGAGTTGCCAGCTACCCAGTTTTAGGAGTGAGATTTTAAGCTAGTCCTCGATTTCTGACAATCTCAATTTTGATGCATTATGGATCCTGCAGCAATGATTCCAATGGAGAATGCAAATTTTAAATCACAACTGGCAAAAAATCTCCCTCCTGGAACTAGGTAACTTGAGAAGTATGTGGAAGGAGAGTGGCTGGGAGGCAGCAGTGTGTTTGTATGTGCCTAGGAGATTTTGAGGTGGTGGGAGGGAATGTGAGTGTTTGTGACTGGGAGTAGCTGAGACGGAGTGGGTGTGTGTGACTGAGGGCCATGGTGCATGAGGGTGTAATTGTGGGGTTGATTATTGTAAGGTGGGTTGAACACTCTTTCTTCCCTGCATCACTTCTCCCCCCCCCCCCCCACTCTTTACTCCCTTCCAGGACCGTACCTAGCCCTGTGCAAGCGGTGCAGCCGCACAGGGCACAAAGGCTTAAGGGGAGCATTTCGGCTGTCTGCCGTTACCTGCCACCCCTTTTTCTTCTCTCAGCGGCAGCAGGCAATGGCAGACAGCCAAAATGTGCCCCTTAAGCCTTCTCGCAGCATGCTAAGCAGGCGTGCCGGCGACTTGCACATCGGTTGCGCGCCTCTTCTCTCCCACCCCCATAAAGTGGCTAGATGGAGATGGGGGGGGGGGCGTGCCCGATGTGCAAGTTGCACAGGGTGCATTTCAAGATCGGTACGGCCCTGCTCCCTTCTACCCCTCTTTTTCATTCTTTTCTCTCTTGCAGGCTTCACTTCCCAACTTCTTGTTTCCCACCTTCACTCCCAAATTGTCCTTCACCCTTAGCATAGGCAGATTCTCCTTTTCTTTGACTAGTGCAGCCTATGCTCCTCCCTTCCCCCAGCTACACTCTCATGTCCACCAAGGCTCATCTTCAACCAGCAGGTCCTGGCTCACAGTTCTATCAGCAGTGTTTTTCTTTGGCCATTGATGATCCCTTTCTTCAGCTGGTGAGACCTGGCTTTCCACCAACCAGATTCTGCATTCTGTTGGTAACTTCTCTTCTTCAGATGTCAGGGCCTGGGCTATCTACAAGACTTGCTAGTCAACTCAAATGCTTATGGGAGTCATTCTGAGCAATGAATAGCAGAGATGGATGTCCCCTTGGGATATCTATCCCCACTATTCATGCCCTTTCCTGGCCCTGTCCTCCTTCTCCACGCGTTGTACGGGGAAGTTAGACAGGGGCGAGAAAGGAGTGGATTGGGGGTGGCGTTAGGGTGGCCAGTCGCCGGCCCTGGACATACAGGGCCAATTCTAATGTCGGCCCTGTACGTCCAGGGCCAGCGACTTGAACGGGGAGAGTTATTCCACCTCAGAGGGCATTCCCCGCAGTCCAATCCTGGCTCTGGGAGGCCAGATTGGGGGTTGGGCTGTGGAGAAAGCACTTTGGGAGCTGGCGACCCGGGATTGCGGCTTTTAAATGGAGCCATGGTGCCATGGCAACCAGATGCCATGGCGCTGCGGCTCCATTTAAAAGCCATGACTGAGTTAGCTGGGCAAGGCCTGTACATGCAGGTCGGGCTGAATCGCGGTGCCAACTTGCGTGTACAGGCTTGTTCATGATTCAGATACCGTGGGGCTAGATGTGCTCTGCAGGATCAGAATCACATCTCCCTCTGTGCGTCCGGTTCCAACCGGGCATACAGAGGGCCTGTAGGTCCCAGATGGAATCAGGCCCTATGTCTTCTTATTGTCTGTCTGTTCACAAGTCCCATCAGAGAAGGACACACCAAAATGCAAGCATAAGTACCTAACATAAGACCATAAGAAATGCCATACATCAGACCGAGGTCCATCAAACCCAGTATCATGTTTCCAACAGTGGTCAATCCAGGTCATAAGTACCTGGCAGGCTCCCAAAAAGGCACACAGGTTCCACAATGCTCATCTCGGGGTAAGCAGTGGATTACCTGGGACCTTTTTAATAATGGTTTATGGGCCTTTCCTCCAGGAACTTGTCCAAACCTTTTTTAAACTCAGCTACACTAACAGCTTTTACTACATCCTCCAGTAACAAATTCCAGAGTTTGATTATGCGTGAAGTAAAAAAATATTTTCTCTTATTAGTCTTTAATGGGTTACATTGTAGCTTCATTGCGTGTCCTCTAGTCTTTCTAGTTTCTGATGGCATAAACAACCGATCTATGTTTACCCTTTCCACTCCATTCACTAATTTATAGAGCTCTATCATATCTCCCCTCAGTCATCCCTTTTCCAAATTAAAGAGCCTCAGCCTTTTAAGCCTCTATTCATTAGGGGTATCCTTCCATCCTCTTTACCATTTTTATCACTGCTTTCTCGCCCGTGGCAGGCCATGTCCTTCAGCACATATGGCCCGCCGCTTCTGACCACCCTTCAACAGTAAGTTGCTTCAGAAGGCGATCAGAAGCGGCAGGCCATGTGTGCTGAAAGACATGGCTTGCCACCGGCAAGACAGCTAACTATATTGGGCTAACTACTATGAGCTTATCACTACTGGAAAACTAAACGTTAAGAATGCTCAAACTACAACCAATGGTTACAAAACATAGCTGCAAAGTTGTTGCTGAGACCTGAGTACCTGGTTAAATGATCAACGTTGTTGCATTGAATTCCATTGGTTGTAGTTTGAGCGTACCGGCAAGACAGCGGCAGCAAAAACAGTCGCTTTTGGAAATACTGCTACTGCTGCTGCCCACCTCCCCCTCTCAAGACAGACTCGGCGGCAACTGGGGGGGGCAGCAGTAGCAGCTGGTGGGTGGGGGGCAGCGAAGCTGGGGTTTCTGCTTAGGGTGGCAGAAACCATTGGGCCGGCCCTGGTCTTGACATTATCAAGCATGGACCACTGTGATCAGACTCATCTTCTCAATATACAGAGAGTCATTTTATAAGTGCCGCAGGTGAGAGGTAGTTTTTAAAGGTTGCCTGAATTTGTGGACTCAAAGTAAGCGAGACTTCCAGCAGGATCTCAAGTTTCCTTACCTTTGATTTTAGTGGGAGCTCAGAATTCCCAAAAGGGATTTTGATATTACAGACCTGTCTACTTGAGTTAGGAGCCCACAGAGTCTCTATTTTATTTGGGTCCAGAGTTTGTTATTTTTTTCTCATTCTTGAACACACACATAGGCAGTCAGTTTGCTCAAAGTTGTGGGTAGATCTGGTTCAGTGGTATGAGTATCTGTACATCATTAGCATAGATATAGAATGTTGTGTCCATCACCTGAAACAGCTCAGCTAGAGGTATGAGATAGATATTAAAAAAGATAGGTAACAGTATGTGTAGAAAAGGACTCAAATGGGGGCTTGAGTCTCAGGGAAATGTTTAGAGTATGAAAATAGCTCTGAATATTCTCTCACTATTACAAGGGGGTGTTTATGAATAAGAGACAGATACTCAAAGTTACATCTTGCAAGACAGGGAGCTTTTGTTTGCAGGAATCTTATCCTGATTAAGTGTGAGCAATATGTTTATGCCTGGTATGTAGGGCCCGATATTTGAAAGACATTTACATGGTTTACAGTCCAGTAAACTATGTAAATGCCTTTAATGGGGATATTCAATGGCACTTACATGATTAGTGCCATTGAATATCGCCTCCTAACTCTCCTACACACCTCGATGCTATCCGGTTAGCATCAGGGCATGTCGGAGTTGTTCTGGGACGGATCAGAGGTGGCGACAAGTGCTAACCAGGCAGCAGCGATACTGCATGCTGCCGGGTTAGCAATCTGTGCCTCAAGGATAGGTGAGGAAAATTCTCACCTATCTTTAAGGCGCAGGAGCTAACCGGGCAGCATGCAATATCACTGCTGCCCAGTTAGCTTCGGCAGCTTCAGGTGTCTGCGACGATCCCTGTATATTCAATGCCAGGGCTGCATATGACTCCAGCATTGAATATCCAGGGTTAAGAGTTGGTGAGCAGGGCTATGCACCATAGGGGAGCATAGCCTGTCCAACTCAATATTGGGCCTGTAGCTTGATCTGTAACATGTAGATATAGATAACAAAAAGTAAAGGAAAACGCATGATGCAGAGTGATAAGATGAAATCGTACAATGTGGCATTTTTTTCCTAATAAAGTACTGCGGCCAAGATAAGAGAGGGGTTACAGGAGACTGCTCAGGTTTGCAGGCCTGTGAATTCCTATGCTAAAATGTTAGCAGACTTTGTTATGATATAATTCTGTGTTTTATTCTCATTTCTTCTCACTTATTTCTAAGACCAGAGATAAGGAGATCAAGGGCTGTTTGTTGCCCCCAGTCAAGCAGTCGGGAACATATGCAACAGTATGATCCCTGCAGTTCAGTGCCCAAGGTAATTATGCGGTGCTGTTGAACAGAGCTGGCTGTTTTCTGAATGACAGATAGGATTTTAACCATTCAAATCCATTGTCACTGATGCCTGTTTCTGCCAGCTGTTCAAGCATGATATTGTGGTCCACAGTATCAAAGGCTGCTAAGAAATCAAGCAACATTAGTATAGGGGTGGATCCCCTGTCACAGTTTCTATGGAGATCATGAAGCAGGAATACAAAAACTGTCTCTGTTCAATACCCAGATCTGAAGCCAGACTGACATGGGTCTAACCAGTTTCTTTATTTTAGCAAATTGTTAGGTTGAAAGAAGACAGTCTGTTCTATCTGCTTTTTTCAATAGATAGCGAAAATCTGTTGTTTCTTTACCTATAACATCAGCAAAATGTGTCCCTTCCTTTCTGAACACACCATCAAAACCCTTATACATTCTCTAGTCACCTTGGGCCTGATATTTGAAAGGCATTTACATGGTTTACAGCCCTGTAAACCGTGTAAATGCCTCTAACTGGGATATTCAACAGCACTAACACGGTCAGTGCTGCTGAATATCCCAGATCTTCTCCCTTACATGCCCTAATACTAACTGCTTAGCATCTGAGCGTGTCGTGGGTGTTCCAGGGAGGAGTGGAGGTGGCGACAGTCAATAACCGGGCAGCAGCAATATTGCATGCTACCCGGTTAGTGACCTGCACTAAAAGCTCACCTATTTTTTAGCTGCAGCAACTAACTGGGCAGCATGCAATATTGTACTGCCTGGTTATCTACTGCATCTGGGAGGTTGTGCGGCAAACCTGGATATTCAGTGCCGGAGTCACATATGACTCTGGCATTGAATATTTGGGGTTAAGGGTCAGCGCACACGCCTATGCGCCATAACAGTGCATAGCTGACATAACTCAATATCAGACTCCTCCTGTTTAAACTATTGCAGCTTGCTACTTGCTGGTCTTCCCCAGAAAGGTCTCCCTTCCATTCAATCTGTTCAAAACCCAGCTGCATAGCTAATCTTAAGCAAGTGTCAACTATGCTCACATAACTTCTGCTCTCAAGTCACTCCATTGCATGCCTCTCCTTAGGCCAGTAACTTTTATTTAAGAACATAAGAACATAAAAATGCCATACTGGGTCAGACCAAGGTCCATCAAGGCCAGTATCCTCTTTCCAACAGTAGCTAATCCAGGTCACAAGTACCTGGCAGGTTCCCAAAAAGGTGCAGAGGTTCCTCAATGCTAGTCCCAGGGTAAGCAGTGAATTTCCCAGATCCTCTTTAATAATGGTTTATGGACCTTTCCTCCAGGAACTTGTCCAAACCTTTTTTAAACAAGTCCACAAAGAGTGGAGAAAAGCATGGCCACACCAACTGAAATTGTCAAGGAGCAAACTTTATTGAAATTGGTGTGGCCATGCTTTTCTCCGCTCTTTGTGGACTTGCTTGTACGACTGTGGAGTTTTCCATCTTCTCTTCTTTTTTAAAACCTTTTTAAACCCAGCAACATTAACAGTTTTTACTACATCCTCCGGTAACAAATTCCAGAGTTTGATTACATATTGAATGAAAATATATTTTTTCTTATTAGTCTTAAATGTGCCACATTGTAGCTTCATTGAATGTCCCTTAGTCTTTCTACTTTTTGATGGAGTAAACATCCTATTTACATTTACCCGTTATACTCCACAGACCTCTATCACATCTCCCCTCAACCATCACATTCCAGGTTGAAGAGCCCTAACATTTTAAGCCTTTCCTTATAGGAGTAACCTTCTATCCCCTTTACCATTTTTGTCGCTCTTCTCTGTACCTTTTCTAATTCTGCTATATCCTTTTTAAGATATGGCAACCAGAAGTGCACACAATATTCAAGGTATGGTTGTACCATGGAATGATTCAGAGGCATTATAATATCCTTAGTTTTATTCTCCATTTCTTTCCTTATGATTCCTAGCATTCTATTTGCTTTATTGGTCGCGGCCCCTCTTGTTGGTTCATGAACCAGCTGCTACAAGAAGCAATCCTTTATTTCATCTAGAAACTCTGGGCCCGATATTGTACTGAGAAGCTATGTGTCACTATGATACATAGACGTTGCTGCTGACCTCTAACCCCGGATATTCAATGTATGGGTCATATGTGGCCTTGGAATTGAATACCCAGGGTCACCGCACTACCTCCGAAGCCGCAGAAGCTAACCAGGTAGTGGCGATATTGCAACATTAACCGGTTAGCTCTCGAAAACTAGGTCAGCTTTTGCAGCACCTAGTTTTACCCAAATATCGCTAACCGGGTAGTGGTGTAATATCACCGCTACCTGGTTAGCGACTGTCACTGCCCATGGCATGCCCCAGAACACCTATAACACACCCCGATGCTAAGTGGCTATCATTGGGGTATATAGTGGCTTTAGTTGGTGCTATTCAGCCATTGACTATCCCATTCAGTGGCATTTACATGGTTTACAGGACAGTAAACCATGTAAATGATTTTAGAATTTTGGGCCCTTTATCTCCCTAGCTTGTCCTGTTCTGTCACTGACCCAGTTGATACCAGAGTAATTGAAGTCACCCACTATTACTGTATTGTAACTTTTGTTAGCGTCCCTGATTTCTTCTAGCATTTCATCTTCCATCTGTTCATTCTGGCCAGGCAGATGGTAGTACACCCCCATTGCCATTGCCTTCCCCTTTTTACATGGAATTTCTATCCATAGAGATTCTACAGTGTATTTTGTTTCCTGCAAAACTAATCCTGTGTGACTCAATGCCCTCTCTAACATAGAGCACAAAACCTCCACCAATTTGATCTATGCCCTTCTCTTCTATTGCCAACTCCAGATTTTGTTTATTCCACCTTGCTTCAGTTATTTAGTTCATGCCTTTCCAGTAGTTGTTCAAGGTGAGTTATAATCAAGTGCTTTAGATATTTTCCTGTCCCAGGAGGCTTTGCAATCTACATTTGTACCTGAGGCAATGGAGGGTTAATTGACTTATCCAAGGCCACAAGGCGTGCCAGTGGGATTCAAGTACTGGTCTCTGTGGTCACCAGTCCACTGCTCTAACCACCTTGCTGAACTGTAGGCATAGAACAAATCACCTGAGTCGATATGTCTGGCTCCATCTGAAGTCCTATTCAAATCAAGGCTGAAAGCTTATCTCTACAAGGCTGTTTTTGGATCCTGACCCCTTTATTCTACTGTTTACCACCATTTCCCCCTTAGTTTAACCATAGTTCACTACTTGCTGTGTTTGATTATCTTGAATAGATTGTAAGATATATAGCTCTCATGTACATTCACATACCTTCTGGCGCTATAGAAATGACAAGTATTAGTAATATAGGTTTTCCCAGAAAAGGAATGTTTGATACTGCAGTAGTTTCAAGCTTGTACCGATTAAGAGAGTTCTTTTTCAGGAAGGGGCACACCACAGCCTGTTTTAGTGCTTTTGAAGGCTGCCCTTCCACAAAAGAAGAGTTCACAATTTTTGTAACCTCCTTCAATGACTGCATTTGCCCTCATTAGAATATAGAGCTGATACCTGCCACATGAAGGCTTTTAGAAAGCGCTGGTTTCAGGAAGGATTAAGGTGGTTATCCTCCCTAATCCCCTGTTGTTTATTTCCCCCTCAAAATTGAAATGAAATACAAATAGCGACATCTTTAGCTAAATGGAGTCATTTATACATGTAGGTCTGCAAAATGTCTGACATACATGTAGTAAGGGTTGGCACTTACAGAAAAGTTGTAAAATATAAACAGGGCTGGCCCCAAAGTTGTTTCAAGGTGTTAGCACCATAGGCAAACATTAAGCCTTATGACTCCCCTCCCCCCTGGCTGCCAGAATCTATTTAGTTTTAAATTCCCAGCTCTTTGTTGCCCCTCAGAAGCTGCCACCCTAGGCAACTGCCTAATTTGCCTAATGGTTGTGCCAGCCCTGAATGCAAACTTCCATGTGTAAATGCCAGCACCTAAACGTGAAAATTGGCAGTGTTCTCTCCATTAATATTTTCCATGTGTAGATCTGCAAAATGCATCCTCCAGCTCCACATATTGGCAAATACATGTGTATTCCTGCACTATTTTTAAACAGGCTCCACAATTAGCAGAGCCTTTTCTAAAATACTGCCGGAATTATGTACATCATGACCATGGGCATAGTTTGGATGAGGTGCCCCCTCCAAATGAGCTGGCTGACCACCAATTTGGTGACAGCCTGCTCCCCTATCCTGCCTTGTACTGGGGAGGCTGTTAATGAGATGACACTGGAATCAGATTTCTTTTCTTGTATGTTGGATTCTGTGATGAAATATCCTACTTCTGCTTTTCACCTACTGCTGGAGAAGGGGGTTTATTGGTCGCAAAATAGATATTCAAAAATTAAAGGAGAGAAACTAATTTTATTTCAGTGTTAGAAACCGTGCTGTGGTCCTCTTTTTCTTTTTGCTGTTTGGCGTGTGAGCACCTTACATCTCCTTTGTTTTTTTGCAGAATATATATTTATAGGTGTCAGTATTTTTTTCTCTAATACTGCTACAGTTTTTACTGCATTTTAATTATATTGCTTGGGATTATATTGCTTTCCGTTTTTTTTTTTGGCAAAGCTACTGAATGAGATCCTCTGCTCCCTCTTTGAGTATCTTGGGAGCAGGGCCGGCCCATCCACTAGGCGAGCTAGGCAGGGCAGGGCAGGGATGGAAGTGGACAGGAGAGAGGGCAGAGATGGGAGAGCACAGGCAGGACAGGGTGGGGATGGGAGTGGGCAGGGGGGAGGGCGGAGATGGAAGTGGGGATGGAGGGCGGGGATGGGAGAGCACAGGCATGCAGGGTGGGGATGGGAGTGGGCAGGGGTAAGGTAGGGAGGGGAGTGGGCAGGGGAGAGGGTGGGCATGGGAGTGCACAGGCAGGGCAGGGATGGGAGTAGGGCCTGGGGGGAGGGTGGGGCAGGAGTGTGCTGTGTGTTGGGGGCCCAGGTGGTGGGACAGAACAGCATTTGCTGCCCACCCCACAGTGGCCATGGTGCAGTGTGATGAGGCACCAGCAGGCAACACAAGTTGCATAACCCTGTAGCAGGGGGAGAGAACATAAGAACATAAGATATGCCATACTGGGTCAGACCAAGGTCCATCAAGCCCAGTATCCTGTTTCCAACAGTGGCCAATCTAGGTTATACGTACTGTCAGCACCACTTCCCTGGTGGCCAGTGGACGCCAGGGCAGGTGGGACACAATAATATAAGGTTAAGATTGGAGAGTCTTCTAAAGGCCCCAATGGCTCTTGGTCCTTATAGTTGCTTGAACTCCAATCTTCAATGAAACAATCAAGCTGCGTGGTGGGAATTAATAAGGCTTTTATTTCCCTTTTTCACAGTGGTTCTAAATAGTGGGTTACAACTTTAAAGCAAATATCCTTAATGCAGGTAGAAACAAACTCAGGGTTCAAAGCAAAAACTGTTATACGTCACAGGAATGGAGGTGCTCAAACAAATAAAGAATGCTCTGCTGGCAATTCACCCAATCACAAGTCTGGCAGTGATGCTAAACTTTCAGAAATGCAAAGTGTACAGTCCATCTCTTGGTCAGACAAATCTCCTGCCAGTTCTACTTGCATTGGCACGGTATCAGAAAGCTCTGATTCTATATCCCTGGTTTCTTGTAAAACACATTCAGGGGTTTTGTATATTTTCTGTAGCAGCTCCCAATGTCCTTGGCCTAGCCTAGGGCGTCGGCCACTTGCTGTGTTAGGCTTTAAAGTACCCTCTTTCCTTAGAGGCTTTATAACAGCTTTATCATAGCTTTTACCATTCACAACTTTCTTATTAGGCATACATTTCTCATACCTTGTATGGCAGCAATCCTCAAGTAACTGGCTTTCTTCCACTGCCTGCCTTTCCCTGGCAGCAGCTTGGTGAAATCCTTGTCTATGACGGTTAGGCTTACCCTGTAGCCTTTGACTTCCTTCTCCTGGTGAAGGCCTGCCTCTGTACAAGCCCAGCTTCTGGCTTCCTGGCTCAGTGTGGCATGGCTTCTCCAGCTGATTCTTGTTTGGCTTAGGGTTGCAGTTACAGCAGTGCTTTTGGCTCTGAGGGCAAACAGCTCTCGGTTTGGCTTGAGCTGACACCTCCTTAGGTCCTTCCTCAGCTCCTGAGAAATCACCTCTCCCTCCTGGGAATCCTCTAGCACTAGAGTAGTCAGGTTTCCACTTCCACCTCTCTCTCTCGGTGCTGCCAGTGATTCTCCCCTTTCTTCTGCTTGGGCTGCTGCTTCTGCTGGTGCTTCTGTCTCCGAGGCTACCGGTACTCCTTCTGCCTCTTCTCCTTCCTCTCTTCCAGTCTTCCACACTCCCCTTATGAAGCCCTCCTGCTCTTGAGGATTGGAAGCTGGTTGGCATTTTTTCGTGACCAGCTGGGCGTGGCTCTTCAGTCTCCCTGAAGACACTCTTGCTCCCTCTAGCTGGTTCCTGGGAATATTGCAAGTCTTTTTCTCTGTGAAAAACACCTTCTTTTCTCTCAACTGGGCTCTCATCAGCCCTCGCTCCGTGACAGTACCTAGCAGTTTCCCCAAAAGACACAGAATCCGCAATGCTTGTACTGGGTCAAGCATTGATATCCTGGATCCCTTCTTAAGAATGGTTTATGGACCTTTCCTCCAGGAACTTGTCCAAACCTTTTTTAAACCCAGCTACACTAACAGCCTTTATTACATCCTCCGGTAACAAATTCCAGAGTTTGATTACACGTTGAGTGAAAAAATATTTTCTTCTATTAGTCTTAAATAATTTACCCTGTAGCTTCATTGCATGTCCCCTAGTCTTTCTATATTCTGATAATGTAAACAATCGATCTACGTTTATCCGTTCCACTCCGTTCATTAATTTATAGACTTCTATCATATCTCCCCTCAGCCGTCTCTTTTCCAGTTTAAAGAGCCCTAACCTTTTTAGCCTTTCTTCATAGGAGTATCCTTCCATCCCCTTTACCATTTTGGTGGCTCTTCTCTGAACCTTTTCTAATAACGCTATATCCTTTTTAAGATACGGCGACCAGAATTGCACACAATATTCAAGGTGCGGTCTCACCATGGAACGATATAGAGGCATTATAATATCTTTTGTTTTATTCTCCATTCCTTTCCTTATGATACCTAGCATTCTATTTGCTCTCTTGGTCACTACTGCACACTGGGCCGAGGGTTTTAACATGTTATCCACAATAACGCCTAAATCTTTTTCCTGGGTGGTGGTTCCTAATGTGGAACCTTGCATTGTGTAACCATAGTTTGGGTTGTTCTTCCCTAGGTGCATAACTTTGCACTTGTCCACATTAAATTTCATCTGCCATTTTGATGCCCAGTCTTCCAATTTATCAAGATCCTCTTTCAATTTTCCACAATCCTCTTGGGTTTTAACAACTTTAAATAGTTGTGTGTCATCTGCAAATTTGATAACCTCACTCGTTATTCCACTTTCCATGTAATTTATGAATATGTCAAAAAGCAGCGGACCCAGCACAGATCCCTGGTGTACACCACTATTCACCTTTCTCCATTGGGAAAATTGGCCATTTAGCCCTACCCTCTGCTTTCTATCTTTTAACCAGTTCCTCATCCACAGTAGTACACTGCCTCCTATCCCATGACTCTTTAGTTTTGCCAAAGGTCTCTGATGAGGGACCTTGTCAAAGGCTTTCTGAAAGTCCAGATACACTATATCAACCAACTCACCTTTGTCCACCTGTTTATTCACACTTTAAAAAAACATAACAGATTAGGAAGACAAGATCTTCCTTGTCTAAAGACAAGTTGGCTGTCTCCCATTAGGCCATGACTATCTACATGCTGAGTAATTTTATTCTTTATGATGGTTTCTACCATTTTTCCCGGTACTGACGTGAGGCACACCGATCTGTAGTTTCCCGGATCACCCCTGGAACCCTTTTTAAAAATTGGTGTTACATTTGGCGATCCTCCAGTCTTCAGGTATTAGAGATGATTTTAATGATAGTTCACAGATTACTAATAGCAGGTCTGCAATCTCATATTTCAGTTCTTTCAACACCCTTGGATGTATACCATCCGGCCCAGGTGATTTGCTACTCTTCAGTTTATCTAATAGTTGTAATACATCTTCCCGGATGTATCGATATTTCCTTCAATTCTTCCGCACCTTTAAATACCACTTCAGTCATGGGTAACATCCCTACATCTTCCTCAGTAAAGACAGAAGCAAAGAATTCATTCAGTCTCTCCGCTATCGCCTTGTCGCCTCTTAGTGCCCCTTTAACTCCTCTATCATCTAATGGACCAACTGACTCTCTCACAGGATTTTTGCTACGAATGTACTTGAAAAAATCTTTATTTCACGTTTTTTCTTCCGCAGCAAGCTTCTTCTCAAATTCTCCCTTTGCCTGCTTTATCAATGCCTTGCATTTGACTTGCCAGTGCTTGTGCTGTTTCCAGGTTTCATTGTTTGGCTCTTTTTTCCATTTCCTGAAAGATGCTTTTTTGGCAACAACAGCCTCTCTGACCTCACCTTTAAACCATGCTGGCAGTTTTTTGGACTTCCTTCCACTTTTCTTAAAGCGTGGAATACAGCTGGTCTGGGCTGCCAAGATAGTATTTTTGAACAACACCCAAGCTTGATGTAAGTCTTTAACCTTTGCAACTGCTCCTTTTAGTTTTTTCTTAACTATTTTCCTCATTTTATCATAGTCTCCCTTTCGAAAGTTAAAAGGTAGTAAGAACATAAGAACATAAGATATGCCATACTGGGTCAGACCAAGGTCCATCAAGCCCAGTATTCTGTTTCCAACAGTGGCCAATCTAGGTCATATGTACCTAGCAGTTTCCCCAAAGGACACAGGTTCCACAATGCTTGTATTGGTTCAAGCATTGATATCCTGGGTCCCTTCTTAATAATGGTTTATGGACCTTTCCTCCAGGAACTTGTCCAAACCTTTTTTAAACCCAGCTACACTAACAGCCTTTACTACATCCTCCGGTAACAAATTCCAGAGTTTGATTACACGTTGAGTGAAAAAATATTTTCTTTTATTAGTCTTAAATAGTTTACCCTGTAGCTTCATTGCATGTCCCCTAGTCTTTCTATATTCTGATAAGGTAAACAATCGATCTACGTTTACCCGTTCCACTCCGTTCATTAATTTATAGACTTCTATCATATCTCCCCTCAGCCGTCTCTTTTCCAGGTTAAAGAGCCCTAACCTTTTTAGCCTTTCTTCATAGGAGTATCCTTCCATCCCCTTTACCATTTTGGTGGCTCTTCTCTGAACCTTGTCTAAAATCCCTATATCCTTTTTAAGATACGGCGACCAGAATTGCACACCATATTCAAGGTGCGGTCTCACCATGGAACGATATAGCGGCATTATAATATCTTTTGTTTTATTTTACATTCCTTTCCTTATCATACCTAGCATTCTATTTGCTCACTTGGCCACTGCTGCACACTGGGCCGAGGGTTTTAACATGGTATCCACAATGACGCCTAAATCTTTTTCCTGGGTGGTGGTTCCTAATGTGGAACCTTGCATCATGTAACCATAGTTATTCTACTTTCCAGGTCATTTATGAATATGTCAAAAAGCAGCGGACCCAGCACAGATCCTTGGGGTACACCACTATTCACCTTTCTCCATTGGGAAAATTGGCCATTTAGCCCTACCCTCTGCTTTCTATCTTTTAACCAGTCAGAACACAAAAGAAGAAGGTATCCGCAAGGGCAAAACCAAGCAAAAAGCGGAAACCAAAAGACAGGCCTACACACAAAAAAATGTGCAAAACACTTTATTGAAGGACCCAACTAAAATGTTTCGGCCTGAGGCCTTCTTCAGGGGTCACACACTGCAGCAACAACACATAAATCAGCTGAAAGCTCTCGTCATCATAGACGGTAAAATAGAGACATGCTAATCCTCCAAACCAAGGAGGACTAGCATGTCTCTATTTTACCGTCTATGATGACGAGAGCTTTCAGCTGATTTATGTGTTGTTGCTGCAATGTGTGACCCCTGAAGAAGGCCTCATGCCGAAACCTTTTAGTTGGGTCCTTCAATAAAGTGTTTTGCACATTTTTTTGTGTTTAGGCCTGTCTTTTGGTTTCCGCTTTTTGTTTTGTTTTTATCTTTTAACCAGTTCCTGATCCACAAAAGTACACTGCCTCCTATCCCATGACTCTTTAGTTTTGCCAAAAGTCTCTCATGAGGGACCTTGTCAAAGGTTTTCTGAAAGTCCAGATACACAATATCAACTGACTCACCTTTGTCCACCTGATTATTCACTCCTTCAAAAAAACATAACAGATTAGTAAGACAAGATCTTCCTTGTCTAAAGCCATGTTGGCTGTCTCCCATTAGGTCATGACTATCTACATGCTGAGTAATTTTATTCTTTATGATGGTTTCTACCATTTTTCCCGGTACTGATGTCAGGCTCACCGGTCTGTAGTTTCCTGGATCACCCCTGGAACCCTTTTTAAAAATTGGTGTTACATTGGCGATCCTCCAGTCTTCAGGTATTAGAGATGATTTTAATGAAAGTTCACAGATTACTAATAGCAGGTCTGCAATCTCGTATTTCAGTTCTTTCAACACCCTTGGATGTATACCATCCGGCCCAGGTGATTTGCTACTCTTCAATTTATCTAATAGTTGTAATACATCTTCCCGATGTATCGATATTTCCTTCAATTCTTCCGCACCTTTAAATATCACTTCAGTCATGGGTAACATCCCTACATCTTCCTCAGTAAAGACTGAAGCAAAGAATTCATTCAGTCTCTCCGCTATCGCCTTGTCACCTCTTAGTGCTCCTTTAACCCCTTTATCATCTAATGGACCAACTGACTCTCTCACAGGTTTTTTGCTACGAATGTACTTGAAATGGTCTTTACTTCGTGTTTTTGCTTCCGCAGCAAGCTTCTTCTCAAATTCTCCCTTTGCCTGCCCTATCAATGCCTTGCATTTGACTTGCCAGTGCTTGTGCTGTTTCCAGGTTTCGTCGTTTGGCTCTTTTTTCCATTTCCTGAAAGATGCTTTTTTGGCAACAACAGCCTCTTTGACCTCACCTTTAAACCATGCTGGCAGTTTTTTGGACTTCCTTCCACTTTTCATAAAGCATGGAATACAGCTGGTCTGGGCTTCCAAGATAGTATTTTTCAACAACAGCCAAGCCTGATGTACGTCTTTAACCTTTGCAACTGCTCCTTTTAGTTTTTTCTTAACTGTTTTCCTCATTTTATCATAGTCTCCCTTTCGAAAGTTAAAAGGTAGTACTGTGGATTTCCTTACTATCCCTCCTCCACTAATTAAATCAAAGGCGATCATGCTATGATCACTATTGCCAAGTGGCCCCAACAGCCTTAGCTCTTGCCCTAGATCTAGTGTTCCACTAAGGATTAGGTCTAATATGGCTTCCCCTCTGGTCGGTTCATGAACCAGCTGCTCCAAGAAGCAGTCATTTATTTCATCTAGGAACTTTATCTCCCTAGCATGTCCTGACGTGACACTGACCCAGTCGATACCGGGGTAGTTGAAATCACCCATTATTATTACTGTGCTGTAATTTTTGTTAGCTTCCTTGATTTCTTTGAGCATTTCATCATCCATTTGTTCATTCTGGCCAGGCGGTCGATAGTACACCCCCACTGCCATTGACTTCCCCTTTTAACATGGAATTTCAATCCATAGAGGTTCTACAGCAAATTTTGTTTCCTGCAAAACTTTAATCCTTTCTGACTCAATGCCCTCTCTAACATAGAGCGCAACCCCTCCACCAATTTGATCAGCTCTATCATTACGATATAGTTTGTACCCAGGTATCATAGTGTCCCACTGGTTGTCCTCCTTCCACCATGTCTCTGATATTCCAATCATATCTAACCTCTCATTTAGTGCTATATATTCTAACTCTCCCATCTTATTTTTTAGACTTCTAGCATTTGCATACAAGCATTTTAGAGACTGTATTTTATTCATATTAATTTGGCTATTGCTAGACATGGGTAATTTGGGATCTTTTGAGCTCTGTCTGCTCAATACTCGAGGGCATTTGGGCTACTTTACTCTTTTTTTGGAACGTCTCTGCTTTTGGTAGTATCCTTCAAGGATACATTCTTCCGAACCATCCGCTCTTGGGTGACTGTCAGCTTTCCCCTATTATCTAGTTTAAAAGCTGCTCTATCTCCTTTTTAAAGGTTAATGCCAGCAGCCTGGTTCCATCCCGGTTAAGGTGAAGCCCATCCCTTTGGAAGAGCCCCTCCTTTCCCCAGAATTTTCCCCAGTTCCTAACAAATCCAAAACCCTCATTTCTGCACCATTGTCTCATCCACGCATTGAGACTCCGGAGCGCTGCCTGCCTTTTGGGTCCTGCACGTGGAACGGGAAGCATTTCGGAGAATGCTACCCTGGAAGTTCTGGATTTCAACTTCCTACCTAAAAGCCTAAATTTAGCCTCCAGAACCTCCCTACCACATTTTCCTATGTCATTTGTACCGACATGTACCAAGACAGCAGACTCCTCCCCAGCACTATCTAAGACCTTATCTAGGTGGCGCATGAGATCTGCTACCTTCGCACCAGGCAGGTATGTTACCAGGCTATCCTCACATCCACAAGCCACCCATCTATCTACATGCCTAATGATTGAATCACCAACTATAACGGCTGTCCTAACCCTTCCCTCATGGGCACATGACCACATGGCCCTGGAGAAACTTCCTCGGTGCAAGAGGGTTTTACATCACCTGGAGGACAGGTCCTAGTTACAGGATCACTTCCTGCCACACCAGGGTGATGCTCTCCTGTCACGTGACCTCTCTCCTCCATGGCAACAGGGATGCTGCCAGACTGGAGGTGGGACTTCAGGACTATATCCCTGTAGGTCTCGTCTATGTACCTCTCTGTCTTTCTTATGTTTTCCAAGTCTGCTATTCTAGCCTCTAGAGAACGGACTCTAGAGCTTGGAGGGTGCCATGCTGAAGGGCCTTGCAACCCTGCCAAAGCCCCTGGTCATGCTGCACATGGAGGGCATGCGAACAAACCTCCATGCCCTGAGGCAGGAGGTATGCCACCTCGGAGGGGAGGGCCAGTAGCCTGCCAGGTACAGGGTGTCAGTGCTCCTAGCACCCCTCATATGCCATGTGGTATGAATGCACACCAAAGGGCTGGCATGTGCGTGACCCTGCCTGCATGTCAGGCCAGACATGCTCATCCCTAGACACCTCAGTAAGTGCTTGTTGCACAGAGTTTAAACTATCTGTTTCTGTTCCAATAAAGTAAGGTTTTCTGCATCTGCTGGCCTCAATGTCTCTTCTCACTTTGGGCCACAGGGGGCACTGCGACATGCACTGCACAGTGCTGTGGGTTGGATAATCTAAGGTCCACAGCACTCAATAGCACCACATGGCAATGTAACCATCAAGCGCGGGGGGCATGGGCACTGTACAGGGTCACAATGTGGGCCTGGTGGGTGTATGGGGAAGTGATGCTATGGCCTCACAGCCTGGGCAGGTGCTGCGCATACTGGTTCCCCTGACAGTCTCTGCATATGTGCCGCCTCCCTCATGCCCACCAGTGCATCCCCTGTGAGTATGCTACCCTCCAACCCCCTCTCAGCCCTGTGTTGCCACCCTTCCAGCCACCACTCACCTATCCCCACAGCTCTCATCCAGTGCTCCCGCATCCCAGCCCCGCAGTCTCCACCCCCGAAATCCCCTGCACCTCCCAGGCTTCACACTCCCTCCTGCCCTGATCATGCCCTCCCAATCCCCCTCCTCAACCCCCAACCCACCCCTTTCCCGGTCAGCAGGGTCCACGTACCTCACACAAAGTATGTCTGTGCAAGGTTCTGGTGTGTTACAACTCCCCTCTGGTACATATAAGAACATAAGAACATAAGATATGCCATACTGGGTCAGACCAAGGTCCATCAAGCCCAGTATTCTGTTTCCAACAGTGGCCAATCTAGGTCATACGTACCTAGCAGTTTCCCCAAGGGACACAGGTTCCACAATGCTTGTATTGGTTCAAGCATTGATATCCTGGGTCCCTTCTTAATAATGGTTTATGGACCTTTCCTCCAGGAACTTGTCCAAACCTTTTTTAAACCCAGCTACACTAACAGCCTTTACTACATCCTCCGGTAACAAATTCCAGAGTTTGATTACACGTTGAGTGAAAAAATATTTTCTTTTATTAGTCTTAAATAGTTTACCCTGTAGCTTCATTGCATGTCCCCTAGCCTTTCTATATTCTGATAAGGTAAACAATCGATCTACGTTTACCCGTTCCACTCCGTTCATTAATTTATAGACTTCTATCATATCTCCCCTCAGCCGTCTCTTTTCCAGGTTAAAGAGCCCCAACCTTTTTAGCCTTTCTTCATAGGAGTAGCCTTCCATCCCCTTTACCATTTTGGTGGCTCTTCTCTGAACCTTTTCTAAAATTGCTATATCCTTTTTAAGATATGGCGACCAGAATTGCACACAATATTCAAGGTGCGGTCTCACCATGGAACGATATAGAGGCATTATAATATCTTTTGTTTTATTTTCCATTCCTTTCCTTATCATACCTAGCATTCTATTTGCTCTCTTGGCCGCCGCTGCACACTGGGCCGAGGGTTTTAACATGGTATCCACAAGGACGCCTAAATCTTTTTCTTGGGTGGTGGTTCCTAATGTGGAACCTTGCATCGTGTAACCATAGTTTGGGTTGTTCTTCCCTAGATGCATAACCTTGCACTTCTCCACATTAAATTTCATCTGCCATTTTGATGCCCAGTCTTCCAATTTATCAAGATCCTCTTGCAATTTTCCACAATCCTCCTGGGTTTTAACAACTTTAAATAGTTTTGTGTCATCAGCAAATTTGATAACCTCACTCGTTATTCCACTTTCCAGGTCATTTATGAATATGTCAAAAAGCAGCGGACCCAGCACAGATCCCTGGGGTACACCACTATTCACCTTTCTCCATTGGGAAAATTGGCCATTTAGTCCTACCCTCTGCTTTCTATCTTTTAACCAGTTCCTGATCCACAGTAGTACACTGCCTCCTATCCCATGACTCTTTAGTTTTGCCAAAAGTCTCTCATGAGGGACCTTGTCAAAGGCTTTCTGAAAGTCCAGATACACAATATCAACTGACTCACCTTTGTCCACCTGTTTATTCACTCCTTCAAAAAAACATAACAGATTAGTAAGACAAGATCTTCCTTGTCTAAAGCCATGTTGGCTGTCTCCCATTAGGTCATGACTATCTATATGCTGAGTAATTTTATTCTTTATGATGGTTTCTACCATTTTTCCCGGTACTGATGTCAGGCTCACCGGTCTGTAGTTTCCCGGATCACCCCTCGAACCCTTTTTAAAAATTGGTGTTACATTGGCGATCCTCCAATCCTCAGGTATTAGAGATGATTTTAATGATAGTTCACAGATTACTGATAGCAGGTCTGCAATCTCAAATTTCAGTTCTTTCAACACCCTTGGATGTATACCATCCGGCCCAGGTGATTTGCTACTCTTCAGTTTATCTAATAGTTGTAGGACATCTTCCCGATGTATCGATATTTCCTTCAATTCTTCCACACCTTTAAATACCACTTCAGTCGTGGGTAACATCCCTACATCTTCCTCAGTAAAGACCGAAGCAAAGAATTCATTCAGTCTCTCCGCTATCGCCTTGTCGCCTCTTAGTGCTCCTTTAACCCCTTTATCATCTAATGGACCAACTGACTCTCTCACGGGTTTTTTGCTACGAATGTACTTGAAAAGGTCTTTATTTCGCGTTTTTGCTTCCGCAGCAAGCTTCTTCTCAAATTCTCTCTTTGCCTGCCTTATCAATGCCTTGCATTTGACTTGCCAGTGCTTGTGCTGTTTCCAGGTTTCATCATTTGGCTCTTTTTTCCATTTCTTGAAAGATGCTTTTTTGGCAACAACAGCCTCTCTGACCTCAGCTTTAAACCATGCTGGCAATTTTTTGGACTTCCTTCCACTTTTCTTAAAGCGTGGAATACAGCTGGTCTGGGCTTCCAAGATAGTATTTTTCAACAACACCCAAGCTTGATGTACGTCTTTAACCTTTGCAACTGCTCCTTTTAGTTTTTTCTTAACTGTTTTCCTCATTCTATCATAGTCTCCCTTTCGAAAGTTAAAGGGTAGTACTGTGGATTTCCTTACTATCCCTCCTCCACTAATTAAATCAAAGGCGATCATGCTATGATCACTATTGCCAAGTGGCCCCAACACCCTTATCTCTTGCACTACATCTGGTGTTCCACTAAGGACTAGGTCTAATATTGCTTCCCCTCTGGTCGGTTCATGAACCAGCTGCTCCAAGAAGCAGTCATTTATTTCATCTAGGAACTTTATCTCCCTAGCATGTCCTGTTGTGACACTGACCCAGTCGATGCCGGGGTAATTGAAATCACCCATTATTATTACTGCACTGTAACGTTTGCTAGCTTCCTTGATTTCTTTGAGCATTTCATCATCCATTTGTTCATTCTGGCCAGGCGGACGATAGTACACCCCCACTGCCATCGCCTTCCCCTTTTTACATGGAATTTCAATCCATAGAGATTCTACAGCATATTTTGTTTCTTGCAAAACTTTAATCCTTTCTGACTCAATGCCCTCTCTAACATAGAGCGCAACCCCTCCACCAATTTGATCAGCTCTATCATTTCGATATAGTTTGTACCCAGGTATCACAGTGTCCCACTGGTTGTCCTCCTTCCACCATGTCTCTGATATTCCAATCATATCTAACCTCTCGTTTAGTGCTATATATTCTAACTCTCCCATCTTGTTTTGTAGACTTCTAGCATTTGCATACAAGCATTTTAGAGACTGTATTTTATTCATATTAATTTGGCTATTGGTAGACATGGGTAATTTGGGATCTTTAAGTTCTGTCTGCTCCATACTCGAGGGCATTTGGGCTACTTTACTCTTTTTTGGAACCTCTCTGCTTTTTGTAGTATCCTTCAAGGATACATTCTTCCGAACCATGCGCTCTTGGACGACTGTCGGCTTTCCCCTATTATCTAGTTTAAAAGCTGCTCTATCTCCTTTTTAAAGGTTAATGCCAGCAGCCTGGTTCCATCCCGGTTAAGGTGAAGCCCATCCCTTCGGAAGAGCCCCTCCTTTCCCCAGAATGTTCCCCAGTTCCTAACAAATCCGAACCCCTCATCTCTGCACCATTGTCTCATCCACGCATTGAGACTCCGGAGCTCTGCCTGCCTATTGGGTCCTGCGCGTGGAACGGGAAGCATTTCGGAGAACGCTACCCTGGAAGTTCTGGATTTCAACTTCCTACCTAAAAGCCTAAATTTAGCTTCCAGAACCTCCCTACCACATTTTCCTATGTCATTGGTACCAACATGTACCAAGACAGCAGACTCCTCCCCAGCACTATCTAAGACCTTATCTAGGTGGCGTGTGAGGTCCGCTACCTTCGCACCAGGCAGGCATGTTACCAGGCGATCCTCACGTCCACCAGCCACCCAGCTATCTACATGCCTAATGATCGAATCACCAACTATAACTGCTGTCCTAACCCTTCCCGCATGGGCACTTGGCCCTGGAGAAACCTCCTCGGTGCGAGAGGGGTTTACATCACCTGGACGACAGGTCCTAGTTACAGGATCACTTCCTGCCACACCAGGGTGATGCTCTCCTGTCACGTGACCTCTCTCCTCCATGGCAACAGGGATGCTGCCAGACTGGAGGTGGGACTTCAGGACTATATCCCTGTAGGTCTCGTCTATGTACCTCTCTGTCTGTCTTATGTTTTCCAAGTCTGCTACTCTAGCCTCTAGAGAACGGACTTGTTCCCTGAGAGCAGAGAGCTCCTTGCACCTAGTGCACACGTAAGACCTCTCACCAGCTGGGAGAAAATCATACATGTGACACTCAATGCAAAAGACTGGAAAGCCCACATCCCGCTGCTGGACTGCTGTCTGCATCTTAGTTTTAAGTTTGTGTTTAGATCTTTAAGTTCTATATGTACTAAAGGGTGCAATGGATATTTATACCACTAAAACTGTACCTAAGAAGTTTAATATACCTTGTTCACCTGAAGCTTAATTAATCTCAGGTCCTTGGTGTATGACTGATTTGGGTACTGGTGGGGCCATGCTGTCATCAGTGTCCTCCAGGGGTATCTCAGTCCTATCAGGCATGGGCTGCCTGCAGCGCAATGCATAGTTGTGCAACATGCAGCAGGCAAGGAAGATCTTGCACACCTTCGTGGGCTCATTCAGAAGCTCACTGCCCAGCCAATCCAGACAGCAGACGCGGCTCTTCAGTTGTCTGAACATCAGCTCTATGATTCCCTGTGTCCTCCTATGTGCCTGATTGTCCAACTGCTCTGCCGGCATATGGGGATGGACAATTGGGGTCATTAATCATTCCCACAGGGCATATCCCCTGTCACCTGCATAGATAGGAGGAGGAAAACATCGTCTCAGAGATGTGTCACAAATCGCATTGCAGGGGAAGTACCACCCATGTCTTGTGGTCCATTACTCCATGCCTACCATGCCTATGTGTCACACCTGTGCTATGCTGTCTGTCTATATGCTGTATCTTGCACCCACACCTGTTCACCAAAGCTGCAATGTACTTCATACAGAGCTGCTATGCTACCCACCTTTCAATCTGTGTGTGTCATGTGTGCATCCCATCATGCTGTAGAGTGGTCATGGGTGTGTGCTTGGCCCAGTTGGGCAAGGTTGGGGGCATCATGCATCTGTTACCTGCCAATGGGGGTGATGATGCACTGCTCTGGCTGAATGGCATTGGCTTCATACACCATGCACTTGGTTCCCAGACAGCTACAGTGCTGCATGTGTCCTATTGCTATCCATCTCCTCATGTGCCAGCAGATGTTGGCCAGGCTGCTAGACCAGGCCACATCTATGGATACATTGCCTTTCACCTGACAGTGGGGCACATGCAACATCTGCCAATGTCCCTGACAGCTGACAAGGGGTCTGTTCTGCACCCCTGCAACCACAGCCAGGCCCTTTGGATGGACAGCCAACACTATGTGGCCTGGGGAGACCACTGCCTAGCTTGTGGGGACATAGCCTGGTGGTATGAACAACTATCCTATAGTCCACTAGTTGGTGGTTTGATCCCTGCATCATCGCAGTGTGCAATAATGTACAGTAGAAGCATCACAGTACACCAGATATCATCCACATACTGCAAGCAACATTTGTCTCTGGCCCAATTGGAAATAATTCCTCCATGGAACAGATTTGCACTTATGGGATGCCTAGCAAAGAGTAGACACATTTTGTCTGGAGATGCTTGACGGTGCATGTCTCCTACAGCCTGTTGTGGGGAACATGGCACAATCATTAGGACCCCCCTTCATTGTGACTAGGTCACATTCCAGCTCACAGGGGGCTACCAGGGCCATCAGGGACCAGAACACTCCTCTGTCCTCCTACACTGTCTCACATGAGACTATTGTCCATCGCGGTTAGCAATGGATGGTATACATATGCCCTGTCTCAGTCCTAGCTCCTCTCAACATGCCCTCAATTACTCTATACCGTCGATCTGCGACATTGCTCTGTAGGCCTGACATGCCATCTACAGAGTCGCACAACCCTGATCCCAAGCAGATCCCAGATTCTTCTAAACCAATGATGGCACATAGGGCCCTGGCACTGCACCTGCACAGAGATGAGGGTGCTACCCCTGTCTACCATTGCTTTTGCCTCCTGCAGATGTGGATGGCGGGTTGGAAATTAGCTGTACCCTGACAGATGTGTCACCTGAGTGGGGTCGCCCACGTGTCAGCGTGCAATACATCAATTGTAACCTGGTCTGAAGGTAGGTTTGTTGGCCCCTCCAAGGGGCATTTCAAGGGGTGGCCCTGTATGATGAGGTTTGTACTCCACATCTAGCCATGGTACCCTAACAGATATCTGAGACATGATATTGTGTCCATGGACATGCGTCCATATCAAGGACTGCCAACCACCTGCACTGATATATTGTACCAGTATTATGCTCTAGCTTCCACATGATCACATACACTATGTATTACAGTATAGAAAGATAGGGTGTGAAGGCCTCAGTGGGTGGGGTCAAAGGGCGCTATTGTTTATGCACAGCCACCCAGGACCTCTCAGTTTCACCCTGCTAACACACCCTAGACCAGCAGCATCTACGGCACTGGGAGCATCCACAAGCAGCGTCAGTTGGACAGGCCTATTGCACAACCTGCAGGAGGTCCAACCTAACTTGACTGCCTCTGCATTTACATGTTGACCTTAGCATTGTGTTACACATCAATCCAGTTATCTCTGTGGCAGCATATCTCTAGCCAAGCATACTCTGTGGGAGCCTCGAGCACACCAGAGCCACAGCTATCACGCATTGCTCTTCCACACACAATCCATGCAGAGGCAATCCACTGCCATTGCTGGATACACCATGGGCCCTGCGACATCAGAGCTGCAGGGCCATAGTCATATATCTGATGTTATCTAAGGTGGTGACAGCAGGCCAATATGACCAGTGTCGACAACATGCTGCACTTACATTACAGTATCTCATCCTTGTCAGGGAGTGCTACAAAAGCATCTCTCACCTGTGCCACCTTGGATACACAAAGGCCTACATTAGTGCACCCTATCAAGGCCATCTTTTCCCACCACAGTCAGGCCATACACGCACAGTGTGACGAGCCTGCAATCCCACAACCTACCTTCGGTGCTACATACAGGACGCCTGCATCAGAGGGCATATGTCACCATTAGTGTGGTCCTGTGGGAATCATGTCTGTATGGTGTGAGCATCCACAGCCATGCAATCAAGCCATTACAGTCACTGGGATGGTGTGCATGGCAACCATGCCATCATGATTGTCCCTGGTGTGGAATTTTGCATTGCTCAATAGGTGATGTCAGTGGCACATTTCTGCTTGCAGCTCCTACAGCTTGCCCCAATCAGCTGATCTGCAGTGTGTACGTGTTGATCCTGGGGCTCGGAATGGGTTATTACCTCACTGTCTGTGTGTACGTGTTGATCCTCGGGGTGTCTGGTTACATGTGCTCTCTAGCAAAGGGGTGTCATAATAGTTGACCATGGTGTCTGTTTTGGCTGCTCCCCATGCTGCAGCTGCATCTGCTGTTGGTGTGTCTCATGGGGGCAGTGCTGCAGGTGTGTGTGTGGCTGTGCCTGATCATATGGGGCCTCTGCTCCCACCTGTTGGGAGGTTAACACTCACCCTGACTGTTTCTCACTACTGACGGGATGTGGACATACCTGTGGGGATGCCACTGCCTTTGTTTTCTATCTTGTGCTAATGGCACTGGATCTGGCCATTTATGTTCTGTGTATGGGCACACATCTTGTTATAGGCTGACCCTATTATGGGTTCCATTTTGGTGTGGTTCTGGAGTATTATTTGCAGTGTAGTTGGTACCTTCTGCCTGTCACTATGTAAGATGTGTGGTCTATACAGGGGACAGCTACAGATGTCACCCTATGCCCTGATGGGACACTATGCCGGTCAGCCCCCATCATGCATGCAGTCATCTAGTCAGTGTCACATCCTGGTGTCATTGGCACTGTGTGAGTGGAGGTACAGTGATCCTGGGATTCACACCCCTGATCAACCCATGCCTGGGCATGTGCATTCCCCCCCTCCCCAACTCGGTTACACTGCCACTCAGATCTGGGTCTGGCAGAGATGGGTTCCACTGCCTGGGACACCTTTTGTGCTCATGTGACTCTGATGATGCTTTCTGCGCATTATCCAGCAACACTCTCATCCTGCCCCTGCACACTTGTCCACCGCTACCACTAGGGGGGCACAGCCTGCCTGCAAACCCACAGCCCTCCATGCTCTTGTACTCCTGAGGGCTGTCTTGTGTGAGCATACATGTTGCTATGTCTGTGTCTACTTACCTAGTAGTCAGACACTAGAGATGGCTCCACCCTCAAAGGCAGCATGTATCCCTAACAGGCTGAGTATGTATGCATCATGGCATGAGCCTGGGTAATGTGCCACTGCATTGGTGATCTCAGCCTGCGCATTACAGATGACATGCATATTCATCAAGTGGTATGCCTTCTGGTTCCTGTACATGGCCTCGTGCTGGCATGGTGGCCAGAGGGCCACATGCATACAGTATGGCACCAAGGACTGATGAAAATCCTGCAACCTCATGGAACTGCACCATGACCTGTTGCCACTGCTGTGGTGTTTGTGGTAGGGCAATGTAGTGCATGACCCATCCCACAAAGGCATCCAGGAACTATGTGATGCAGTGTGACACAGCTGCCTGGCTCAGACCTGCCACCAGGCAGCTGTTTCACCAATTGGAATGAACCTGTTCCCAGGAAGCCTAGTGTTGTGAACACCTTCACATGGACAGGCACAGCTTTGTGTCTGGGATAGCTGCGAAGTCAAACTGGTACCTGGTCACATACAGTTCCTCAGTCAGGCCCAAAGGGATCCTTGCATATGGGTGCCTGTGTGATGCCCTCCATCATTCCCAGTCAGTGCACTGCAGCAGGGCCATAGCAAACCAGACATTGGTTTCTCCCAGGAACGTGTTCTCTGCACCTGCAGGGGATTATAAAAGAACATGCATGAGGGTGGGTGTCTGGGGGAGTCACCATGCCCATACACGGGCATCACTAGGCAGGCACATTTACACACATGTATCTATGATCACAATGTGCATGCAGATTGTTATGACCACTGCTTGCACAAGCAGAGGCTCATGCAGGGCCGGCCCGTCCATTGAGCGAGAATGTTGTTCGCACAGGGCCCCGCGCTTCATGGGGCCCCGCGTGAACCACATTCTCGCTCAATGGACGGCTGCAGAGGGAGCCAGGGAAGCCCGCCGAAGCCTCGGCTCCCTCTGCACAGCCCGCCAGCGTGAAGAGCCTTTACCTTCACGCTGGCGGCTGTTTCAATGAAGACGCGAATGCCGGGAGAGGTTAAAGGGCATTGTCTTTAACTTTTCCCGGCATTCACGGCTTCATTGAAACAGCCGCCAGTGGGAAGGTAAAGGTTCTTCACGCTGGAAGGCTGTGCAGAGGGAGCCGGGGCCTCGCACGGGCTTCTCCGGCTCCCTCTGCAGCCCCTTAGACGGCGCGGGGCTCTTCGGGGGGGGGGGGGGGCGGCTGGGACTGGTTGGGCTGTGATGGGGGAAACAGACTGGAAATGGGCTGTGATGGGGAGAACGGACTGCAATTGGGCTATGATGGGGGGGAAACGGACTGGAAATGGGCTGTGATGGTGGGGGGGAACGGACTGGAAATGGGCTGTGATGGGGGAAACAGACTGGAAATGGGCTGTGATGTGGGGGGGGGGAATGGACTGCAATTGGGCTGTGGGGGGGAGGACTGCAAGTGGGCTGTGATGGTGGGGGGGGGAACGGACAGGAAATTGGCTGTGATGGGGGAAACAGACAGGAAATTGGCTGTGATGTGGGGGGGGGGATGGACTGCAATTGGGCTGTGATGGTGGGGGGAACGGACTGCAAATGGGCTGTCATGGGGGAAACAGACTGGAAATGGGCTGTGATGTGGAGGGGATGGACTGCAATTGGGCTGTGGGGGGGAGGACTGCAAGTGGGCTGTGATGGTGGGAGGGGGAACGGACTGGAAATGGGCTGTGATGGGGGAACAGACTACAATTGGGCTGTGATGGGGGGATGACTGCAAATGGGCTGTGATGGTGGGGGGAGGGATAGGACTGCAAGTGGGCTGTGATGGTGGAGGGGAATGGACGAAATGGGCTGTGATGGTGGGGGGGGAACTTGGACTGGAAATGGGCTGATGAAGAGCTGGATTAGGACTGGAAATGGTGTGATGGGGGCTGGAATAGGGCGAAGTGGGCTGACGAGGGGGCTAGGATTGGAAATTAGCTGGTGGGGGAGCGTGGAGTGGAAATGGGCTGATGGGGGACTGGAATGGAACTGGAAAAGAGCATATGGGGGGCTAGGACTGGAAATGGGCTGATGAGGAGCTAGGATAGGACTAGAAATGGGCTGATGGGGGGAACGTGGACTGCAAATGGGTGATGGGCTGGAATAGGACTGGAAGTGAGCTGATGGGGAGCTTGGAGTGGAAATGGGCTGATGGGGGGCTGGAATGGAACTGGAAAACAGCATAAGGGAGGCTAGGACTGGAAATGGGCTGATGTGGAAGCTTGGGAGACTGGGACTAGAAGGGGGCAGATGCTGGGTGGGTCTAGAACTATAAAGGAGCTGATTTTGGGGGAGGACTAGAAAGGGATGGGGAATGAGAATGGAGAGGAGAAAAGATATTTTGTGTGGGAGGGAAGAAAAGTCTATGATGGACCGGGTATTGGAAGAGTAAGTGGAGATTGAGAATGGAAGGGTGAAATTTGAGTGGATGATAAAGCAATAAGGAAAGAAATGGAAGAAAGAGCAAAAGGGGAAAGATCAGTATGTTAAAGCAGATATAGAGAAAAAATTTGGAAAAAATCTAAAAGAGAAGAAAGGAAAATGGATAGCTCGCAGAAGACACAAAGAAACCAGAAGAAAATGACTGGAGCAATTGCAACTGAAAAGAAAATGCACAAGCAACAAAAGGTAGAAAAATACTTTTTTATTTTGAATTTATTAACTGGGAAGTGTGCAACGATGGGAAATGTGCATCGTTAACGTCTTTTGTGTTTTGTTTAGTACAAGAGGAAATTAATTTATAGTTTTATTTCTCCAGTGTTGTTGTACATCCCAAGTTTGGCTTTTGGGGTTCCCAGTTTAATTATTGTCTTCCTATTTCTAAATTGTGATCCCTTGTTCTTTGGTGACGCCCTATGTTCTGCATTTTAACCAAGCTGAGGTATTCTGTTCATGTAGCTTCTATTTGACCATGTCACTTGTTCTCTTTCCCCAGTAGGAGATGCATTGGTATTCTCTGAGATGTATTGGTTTAATATTTGCAGTGTTGCCTTTTGATAGGTAGGGTTTGGTGCTTTGTGAGTCCTGGCAGAGCTGTTATGATTATGGTGGATTTGCTATGAGTTCTAAATGGTCAGTGTTTATAGTACTTCCTAATGGGCCTGGCGGTTGGCACTGGAATATAGTAACGTAGAAATCTGTTAGTCTTTCTTTATCCAGACACTCATTAAGAAGCATGTTTACTAAAAATGCATGTTAACATTATGCAAATGAGGCTCCCTATGCAAATGAGGCCCCACAATTAACCTCTGCACATGGCCCTGCACCCCCCTTGGGCTGCCCCTGGGCTCATGACACACATGCATGGCCACCAACAGGACAGCACCTTGTAGTACACTTCTATTCCTGTGACAACATGCTGTGCAGCATCTACTTACATGGGCTTTGTGTGGGAATTGAACCCAGGTCATCTGAGTGATGGGTTATGTTTGGAACCACTGTGCTACAGCACCACTCCAAAAACAGCTGCTCTGGCCAGTGGTCCCATGATAGTAGCGCTGGCTTGACTCACTGCACACTTCAGTGGGTCTTCAGGTCTGTTACTGTGTGGGAGAGGCATGGGGTCTGGGGGGTGCATTCATCTGCTGGCCCTGGCTCTTCCTGCTCTCTGACATGCACTCTCTGGTTCACCCATCCCCCTGGCATCATCTGCCTGACATGTGAGTAAAAGAGTTAAGAGAAGACAGAAGATGCAGAAACAAGATACCAGAACCAAGATGATTAGAAAAATAAAATAGTTTGATGACTGGAATATGTCAATGTTTAGATTTTATATATGCCAGGAGTCAACACTGACTTGACGGCACTAAAAAAAGAAAATATATATATATATATATTGCACAGTACAGGGGAAAAGGCATCACTGTTTCTATTTCTTGTGTTGCACTGCATGCAGAGCCTAGCTTGTTTGGAGTTTCAATTTAATTTTGTCTATGTGTTTCTACTTTGAGTTTGTTATAATTTATTTTGTACTGTGTTCTGCCTGTGTGACGGAGAACATGTGTTCTGTGAGCATGAAGTTTCTATGTAGAATCTGTAGTAATCTGGCTTGTTCCGTTTTCTGAATAGGTGTAAGGATGTTCTAAGGCCCACTGTAATATTTATGGTGCTTCTCTTTTCTGGGTAGGCTCCTTATAATGTTAATTTTAGAAGCTGGTATTGTTATGGTATGGTAGATTTGCTATATAGGTCTTCGGTGACTTTTGCAGGGTTTTGTGTTAGTTTACAGTCTGCCTGGTACTGGAGAGACTGTTAAGGAGATGGCACCAGAATCAGATTTTTTTTCTTGTGTGTTGGGTTCTATGATGAAATGTCCTACTTGTGCTCTGCACCAGCTGTTGGAAAAGGCGTTTTGTTGGATGCAAAATAGATGTTCAAAAAGAAAAAGAGAACCATAGCGCAGTTTCTAACACCAAAATAAAATTAGTTAAATGATAACTAATTTTATTTTGGTGTTATAAACTGTGCCATGGTTCTCTTTTACTTTTTGTCCTTGGCATGTGAGCACCATATATCTCCTTTGTTTTTTTGCAGAATATATTTATGGTTGTCAGTATTTTTTTTACCTTAGAATGCCATGCTAAATAATTAAACAGCTACAATTTTGCTGCATTTTAATTATATAGCCACTTTATGAGAACCTTTGCTCTCTCTTTGAGTATCTTGGTGCACCAACTCATCCCTTGTCTGTTTGATACACTGGCTTCCTATCCATCTAGTATTTTAAAAAATATATAACCATAATGAATATGCAAATATATTGCCCCCACCCTTTGCCCCCCTACATGAAGCAGTCAGACTACACTCATGGTTAAACATCACTAATAGTAGTTCTACAATTTCATCTTTGAGTTCTCTCAGCACTCTTTGATGTATACCATCTGGTCCAGGTGATTTGCTGCTTGTTAGTTTATTAATTTGTTCTACTACATCTTGCCTGATTATCATTTATCCCTGAATTATCAGGGCAGAGCAGCTTCTGGCTTTGACCATTAAAAGAACTACTTATTATAGATTCAACAACGAGCCTGAATTCCCTTAAAGCCAAATAAATATAAGATCTAAACAGCTTAGAAATGATGTGGAATAGCCATTAATTGGACCTAACTGAATGCTGTCCTAGATGCTGCTTTCTAAACAGTTACCACATGAATTAGTGCATGGTAACGGTTACCACCTGCTCATAGTGGCTGCTATTGAGCTGATGTGCTGAAGCACACTAACCACATTATGGGGCAGGAAATGGGCATGGACTGCACACTGAAGTTAGCCCACTAAACCTTACCACACACTATCATTTGTTTAGAACACAAAAATTACATCTAAACTTATAGCACACATTAGGATGATAACTATTTACTTCCCTTTCTATAAAAGGGATCATATAAACTGCCAAGATAGGGGTCTGGTTTGGATCCAGTGTTTGATCTTATAATCTCTCTGTGGAGATGGGAGGGAATCTGAGGATTTACACAAACCACTGGCACAGTGTGACCTCAAACAGTTGACTTCTCAGTATAATATGAAAAGAACAGGCTACATTTTCCTGATAAGATAACAATGTGTCCTTCCACATGCATTATCTATTCCTCTAATTAAATTAGGCTCCTAGAAACACTCACTTGAAAGTGGCAAAATCTGACCTCCTATAGAAGCTAGAAGGCTAGATCTAGCAGGGTGACATTTTCCACTAGTGAGGGGGGTAGAGCACCCACCTAGTTAACACTTTAGTTAGTAGTTTAGAAGAGTTGCCAAGTTACCCAGTTTCAGGAGTGAGATTCTAAGCCAGTCCTGAATTTCTGACAATCTCATTCTGATGCACTGTAGGACCTGCAGCATTGATTCTAATAGGTAAAATCAGGGACTACAAATATCAAAATGCATTGCAATGCAAATGTAAACCCAGAACTGGCAAAAAAATCTCACTCCTGGAATTGGATAACTTGGCAGCCCTGGGTTAGATCACTATGAAAATTATTCTCTGTGTTCATTTTTTTAAAAAGTGAAACTAGTATCTTTTTGATCCCAAGATCATGGACTTGAGAAACAGTGAGAGTTTTCCATAAACTGAATGGCAGCTCTCACCAAAGCTTCAGTTTATACCAACACAGTTCTCAAGTAAAATAAACAAGGGCACAGAATAGCACAGATATTCCTTTACTGGGAGAGAAAAGCACTGAATAGGGCGGACTGACTGCATCCCTCATGGAGTTGTTTAGCTTTCCAGGAATCATCCGCTTTAGAACCACAACAAGAAAGAGCTCTAAATAGTCTGTTTGCTTACTTAACACCTAACAGATAATTGTGTCTATGGGTGGAGGATATCCACTCTCGGAGAGGGGTGAGGGGAGGGGGTTCTGGAGAGAAACAGCTGCTAGAATTGCACTTCCTTCTTCTAGTGGAGCTGCTGGAGCTGTGCTTCCTTCTGGTGCTGTGGCTGTGCTGTTGGTGCCATCACGATGAGTGTGAGTGGTGTGGTGGGGTCTGCATGAGTTGCTCTGCTCCCTGCTAGAACCAAGGCTGGTTCTTCTAAGGTCATCGGTGCTGAGGAGGTGAGTTGCAGGAGGTTCCCTGGTGCCATGGACGTGGTTTCTCCTTTGAATGGGGATTTTCCATTGCCATGGTGACCCAAGGGTTTCAGCACTGGGGGTCTCTATTGCCAAGGAGCTGGCTAATCTAGTTAAAGGTAGTGGGTGGGGCCTTCCTCTACTGTGCAGTAGCCGCACCATGGGGACCGGCTGGGCTCAAGGCCGAGGGCAGAGCCTGGGCCTCTAGAGTTGCATCGGGGAAAGTAGGGTCCCTAGGCCTGGGGGGATGGAGAGGGCAGGAGAGGGATCAAGCGCCAGGACAGGGTTGGAGGCTTCACTGGGCACATCCCGGGCTGTGGTGGGGACCATAAGAGGCCAAAGTTGGAGTCCTGGTAGCCATCTTCAGAGGGGTCTGTTGGGAACCAGCCACTTGTTTGAGGCTTAGAGTGTGGCTGGAGGTGGAAGTGCCTTATTGGGCAATATCTCCAAGGAGATTCAGTTGGAGTGGTAATCCTGGAGGCATGGCTTCATGTGTGCTGTGCCTGGGGACATCTTGGTGCAATATGGGCAGTGTTCCACATGATTTGAGGAGCCAAGACACTAGACATAGTAGTCATGAGAATTGGAGCTATTTGTTTTTATGTTGCATTCTGGGCATTTTTTAAACCCTGGTTTTGAAGCCATGGCGATGATTTTCTTGTGATTATCTTCCTTTGGTTGGTTCAGTTATGAAGGAGAGGTGGAGAATCCATCCTTGTGGCAATGTGGAAGAAGTGAAATTGGAGTGGAACGTGGTGGGCATGAGATATGGACACTTTGGCACATCCTCATAAAGGCCTTCCTAGTCTTTCTGAGCTCATGGCACCATTGGATAACATCACCAATTTGTGGCTGACTCATTCTGCTTGTCCATGGAGAAAAGAAGTGTCCTCTGACATACACACACAGGGAGAGAGTCCTGTTGTTCCTCTTCTACCTTAACAATAACAAGAATGTGCTTCAACCCAGTAAACCAAAGGTCCTCAGACATCCTAAGAATGTGGGGTAGAGGTAAATATAGCTTCCCCAGACTGACAAGAAGACACAAGCTCAAAAAAACAATTACCTATCTAACTACACCCAGACGATAACCTGCCTATCACCACTTGCATACCCTTATCATTACCAGACCACTATTCAAAAACTTAGGCTTAAAGTGACCAACCATCCCATATTATATGGGACAGTCCTGTAAATTAAGGATTTGTCCCTGGAATCGTATTACTTTGGTCTGGATGCCTTAATGTCTCCTATTTGAAAACGTGTCCCATTCCTACACTCCTCCACATTTGTACCACCAAACCTCTTCACTCCAGCTGAAATTTTCAAAGGGAAACTCTATTTATATGAAGAGAAGGAAGTTACCAGTGGTGTGCCCCAGGGATCTGTCCTTGGTCCGATTCTTTTTAACATCTTTGTTAGTGATATAGTGGAAGGGCTGTCGGGTAAGGTTTGCCTCTTTGAGGATGATACCAAAATCTGCAATAGAGTAGACACCCAGGAAGGTGTAGATAACATGAGGAGGGATCTAGCTAAGCTTGAAGAATGGTTTAGAATTTGGCAGCTGGGATTTAATGTTAAAAAATGCAAGATCATGCATTTGGGCTGCAGCAATCCAAGGGAGCAATATAGTATACGGGGTGAAGTACTTTTGCCCACTAAAGAAGAGCGGGACCTAGGCGTGGTTGTGTCTGATGATCTTAAAGTAGCTAAACAGGTAGAAAAGGCGACAGCAAAAGCTAGAAGGATGCTTGGGTGCATAGGGAGAGGAATGGCTAGCAGAAAAAAGGAGGTGATAGTGCCTCTGTATAAGTCTTTGGTGCAACCTCATTTGGAGTATTGTGTGCAATTCTGGAGACTGCACCTTCAAAAGGATATAAACAGGATGGAGTCAGTACAGAGTGTGGCTATAAAATGATTAGTGGTCTTCATTATAAACAGGGCCGGATTTACGTATACGCCATGTACGCCATGGCGTAGGGCCCACAGCCGGCAGGGGCCCCCAAAAAAAGAACCAGTTTTTTTTTTTAAACTCAATTAAAAAAAAAAACCTGGTGGCTGCCGCCGCGGGGCCCCCTCTGCTGCCGCGGGGGCCCCGTCTACAAGCTGAAGCGGTCCGGTCCGGTCCGGTCGGGTCGGGTCGGGTCCGGTCGGGTCGGGTCTCTCTCCCTCCCTCCCTCCCTCGCTGCAGGCTGCGAGAGACGCGAAGATAGAGCGTCTCCTCGCGTCTGTGTTAAGCCCGCAGGGGCTGATGGGATTTCCCATCAGCCCCTGCGGGCTTAACACAGACGCGAGGAGACGCTCTCCCTTCGCGTCTCTCGCAGCCTGCAGCGAGGGAGGGAGGGAGAGAGACCCGACCCGACCTGACCCGACCCGACCGGACCGCTTCAGCTTGTAGACGGGGCCCCCGCGGCAGCAGAGGGGGCCCCGCGGCGGCAGCCACCAGGTTTTTTTTTTAAATTAAATTTTACTTTAGGCCGGGGGGGGGGGTAGGACTGGTAATGGGCTATGGGGGGGGGTTAGGACTGGTAATGGGCTATTGGGGGGGTTGGGGCTGGAAATGGACTGGGGGGGGTAGGGCTGGTAATGGGCTATTGGGGGGCTGGGGCTGGAAATGGGCTGGGCTGGGCTGGGCTGGGGGGGGTTAAGGCTAGAGGTGGGCTGATGGGGTTAGGACTGGTAATGGACTGTGGGCTGTTGGGGGGGCTTAGAACTGGCAGTGGGCTTTGGGGGGGGGTTAAGACTGGTAATGGGCTGTGGGCTGATGGGGGCTGTCTGGTAATGGGCTATGGGGGGGGCTAGGACTGGAAATGGGCTGGGGGGTTAAGACTGGAGGTGGGCTTATGGGGTTATGACTGGTAATGGGCTGTTGGGGGGGGTTAGAACAGGTAATGGGCTTTGGGGGGGTTAAGGACTGGTAATGGGCGGTGGGCTGATGGGGGTTGTCTGGTAATGGGCTATGGCGGGCTAGGACTGGAAATGGGCTGGGGGGTTAAAACTGGAGGTGGGATGATGGGGTTAGGACTGGTAATGGGCTGTGGGCTGATGGGGGGGGGGTAGGACTGGCAATGGGCTATGGGGGGCTGACTGGAAATGGGTTGATGGGGTTAGGACTGGAAGTGGGCTGATGGGGGGTTAGGACTGGTAATGGGTTATAGGGGGGGCTTAAACTGAAAATGGGGTGATGGGGGGTTAAGGACTGAAAATGGGGTGATGGGGGGTTAAGGACTGTAAGTGGGGTGATGGGGGGGCTAGGACTGGTATTGGGTTGGGGGGTTGCTAGGACTGGAAATGGGCTGATGGATGGCTAGGACTGGAAATGGGCTGATGCAGGGACTAGAAGGGAATGGATGCTGGGTGAGGCTGGAACTAGAAGGGAGCTGATGTTGGGGGAGGATTAGAATGGGATGGGGCTGGAAGAGAGTAAAATGGAGAAGGGAAAAATATTTTGTGTGGGAGGGATAAAAAAATCTACAATTGGCCGGGTATTGGGAGAGTAAGTGGGGATTGAGGATGGAGGGGTAAAATTTGAGTGGATGAAATAGGAATGAGGAAAGAGCAAAAGGAGAAAGATTAGTATGTTAAAGCAGATGTAGAGAGAGAATGGAAAAAAATCTAGAAGAGAGAAGAAAGGACAAATGGACAGCAGACGATGGAGAGTTAGCAGAAGACACGAAGAAACCAGAAGAAAGTGGCTGGAGCAATTGCAGCTGAAAAAAATGCACAAAAGGTAGAAAAATATCTCTTTATTTTGAATTTATTAATTGGAATATGTCAGCTCTGGTAAATGTGCATCATTAACATCTGCGCTTTGTTTAGTACAAGAGCAAATTAATGTATAGTTTTATTTCTACAGTGTTGTACATTCCAAGTTTGGCTTTTGGGAGTCCCAGTTTAATTATTGTCTTCCTATTTCTAAATTGTGATTACTTGTTTGGTGATGGTCTATGTTCTGCATGTGTAACTGAGCTGAGGTGTTCTGTTTATATAATTCCTATTTGACATTGCCACTTGTTCTCTTTCCCCAGTAGGTCATGTATTGTTGTTCTCTGAAATGTATTGGTTTAATATTTGCAGTGTTGCCTTTTGATTGGTAGAGTATGGTGCTTTGTGAGTCCTGGTAGTGCTGTTAGGATACGGCGGGTTTACTATGGGCAGTGTTTGTAGTAGTTCCTAATGTGTCTGGCAGTTGGCACTGGATTATAGTAATGTAGAAATCTTTTAGTCTTTCTTTATCCATACACTCATTAAGAGGCACGTTTACTAAAAGTTAGTATATGGTAACATTATGCAAATATTTATGCAAATGAGGCCCCTTATGCAAATGAGGTCCGCACCCCCCTTGGGCTGCCCCTGCTGGGGGCCCACAATTTTTGTTGGCATAGGGCCTCACTCAAGGTAAATCCGGCCCTGATTATAAAGCATATGAAGACAGACTTAAGGATCTTAATATGTACACCTTAGAGGAAAGGCGGGATAGAGGTGATATGATTGAGATGTTTAAATACCTCCGTGGCATAAATGTTCAGGGAGAGAGCCTCTTTCAATTGAAAGCAAGCTCTGCAATGAGGTGACATGGGATGAGGATGAAAGGGGATAGATTCAGGAGTGATATGCGGAAATATTTCTTTACGGAAAGAGTGGTGGATCCATGGAATAGTCTTCCAGTGGAGGTGGTAGAGGTGAGGACAGTATCTGAATTCAAAGAAGCATGGGACACACACAGAGGATCTCTAAAGGAAAAAGGGGACTGTTGTAGTGGTTTATATGGAAGGACAGACTAGATAGGCCATGTGGTCTTTTTCTGTCATCATTTTTCTATGTTTCTATTTCCCTCAGAGACACAGAAACCTATATGCATGCATGCACTCTGTTGTACTTTAGTCACACACACATGCACATTCATTCATCCACCCCCTCACCCCACAAATCAGGTACACACATGCACACTAGCATAGGGTTACCAACTTTTTCACCGAGAAAAACCCGACACCTGTGGCTCGCCATGCTCCACCCATTCTCCGCCCCTAGTCCCACCCCTGCCCCGCCCCCAGCCCCACCCACAAAAATTACCGAGGATACGTGTAGGCTAACTTCCTTGGTCAGATAATAATTAAACTGGGAACCCCAAAATCCAAACATGAAATGTACAACACTGGAGAAATAAAACTATAAAGTCATTTCCTCTTGCACTAAAGAAAAACGCAAAGATGTTAGCAATACACACTTCCCAGACCAGACATATTCCAGCTAATAAATTCAAAATAAAAAGTATTTTTCTACCTTCTGTTTGGACATTTTATTTTTCAGTTGCAATTGCTCCAGTCACTTTCTTCTGGTTTCTTTGTGTCTTCTGCGAGCTATCCATTTGTCCTTCCTTCTCTTTTCCATTCTCTCTTTATTTCTGCTTTAACATACTGATTGTTTTCCTTTTGCTCTTTCCCCCAATTCTTTCCTTATTCCTTTATCATTCATTTAAATTTCACCCTTCCATTCTCAAGCCCCTCTTACTCTCCCAATACCCAGCCCATCATAGATTTTTCTTCCACACAAAATATTTTTCCCCTCTCCATTCTCATTCCCCATCTATTCTAGTCCTCCCCCAAAATCAGTTCCCTTATAATTCTAGACCCACCCAGCATCCACTCCCTTCTAGTCCCATTCTCCCATGCCCCACATCAGCCCATTTCCAGTCCTATTCCAACTCTTCATCAGCCCATTTCCAGTGCTAGCCCTCACATCACAGACCATTTCCAGTCCTAGCCCCCCCCCCCAATCACAACCCATTTCCAGTCCAAGTCCCCCATCACAGCCCATTTCCAGTCCAAGTCCCCCATCACAGCCTATTTCCAGTCCTGGGCCCCCCACCCTCATATCCCATTTGCAGTCCGAGTCCCCCCGCACCATCACAGCCCATTTGCAGTCCTAGCCCCCCCCCCAACCATCACAGTCCATTTACAGTCCTAGCCCCCCTAATCACAGCCTATTTCCAGTCCAGGTTCCCCCTCCCTCCACCATAGCCCATTTCCAGTCCAAGTTCCCCCTCCCCAGCCCTTTTCCAGTCCAGGTCCCCCTCCCCATCACAACCCATTTCTAGTCCATGTCCCCCCCACCCATAGCCCTTTTCCAGTCCAGGTCCCCCTCCCCATCAAAACCCATTTCCAGTCCATGTCCCCCCCCTCCACATAGCCCTTTTACAGTCCAGGTCCCCCTCCCCATCACAGCCCATTTCTTTCCAGTCCAATGCCCCCCCCCCATAGCCCTTTTCCAGTCAAGGTCCCCCCCCCCTTCGCAACCCATTTCCAGTCCAAGTCCCCCTAATCACAGCCTATTTCCAGTCCAAGTTCCCCCTCCCTCCACCATAGCCCATTTCCAGTCCAAGTTCCCCCCCCCCCATAGCCCTTTTCTAGTCCAGGTCCCCCTCCCCATCACAACCCATTGCCAGTCAATGTCCCCCCCCCCATAACCCTTTTCTAGACCAGGTCCCCCTCCCCAACACCACCCATTTCCACTCCCTGTCCCCCCCCCCACCCCCAAGCCCTTTTACAGACCATGTCCCCCCCCCCCCCTCACCGCCCACTTCTTTCCAGTCCAAGTCCCCCCCCCCAGCCCTTTTCCAGTCCAGGTCCCCTCTCCCCATCACAGCCCATGCAGTCCTTGGCCTCCCCCCCCCCCACCAAAACCGCGGCTGTCTGAGGCTTTAGAGGGAGCCGGGGAAGCCCGCGCGAGGCCCCGGCTCCCTCTGTACAGCCGCCAGCGTGAAGAGCCTTTTCCTTCATGCTGGCGGCTGTTTCTGTGAAGCCGCGAATGCTGGGAAAGGTTAAAGGGTATTGCCCAACGGTATAAAAAACTGTCTAAATAAATAAAAATAAAATACATGGGCTTATCACTGTGTTGTCCACAACCATTCTTTTCGGTCATCAGACTGAACTTCAAAGCTGTTGAAAAAATGTTTTGATGAAAAATACTCTTCTGTGCGAACCAAAATGGAAGCAATTGTCTGTAATGTTTTCAAACCTGGCTCGATTGATTTCCTCAAGAGAAACTTTTCTGAGACAAGCTTTTTAACAGTTTTTTGTGATTGATCAAACCATGAAAGCATTAAAGTGTGCCCTATTTTAGTAAGGTACTTTCTTCCTGAGAAAGTGTTCAAGTAAAAGTTCTTGATGTCCATGAAGTTAAAGGCGAAAAACCTCAGGCATTCTTTCCAAGTGCATTCTTGATACAGTTGAGTCCAATGGGCTAAGATCCAAAGTTTTGGCATTGTGTGCTGACAATACCAATTGCAATTTTGGTGGGGCCGCTAGGAGGGGTAGTAACAATATTTTTTACAAGCTGTAAAAAGATTTAGGAAGTGATTTAATTGGTGCAAACTGCACGGCTCAAATTGCTCACAATTGTATCAGCACTGCTGCCGAATACCTGTCATTTGACATTGAAGTTATTGTTGACAAGATATTCAGACATTTTCGCATTTATAAGTTGAGAATTGAAGAAAGTAGAGATGTGTGACTTTGTTGAGAGTATCAAAAGCTCCTTGGATACAGTAACACTATGTGGCTGCTTTACTACCAGTCATAGAGAGGTTAATTAAAAATTTCCAACCAGTAAAATCATATTTTCTGAGCCAGGAGAAATGGCCAGTTATCATCAAAAATCTTTTTGAGAATGAATCAGCAGACGTTTGGCTCAACTTTCCATACATTCAGGCAGTGATTTTTGAAAATACGACTTTAAAAATTGTGTCTCAAAAAATCTCAATGATAGAGATGGATGGAATAATCAGTGACCTTAGAATCAAGTTAGTAACTAGGAAGAATGAAGTGTTTTTGCCTCTTACAATCAGAAAGAAGATAAAAGATCTTGAAGAAGAGGACAGCATTGATGAAGCAGATTTCAACCAAGCTGTGTCATCTTTCTATACCACTTGCATTGATTACTTGGATCGGTGGACCACTCACTTCCAAGAGATTGGGAAACAACAGTGGACTCTCCTTCAAAAACAACCGGAGCAGTGTGAGCTAAAGTCAACTTTAGAATACGTTTTGGGGGTCATTTGAGGCACAAATAACAGGGATGTATGCCCTGCCTAGACGTACATCCCAGCTATTTGTCCCCCTTGCCATTCGCATGCAAGGCTCCCTGTATGAACAGCAGGGTTGTACGGAGAGCCTTAGACAGGGGTGGGAGGGGGCAGGCGGGAGGTGGAGTGAGGGTGGTGCATGGGCGGACCATCACCCTGGACATACAAGGTCAATTCTGAGGTTGGCCTTATACGTCCTGGGTTGGCCTTCTAGACAGGGGACTTATTCCACCTCAGAGGTGGAATAAGTCCCCCTGAATGTTGGAAGATAGAGGAGGCCAAAGGCAGCAGGAAGGTAAGGGAGTGCATTAGGTTCCCCGCAGCCCGATCCTGGCCATGGTAGGCCGGATCAAGGGTCGAGTTATGGGGAAAGGGGGGGCTCTGTCCCGTGGCCGTCAATCGCGGCTTCTGAATGGAGCCATGGTGCCATGACAATGGGATGCCATAGCATCGCAGCTCCATTCAAGAGCTTGTGAGTTAGCCGGAGATTTGTAGGGCGTGCAGTCCTTCAGAATTGGGACCCGGCCTGCACATACAGGCCGGTAAACCTGATTCTGAGGGGCCATACAGGGGCTGGACGTCCAGAAGGGAATTGGCCTCTACGTCTACAAGACCTGGCCTAGAGTCAGTAATAAATGATACTGAACTCTTTGATGGGTTCTCTTATCTTAAGTCATTTGTTTCTGAAGAAAAAGTTCAAGAATGGAAAAAACTCCAGACATCACAGTTGACAAAAAATGGAAGGAGATGTTTGGACACCTCAAAAGTAGTGAGGTACCATATAACAATTTATGCAAACTGGTTGAATTCTATTTTTATGTTTGCCAGGTTCCTGTGCTCAAACTGAAAGGTGCTTTTCAATCATAAATAAAGTGTGGTCTACAGAAAAAAAAACAACTGCATGTAGAAACTCTCAAATGTCTAATGATTGCAAAATACAATTTTGAGTTGAGTTGCCCAGAATTTTTTAATTATCTTAGTGGAAATGTTGTTATTTTGAAGAAAATTCACTCTATAGAGAAGTACAACAAGTAGGCCTGATTGGCATATTTGTAAGTAAAGTTATAAACCTAGCCTACTGATTAAAATTTTGAATTAAAGTTAAAACTGTAATTATAAACATATTTTTTTATTTTCCTTTAATTTGAACCCCCAGCTTGATTGAGTGTCCCATATTTGAACTTAGAAAAGATGGTCAGGTTAGCTTAGTGAATGTCAGGTTGGCCAATAAGAAATTTGCTATTATTCATGATGACATCGGTGAATACCACCGAAACATCTTGAGAATAACTTAGACCTCACTAGATGACATTGGAGGAGTCCTACTGATTAAACTATGCCCAATGGGATTCACCATTCAGCACCAACCAAGAGCAGGGAAGTGGGATGGAGGGGTAGCAGCCCTGATCCAAGAGACAATCAAATCATGCAGCATTGTCACCCCCTACCTGCATGAATCAGAATGCCTCTTTATCCAGCTAAGAGATGAGGAGCCAAGTTGGTTGCTTATGATCTACTGAGCACCTTGCAATAATATACCATCTGTTCAAGAGTTTCTGGATGTGGTTACAGAGGTAACAATGAAGTACCCTAGGTGAGTGAGCATGGGAGACTTTAACTTGCATATTGAAATGCCTGGAATTATCAACAGGGTTTCCTTGACATGAAGCAGCACAAGGATTCCTACAGGTTATCAAATATCTGACACATGAAAAGAGACAATACAGTACTAGACTTGGTGTTCTGCAAAGAGTAGACATCCTAAAACACTGGATGGAGATGCTGAGATAATACTCTGATCATGGACAGATCATTTTCTGATAACATTTTCTATAAAGGATGCCTAAAACAAAAGGGCACTACCAGAATTTGGAAAGAAATTAGATATAAGAAACTTGACTGCTGAGATTTTTCTAGACACCCTATCCTATATCCATGTGGATGAAAAGATGACTATAGTGTCAGAGCAGGTTGACATCTGGAATACACACTTAGCAATGACTTCAGAAAAAACAGTTCCACTAAAGAAGATCCTGTATCCTACACACAAATGTTCCCCTTGGTTCTCCCCAGAACTACAAGTGCTTAAGCATCAAGGACATAAACTGGAAAGGAAATAGCATAAATCTCGCCTGGATGAGGACAGGCTCAGCTGTAGGAAAAAAACAGCAATGCATCCCCAAGCCTTAACAGCTGCCAAAAAATAATACCTCTCTCATAGCATGGAAAACCTGCAGAATTCAACCAAGTAGCTATTCAAAATAGTAAACGGTCTACTGCAACCTCTACAATTCCCAGTCACAATCTTGCAATCTTCCCAGTCACAACCAACTAGTGATGATTTTGCAGCATACTTTGCCAGCAAAATTAGAGGTCTCCATCAGGGCTTACAGACAATTCCACTAAGCCTATCACTAGCTAAAGAGGACCCTTCTTTATGACCTGCCTGCACAGTTATCTGGGGCTCATTAAACCTGGTAATGGAGGAAACTCTCAAAAAAATCTTGAAAGGTCTATAGCCGACATCGTTCTCCCTTGACTCTTGCTCTCCCTTGACCCCTACCCAGCAAAGATAGCAGAGCTGGCTAGCAGAGGCCTCATTGAAGAGGCCACAAATATTGTGAAAACCTCTTTTACAGAAGGGCCACTGCCAATGGCACTAAAAAGATCTGTAATGAATCCTCTCCTGAAAAAAATAGCCCTAGAACAGAACAATCCCAAAACTACTGATAAGTATTAAACATCCCTTTTCTTGGAAAACTTATAGAACAGACAGTCTGCTTTCAACTCAGTGACTGGATGTCAATCTGACTTCAGACTTGCGTATGGAACAGAGACACTTCTTATATCCCTGCTTCATTATCTCCAAAGGAATTGTGGCAGTGATTCTACCACGACACAAGTGCTGCTTGATTTCTTAGCAGCCTTTGACACTGTGAATCACAATCTCATGCTTGCATGGCTGGCAGAAACAGGCATTGGCGGCATAGCATTTGCATAGTTCAAATTCTATCTGTAAGCAAGGGCGGCCCAAGGGGGTGCGGGGCCATGTGCGGAGACTCAGTGCGGGGCCTCATTTGCATAAATATTTGCATAATGTTACCATACACTAACTTTTAGTAAACATGCCTCTTAATGAGTGTATGGATAAAGAAAGACTATAAAGTTTCTACATTATTATAAGCCAGTGCCAACCGCCAGGCACATTAGGAACTACTACAAACACTGCCCATTTAGAGCCCATAGCAAACCCGCCGTATCCTAACAGCACTACCAGGACTCACAAAGCACCATACCCCATCTAGTTTGTCTTAGTGGTGTGCTAGTTCAGCCTTCTCAGCTATAACTTACCTTGCCTCTCTCAACTAACTGGGCTTTGTGTGGTACCCCCTTCCCCCCTGCTGAGGGTTCAGGACAGGGTACCTTGTAACTGCCCTCTTTAATAGGACTTATCACCCTCCCTCCCTCCCCAGCACCCACACACCCCTGGGGTAATTGTAGTTTTATAGGTAATTGCACATCTTAGAGGAAAGGGGCTGCTGTCAGGTGCAGCTCGTTATCCAAATCAGTCATACACAGAGGACCTGAGATTAATTACTTAAGCTTCAGGTACACAAGGTGTATTAGGGGTATTAGATACACTTTTATTGGTATAAGCATCCACACCAATCCTTATTATATACAGAATTTAAAAGACCTAAACACAAGCTTTAAACTAAGATGCAGACAGAAGTCCAGCAACGAGATGGGGGTTCTCCGGTCTTTTGCATTGAGTGTCACATGTATGATTTTCTCCCAGTTGGTGAGAGGTCTTACGTATGCACTAAGTGCAAAGAACTCTTTGCTCTCAGGGAACGAGTCCATTCTCTAGAGACTAGAGTAGCAGACCTGGAAGACATAAGAAAGACAGAGAAGTACATGGACGAGACCTACAGGGATATAGTCCTGAAGCCCCACCTCCAGTCTGGCAGCATCCCTGTTGCCATGGAGGAGAGAGGTCACGTGACAGGAGAGCATCACCTTGGTGTGGCAGGAAGTGATCCTGTAACTAGGACCTGTCCTCCAGGTGATGTAAAACCCTCTCGCACCGAGGACGTTTCTCCAGGGCCATGTCCCCATGAGGGGAGGGTCAGGACAGCTGTTATAGTTGGTGATTCAATCATTAGGAATGTAGATAGCTGGGTGGCTGGTGGACGTGAGGATTGCCTGGTAACATGCCTGCCTGGTGCAAAGGTAGCAGACCTCACGCACCGCCTAGATAGGATCATAGATAGTGCTGGGGAGGAGTCTGCTGTCTTGGTACATGTTGGTACCAATGACATAGGAAAATGTGGTAGGGATGTTCTGGAGGCTAAATTTAAGCTTTTAGGTAGGAAGTTGAAATCCAGAACTTTCAGGATAGCGTTCTCCGAAATGCTTCCTGTTCCACGTGCAGGACCCAAAAGACAGGCAGAGCTCCGGAGTCTCAATGCGTGGATGAGACAATGGTGCAAGGATGAGGGTTTTGGATTTGTTAGGAACTGGGGAACATTCTGGGGAACGGGGGGGCTCTTCCGAAGGGATGGGCTTCACCTTAATCAGGATGGGACCAGACTGCTGGCATTAACCTTTAAAAAAGAGATAGAGAAGCTTTTAAACTAGAAATTAGGGGAAAGCCGACAGTCACCCAGGAGTGCATGGTTCGGACAAAGGTATCCTTGAAGGATACTACCAAAAGCAGTGAGGTTCCAAAAGGGAGTATCGTAGCCCAAATGCCCTTGAGTAAGGAGCAGACAGAGCATAAAGATTCCAAATAATTACCCCTGCCTACCAATAGCCAGATTAATATGAATAAAATACAGTCTCTAAAATGCTTGTATGCCAATGCTAGAAGTCTAAACAATAAGATGGGAGAGTTAGAATATATAGCACTAAATGAGAGGTTAGATATGATTGCACTCTCAGAGACATGGTGGAAGGAGGATAACCAGTGGGACACTGTGATACCTGGATACACACTATATCGTAATGATAGAGCTGATCAAGTTGGTGGAGGGGTTGCGCTCTATGTTAGAGAGGGCATTGAGTCAGAAAGGATTAAAGTTTTGCAGGGAACAAAATTTGCTGTAGAATCTCTATGGATCAAAATTCCATTTATGAAGGGGAAGGTGATGGCAGTTGGAGTATACTATCGACCGCCTGGCCAGAATGAACAAATGGATGATGAAATGCTCAAAGAAATCAAGGAAGCTAACAAAAGTCACAACAGAGTAGTAATAATGAGTGATTTCAATTACCCCAGTATCGACTGGGTCAGTGTCACAGCAGGACAAGATAAAGAGATAAAGTTTCTAGATGGAATAAATGACTGCTTCTTGGAGCAGTTGGTTCATGAACCGACCAGAGGGGAAGTCATACTGGACCTAGTCCTTAGTGGAACGCCAGATCTGGTGCAAGAAATAAGGGTGTTGGGACCACTTGGCAATAGTGATCATAGTATGATCATGTTTGATTTAATTAGTGGAGGACAGATAGTAAAGGCATCCACAGTACTACCTTTTAACTTTCAAAAGGGAGACTATGATAGAAAGAGGAATATAGTTAGGAAAAAAATAAAAGGAGCGGTTCCAAAGGTTAAAGACTTACAGCAAGCTTGTGTGTTATTTAAAAATACTATCCTCGAAGACCAGACCAGCTGTATTCCACACATTAGGAAAAGTGGAAGAAAGTCCAAAAAACTGCCAGCATGGTTTAAAGGTGAGGTCAGAGAGGCTGTTGCTGCCAAAAAAGCAACCTTCAGGAAATGGAAAAAAGAGCCAAATGATGAAAACTGGAAACAGCACAAGCACTGGCAAGTTAAATGCAAAGCATTGATAAGGCAGGCAAAGCGGGAATTTGAGAAGAAACTTGCTACGGAAGCAAAAACACGAAATAAAGACTTTTTCAAGTACATTCGTAGCAAAAGGCCTGTGAGAGAATCAATTGGACCATTAGATGATAGAGGGGTAAAAGGGGCAGTAAGAGGAAACAAGGCTATAGCAGAGAGACTGAATGAATTCTTTGCTTCGGTCTTTACTGAGGAAGATGTAGGTATGTTACCCAAGACTGAAGTGGTATTTAAAGGTGATACTGCAGAGGAATTGAGAGAAATATCGCTACACCGGGAAGATATATTACAACTATTTGATAAACTGAATAGTAGCAAATCACCTGGACCGGATGGTATACATCCCAGAGTGTTGAAAGAACTGAAATATGAGATTGCAGACCTGCTATTGGTAATCTGTGAACTTTCATTAAAATCATCTGTAATACCTGAAGATTGGAGGGTCGCCAACGTAACACCAATTTTTAAAAAGGGTTCCAGGGGTGACCCGGGAAATTACAGACCGGTGAGCCTGACGTCAGTACCAGGGAAAATGGTAGAAACCATCATAAAGAACAAAATTACACAGCATGTAGATAGTCATGGCCTAATGGGAGACAGCCAACATGGCTTTAGACAAGGAAGATCTTGTCTTACTAATCTGATATGTTTTTTTGAAGGTGTGCATTAACAGGTAGACAAAGGTGAGTCAATTGATATAGTGTATCTGGACTTTCAGAAAGCTTTTGACAAAGTCCCCCATCAGAGACTTTTGGCGAAGCTAAAAAGTCATGGGATAGGAGGCAGTGTACTATTGTGGATCGGGAACTGATTAAAAGATAGAAAGCAGAGGGTAGGGCTAAATGGCCAATATTCCCAATGGAAAAAGGTGAATAGTTGAGTACCCCAGGGATCTGTACTGGGTCCGCTGCTTTTTGACATATTCATAAATAACCTGGAAAAGGGAATAACTAGTGAGGTTATCAAATGTGCAGATGACACAAAACTGTTTAAAGTTGTTAAAACCCAAGAAGATTGTGGAAAACTGCAGGAGGATCTGGATAAATTGGAAGACTGGGCATCCAAATGGCAGATGAAATTTAATGTGGACAAGTGCAAAGTTATGCACCTAGGAAAGAACAACCCCCACTATAGTTACATGATGCAAGGCTCCACATTAGAAACCACCACCCAGGAAAAAGATTTAGGAATCATCGTGGATAACATGTTAAAACCCTCCGCCCAGTGTGCATCGTGGATAACATGTTAAAACCCTCCGCCCAAATAGAATGCTAGGTATCATAAGGAAAGGGATGGAGAATAAAACGATGTTATAATGCCTCTGTATCGTTCTTGGTACGACCGCACCTTGAATATTGTGTGCAATTCTGGTCACCGTATCTTAAAAAGGACATAGCGTTATTAGAAAAAGTACAGAGAAGAGCCATCAAATTGGTGAAGGGGATGGAAGGCTACTCCTATGAAGAGAGGCTAAGAAGGTTAGGGCTCTTTAGCCTGGAGAAGAGACGGCTGAGGGGAGATATGATAGAGGTCTATAAATTAATGAATGGAGTGGAACGGATAAACGTGGATCAATTGTTTACGCTATCAGAGTATAGAAAGACTAGGGGACATGTAATGAATCTACAGGGTAAACTATTTAAGACAAATAAGAGAAAATATTTTTTCACTCAACGTGTAATCAAACTCTGGAATCTGTTACCGGAGGATGTAGTAAGGGCTGTTAGTATAGCTCGGTTTAAAAAAGGTTTGGACAAGTTCCTGGAGGAAAGGTCCATAAACCACTATTAAAAAGGGACCCAGGATATCAATGCTTGACCCAGTACAAGCATTGTGGAACCTGTGTCTTTTGGGGATATTGCTAGGTACGTATGACCTAGATTGGCCACTGTTGGAAACAGGATACTGAGCTTGATGGACCTCGGTCTGACCCAGTATGGCATGTCTTATGTTCTTATGTTCTTAGCAAAAGGCAACACTGCAAATATTAAGCCAATACATTTCCGAGAATAACAATACATGACCTACTGGGGAAAGAGAACAAGTGGCAATGTCAAATAGGAATTACATAAACAGAATACCTCAGCTCAGTTACACATGTAGAACATAGAACACAGTCAGGAGACGTGGCAGGTAAATAGGCCTTTATTATCCCACGGATCAAGCGTGCCAACCCGACACTGGCCGTGTTTCGTATTACACTTCCTCAGGGGTTTACGGCTCACTATAAATAAACACATATAAAACCCAACACACCACAAATAAATTACTATTTGACATTTTAAAACACCATTAAAAAGGTAAATAAAATTCATAACATATAAAATATATGAGATAAAATATTAATCCACCAAATAAACTAGAATAAAAACAAAATGAAAACAAAACATGATAACCAATGATAAAATTATCTCAAAATGTAAAACTATAAATACATAAATTCATAAATAACATGTACTATCTAAAAGACAATAATATAGGTTAATATATAAAAAGACAATAACATGAAAATTAATAATATATAAATAATATATAAATTATACATGTCTGTTAAAGGAGACATCGTTTACTAAAAAACACCTGTTGGTGTAACTAAATTAAAACTAAAACTAAAAGGAGAGAGAGGAGGACAACAGACTTGTTTTGTTTTCATTTTGTTTTTATTCTAGTTTATTTGGTGGATTCATATTTTATCTCATATATTAGGCATGATCATAATTAGGTGAGATAGCATTGCGCGTGCTATGTCTCTGTATAATTTTAAACGTGATTATTATTAACGTATTTTATTCTGCTCTGTACCGGTAGCCAATGTAGAGCTTTAAGAATAGGTGTTATATGATCCATATAGATAATATGCGTAGCCATATGCTGAGCCATTAGAAGGAGATGAAGCATTTGTTTTGGCAGACCGTGTAGTAGACTATTACAATAGTCAATGTGTGGGATTATCATTACTTGCATCAATGTTCTGAAATCATTACTATGTAGTAAGGGCTTTATGTGTTGTAGTAATTGGATTTTATTAAATATAGCCTTTGTTGTGTTGTATGATCCGTGTGGCATGAATTATAGATAATATGTGCAGCCATATGCTGAGTCATTAGAAGGGGATGAAGCATTTGTTTTGGTAGACTGTATGGTAGACTATTACAATAGTCAATATGTGGTTATCATTGCTTTCCTCAATGTTCTGAAATCATTACTTTATAGTAACGGTTTCATGTGTTATAGTAATCGGATTAATTAAATATAGCATTTGTTATGTTTTTAATATAGGTTTGAATGTAAGGTGTTAATCAAATGTAACACCTAGGTATTTTACTTCTTCTTTGACTTCAAGATTGAATTCATTAATAACGATGTTGAATTCATTAATGTTGAAAGACTACAAAAGGGGACTGTTACTTCTGGAGAGAGATCTGCAATTGTGAGTATATACTTCTGGGAATTTTCTGAAAGGAATTCTTTTTATTAAAGCTATTTAATCTGTGAACCTACTATTTTTTGTTAAATCAGTCAGGGCCTAGTAGCAGCAGTTTAAGTTTACATTTAAAACACAGAAGAAAGCTTAACTGAGGCAGGCGGACCTGGTGCTTCGGGCCCATTTCCACCAACCCCCAATCCCCTAATCCCACAAAAGACACCACACCAACATTTTATGGAATACAACTGGTCGCAGCTTTATTAACCTTTTAACAATTTCTCAATATGCCAACATGCTACACCTTCTCAATCGATTAGCGGCACCCGGCCCGCACCAGCCATACCTTAGCAAAGTGCCTTGCCACCGCTAATGCCATAACTTGCCCCCCCGGCAAGTTACGTAACCCTTCCCCTGACTTTGCCATGCCATAGCAAAAGTCGACCAGGGTTTGACCGGGTCAGGGGCACCCCGCCCCCGCCCAAGTGTAGCCTGAGGCTCTGGAAGCCGGAAACCTCCGGGATCCCGCCACCGGCACAGGTAACAACCTATGTTCCTGTGCCGCCCCCCCCCCCCCCCAAAGCGAAGCTGCGACCAGTGAGCAACCCAACCCATTCCAAGACCTCCCGCCAGTCCTAAAACAGCCGATCCAGCACTACTGGCGATAACTGCCCCATCAACCTCATACAGCCCCGGCCTCAACCACCCCAAGAAGGCAGCCTCCGGTACCCCCATGTCGGCCAAGCCAGCTGATAGCCAGCCCCTGCGACCAACGCTTCTGGCCCCATCATGCAGACCTTGTGACAATGTCAGACCCCAGCAAAAGTACACCCAGCAGCCACCCGTGGCACTGTAGCAAAGGAAGCCACTGCGACCCGCCGGGTCCGTGCTCACCTAGCCATGATATAGCCACCAAAACCGGGCCGCTCCCCAATGGGCAATCACCCCCTCACCAGCACTCGCCGACAGGCTCATCGGACAAAAGAATGATCCCCAACCTTCAGAAGGCTCCAGACCCCACCTGCAAAATAAATGAACAATGAAACTCCCCAACCCCACAACCCCCCAGAGCCGGCCCAGCCGCACTCAGCCCCTACACGCCCGAGAACAGGACCAGGGCAGCCACCCAAAAGGGGAAAGAGCGCAGCGCAAAATACACAGGCTCATCACCTGCCCAACACATCGCCCACCTGACCACCTCGAGCGCCAGACCACCCCATGCAGCTGAATTAGCCCAACCCTTCCGCCCTCTAGAAGAAGCCCCCCCCGCCTGCCCGGGGGCACCCGCAGGTATCGCCGCATGTCAGCCATAGGGCACGCAAAAGCCATCAGCCCACTGCTGCGCACCCTCGAGTGAAGACGGAAACTGGCCCAAACATCCCAAACCGTCCAGAAACCCAGACATGGGGCCGTTGAAGCCCTCCCCCGCCCCCTGTCCCGACCGAAGCTGCCACCCACCCCCCCCCCCATTCTAAAAGCCCCGAAAGGCAATACCAAAAATGCCCAAGACATGGCGGCATCATACCCCCACGCAGTCCTCCGCAGGCTCGCCAATAGGAGCCAGACCGGCACATCATGCGCGAGGAGCCACCGCGGATCCCGAGGGGATGTCCGAGCACACCCCACCCCTCTGCAGCAACCGGCGAGTTACCAATCCCCCACCCAGTGATCCGCACCCCCACCCTCGCCCATATGAAACCGTCCAAACCGCGAACCCACCCCGGACTGGAAACCCCCCCCACACCCTTAGCCACCCCTATATATACCCACCAAGCAATGCGTCCGATTGCCGCCCGAGCGCGACCCAAAGTGGACCACTTAGTCACACCCTGATGACGTCCAGACCACGACCCCAGTGATACCTAAGTCCGCAGTACCACCGCCCATCTCCAAGGCCAGTGCTCTATAAGGTCCCCAGGCCCCAGAGCCCTCCTTGTCCGCATCCGGGCCAGCCCGCAACCGCTCGGCCAAGCCTCCTTCCACACCTGCAAGTGCAGAGATGCGAACACCACCACCCTCAAGAACCCACCACTGGCAAACCCCTGCGGGAGTAACGAAAGACCACACTGCCCACCGCCGCAGTGCCGCCCACCATACCACCTCACGGCTGCGGAGCCAATCAGGCCTAAACTCCCAACCACCCTGCACAGATACGCTCGAGGAAGGGGATATCGGCAGCCGAACCGACACCAGCCAAGACTGCAGCCATCCGACCGCGCACCAGGCCCCGCCGAAGTACACGCCCCACCCGCCGCATCGGTGTAGAGCTGCAACCCCTCGCGGGACAACTCCTACTCCACCAACAGCGAAGCCCCATCGAAATTGGCCAAGAAGCGACTCAAGAGCCGCACAACCCCACACGGCGTGGACCCTATGCCCCGCCCCGTGGAAACAACCGTGCTGGCAACCTATTCCCACTGCAGGCGAGCTACCACATCCACCGAGTCTAACTCCATACCCCAAGTTAGCCGCACCATGGGACCCTCTGCCGTACCCCACACCTAGGGCCCATCGAAATCATGCGATGGTTCTACCACTGATGTAATATCCGCTGGCACCACCGGCTAAGCCGTCCCCCACACAGACGAGCCTACAAGCAATGCACCTACAAGCAATGCACCACAGTCGCCAAGCCCCATGTTGAACAAGCAACCACTGCACTGAACAGCACCAAGGACGCACCAGAGACCGAGCGGACCAGAAGCATGCCCGTGTAAAATAACACGCCCCATGACAGAAACCCCCACAAGGGAAATGCAGCTGGATGCACTGGCAACATGCGAAAAGGCCGATTCAAGAGCCACCTCGGCCCTCAATGGTACCCAACCCACCTCCTGCACCATCACAGCTGCCCGAGCAAAAGGACACGCACCCCCACCGCACCCCACGCACACGAAATGTATACCGTCAGCAACACCCCCAAGACAGGCCAAATTATGAATTAGCCGGAACTGCTCAGCCACCATCTTCGGGACTATCCCCAAGGGGAAATCATCAAGTTCGGAAGGCGGATACTGGCCCGGGCCCACAATGCTGCCCCCCACGCAACACCCCAAAGAACCAAGCCCACCCACGGTTCAAAACACCGCACCGAAGTCGAATACCAATGACAAGGCGCCACCATTACGCCCAGCCCGGCCAAAACAACACCAAACCAAACCGAACCCAGAGCCGCGGATACCGCGGACCACCCTAGCAAAGCGGGACCCAGCTAAGCCGCCCCCACGAACCGCCCAACAACCACTACTGCAGCGCCATCGCAACCACTACAGGAGGGACCACACATTGAAAGAACGCACTGGAGGCCGAGCCGCACGTAGGCCAACCGTTGCCAATTAAGACGCCCATGGCAAATGGAAGCCCCGAAGGAAATGGAGGAATGCCCGACCACATGCGAAAGAGCAAGGCAATCCCAACCTTGTCCACAATGCAGCCCAACCCGCGTCCGTCAACCGCTCCACCGCCCGAGCAAATGACGCAGCCGCACAGGACCCAATATGAGAGGAACAAATCACCAAAAAGCCCAAACCCCAGGCTCCCCAAGCGGTACCATCCGCCAAAACGCTGTAGGGAAGGTGAAGTCCGAGTACTAGGCACCACCGTGGCTCGCCCCCATAAGAACCAATTCAAACGGAAACCGAACCTCCCGTATCGAAGCCACCAGTACAACGAACACATAGTGGAGTCGAAGCTCGACTACCCGATGCCTCGTGGCTGGGGGGTCGCTCCCCAGGCGCCGTTGACCCCTGTGTAACTACGCCTCACAGCGGAATGCCCTCCGCCACACCCGAGCCGAAGAGCCAGCACATGCCGTTCGGAAATGGGGAGGTAAACCTAGGAACCCCCACACACGACGCTGACCCCCCCTCCCCCCGCCCCAGCTCACCGCCGGAAACAGGCCAACCCCACGGCCAGCATCACCCCCCCCCCCCAGCGCCCTCCGCCTACACCCGCCCTAGCGGACGTTGAGGTCAGCCAGAGGTGACTATATCTGGAGTGCCCCAAGATAACCGTCTGTCCCCCCCCCCAACTCGTCCCGGAACAGCCTAACACAGTTCCACCACGCCCCACCCGAGCGGCCGGAACGCCCCCAACACCACAGCCGCGCCTGCCAAAAGAGCAGCTCACCCACCGAAGCCAATGACGAAGCACTCGGTAAGGCCGACCCCAAGCCAGGACGCCACTTGCTCCTTCTCACCCGACCCCCTTTCCAGCTCCCTCCAACCCGTCAATCCCGCACCCAGTGGGCCCAACCACCCACCCGCCTCGCGCCCAATGCGGCCCCCGCAGGATCAGCCCTGGCTTCCGCAAGTTGCGCTCAGCACCGACCTGCCCATCTCCCGCACCTCACTGAATGCCTACGCGGCAGCACCTGACGGCACATCCGCTCGATGGCCCCACTCACCTCTCTCTCAAACCTCCGCAGCCACAGCAACAGCAGTCCCGACATCAGCCATTGTATCTCAGCGCCACTGCCCTCCGCGCAGGCCCCTGTGAAAACAAGCAAAAAACAGAGAAGGGGGGCGGGGGGGAACCGCCAGGAACCATGTATATGACCAGTGCCAATCCCACAACAACCCAACCATTTCCCGCCTACCCAAGCCAGTGCACCCCAAGGGAAGGACCACCAGCCACCGCACAAACGTTGATGTGTAGCGACATCCCCCACGAGTTCCCCACATTCTCCAGCACAATCAATGTGGGGCACCCACTGTACTCCAACGCGCAGCCCAACCCCACCACACAGAACTCCGAGTGTCTCCATGTGCACAAAATGCAACCCCCCCAGCAAAAGCTGCACAGCCGACACTCTACCCGCACACCGCCCACGGAAAACCAGCGGGAACAGTGGCCCGAGCCCCCCGAGCCCCCCCACCCCCGCTGCCAGCGAAAACACCCCTAAATTCACCACCCCGGACCCCCCCACCCCCCACAGGCGCACCCCGACCACCCGTTTTGTCAATTTTCTTTTTTTTTTTTTTTTGGATCCTGCCCCACAAACCCAACGGCTTCCCCAGTGAGTACCTCCGCCGTCGTTTTGTCTTAGGTTTTTTTTTTTGTTTTTTTTTTAACAAAACAGCTTCCCCCATTACAGGAAGCCACCCCCCCCCCTCCACAGCAGGGAACCCACCCGCTCACCTAGAAAGGTCCTGCAACGCGGGAGCCCTCCGTCACCACCCCCAATGAACACCCGGCAGGCAACGAAACGGCCCCCAACAGCCCGCCAGACCGGACCTGTCCTCCTCTCTGGGCGCGCCCCACAAACCATGCAGCCAGTAACCCAGTCAGCTCCACGGCCCCCTGCAGTCGCTCGGACCGGTCCCCGCCGGGAGCCACGATGCCTCCCGCCGCGAACCCCGCCGACCAGGCCGCACGCCCGAAGCCCCGGAGCAAAGAAGCCGGCACCCCCGAGCAGCCTCCACATTGAATAACCACGCGGAGGCTGCTCGCCAGCCCCCACCACCCACCACAGCGCCCGAATCTTCCCTGATTGGCTCCCGTGTGGCTGCAACCACCGGGAGCCAATGAATACGATGCTAGCCATGGCCGCGCGCAGGGTCCTCGCACCAGCCGCGCGCCCGGTTAGGGTCGGCCGCCGGGACCCTGCCCGCGGCCTCTTCATTTCTGGTTAAATTTCCTACCCAGCAGAGAGCTTGTAGTTTAAATTTAATAGTCTTTCAGGGCCTAGCATCAGATATGGTGACCAAAATTGCACACAATATTTAAGGTGCAGTCGTACCATGGAACGATACAGAGGCATTATAATATCCTTTCTTTTATTTTCCATTCCTTTCCTTATGATACTTAGCATTTTATTTGCTCTCTTTGCCGCCGCTGCACACTGGGCGGAGGGTTTCAACATGTTATCCAATGACGCCTAAATCTTTTTCCTGGGTAGTGGTTCCCAATGTGGAACCTTGCATTGTGTAACCATAGTTTGGGTTGTTCTTTCCTAGGTGCATAACTTTGCACGTGTCCACATTAAATTTCATCTGCCATTTGGATGCCCAGTCTTCCAATTTATCAAGATCCTCTTGCAATTTTCCACAATCCGCTTGGGTTTTAACAACTTTAAATAGTTTTGTGTCATCTGCCAATTTGATAAACTCACTCGTTATTCCCTTTTCCAGGTCATTTATGAATATGTCAAAAAGCAGTGGACCCAGCACAGATCCCTGGGGTACTCCACTATTCACCTTTTTCCATTGGGAAAATTGGCCATTTAGCCCTGCCCTCTGCTTTCTATATTTTAACCAGTCCCTGATCCACAATAGTATACTGCCTCTTATCCCATGACTTTTTAGTTTTGACAAAAGTCTCTGATGAGGGACCTTGTCAAAGGTTTTCTGAAAGTCCAGATACACTATATCAACTGACTCACCTTTGTCTACCTGTTTATTCACACCATCAAAAAAACATAACAGATTAGTAAGACAAGATCTTCCTTGTCTAAAGCCATGTTGGCTGTCTCCCATTAAGCCATGACTATCTACACGATGAGTAATTCTGTTCGTTATAATGGTTTCTACCATTTTTCCCAGTACTGGCTCACCGGTCTGGCTACAGTCAGGCTCACCGGTCTGTAGTTTCCCGGATCACCCCTTTTTAAAAATTGGCGTTACATTGGCAATCCTCCAATCTTCAGGTATTACAGATGATTTTAATGATAGTTCAGAGATTACTAATAGGAGGTCTGAAATCTCATATTTCAGTTCTTTCAACACCTTTGGATGTATACCATCCGGTCCAGGTGATTTGCTACTCTTCAGTTTATCAAATAGTTGTAATATCCCTAAGTATCGATATTTCTTTCAATTCCTCTGCAGTATCACCTTACTGTACCTTACTGACATTACATCAAATCTATGTTAAAGGCCTAACTCTTTGAAGCCGCATTTGAATCCGAATCCCTCCATTCCCTTGTGTCTCCTATCCCTTTTGATCCTTTTTTCTCTTGTATTGCATTGTTATATATTATCTGTCTTAACTAAATTGTATATTCTACAAGCAGGGACTGTCTACTTTTTTGTTTTTGTACAGAGCTGCATATGCCTTGTAGTGCTTTATAAATGATAAATAGTAGTAGTAGTAGAAATAGTAGTACTGTATCTCACTGTTCTAATTTTCTACATGGGGCCATTTGGCTATTGTTATATTGCTACTACAATGAAAGTTGTCTATGTCAGGGGAGACCTGTTGTACATCACCTTGGGTGAACGTCTTCATAAGAGCAATTAATAAATCCAAATAAATAAATAAGCATACATATCCATGGTTGGATCACAATAATGTTCTGGTGGACCAGAAAAGCACAAAACACATTTAATCAGCTCAAAGCAGACTTTACCTCAGTACCCAGATCCCACATAGAAAAACTGCAGTTTTGTGCGGAAAAGAAGAAGCGCCATGGATTTTGTTGGAAAGAGGATACGGCACTTTCATTCATACTAGTGTAGTCTACAGGCCTCCAACTCAAACTGAAGAAATGGATAAAGACTTGATTATTGATATTGCAAAGGTAGCCATGAAGGGGGAAGTGATCATTTAGTACTTACCAATGGAGATAGCATGTCAAATATCTGGGTGGGTGCCCATGTGAGCAGCAGCGATCATCACACAGTGTGGTTTGAGATAAAAGCCAAGGCAGAGTCCAATCACAGCAAGCTCAAAATCCTAGACTTCAAAAATACTGACTTCAGTAAAATGGCCAAGTACCTGAAGGAGGAGTTGGCAGGGTGGGAGGAGGTAAGGGAAGTGGAATTGCAGTGGGCTAAACTAAAGGAGGCAATAAAAGGGGCAACAGATACATATGTAAGGAAAGTAAATAAAAACAAGAGGAAATGGAAACCTATTTCGTTCTACAAAGAAGTGTCTGTACAAAACAAGGCAAAAAACACAGCTATGACAAAATTCAGAAGTTCGCAAACAGAGGAACACAGAAAAGAATATAGGATAAATCTAAAAGAGAAAAAAAGACAAATAAGGATAGCAAGATCAAAGACCGAAGAAAAGATGGCTAAAGATCTAAAGTGTGATGACAAAACCTTTTCAGGTATATTCAGGAGAAGAAGATTAGAGGTGGAATTGCAAAACTCAAAAGTGCCAAGAACGGATTCATGGAAGGTGACATTGAAAAAGCGAAAATGCTAAGCAAATACTCTGTTCTATTTTTACTAAAGAAGATCCTGGAGAAGGACCACCTGTGGCTGACAAATATACAAATGGGAATGGAGTAGATACTACACCAATCACAGAAGATGATGTGTTTGAACAGTTTGCAAAACTGAAAGTGGACAAGGCCATTGGATCGGATGGGATATATCCCAGGATATTGAAAGAGCTGAGAGAGGTTCTTACAGGGCCTTTAAAGGATGTTTTTAATAGATCCTTGGAGACAGGAGAAGTACCACAGGACTGGAGAACAGCTGATGTGGTAGCTCTTCACAAAAGTGGCAATAGGGAAGAAGTGACAAACTACAGGACAGCAAGCCTTATCTCGGTGGTGGGAAAAGTAATGGAGGTGCTCCTGAATGAGAGAGTAATGGACTTTTTCGAAACCAATATGTTGCATGATCCAAGGCATCATGGTTTTACTAAAGGACATTCATGCCAAACAAATCTGATTAAGTGACTGGGAAACTAGAGAACTAGATCAAGGGCATGCGATGAATGTGATCTACCTAGATTTCAGCAAAGCTTTTGATACTGTTCCCCATAGAGGCTTATTAATAAACTGAACAGCCTGGGGATGGATCCCAAGATAGTGAACTGGATCAGAAATTGGTTAACTGACAGACAACAGAAGATGATGGTAAACGGAACTCACTCGGATGAAAGGAAGGTGATTAGTGGTGTGCCCCAGGGATCGGTCCTGAGACTGATACTGTTCAATGTATTTGTGAGTGATATGCTGAAGGACTGAATGGAAAAGTCTGTCTTTTTGCAGATGACATGAAAACCTTCAACAGAATGGACTCCCCTGAGGGAGTAGATGACATGAGGAAAGATCTACAAAAGCTGGAAGAATGGTCTAATGCTTGGCAGTTAAAATTTAATGTGAAGAAGTGCAGTGTCATGCACTTGGGATGCAGAAATCCAAGGGAATTGTATGTGATAGGGGGTGAGAGGTTGATGTGCACAGACCAGAAGAAGGACCTTGGAGTGATTGTTTCTGAGGATCTCAAGATGGTGAAACAGTGTAAGAAGGCGGTGGCCAAAGCCAGAAGGATGCTGGGTTGCATACAGAGAGGAATTACCAGCAGAAAGGAGGAGGTACTAATACCACTGTTCAAGTCACTGGTGAGGCCTCACTAAGAATACCATGTTCAGTTTTGGAAACCATTTCTTGCAAAGGATATAAAAAGACTGGAAACGGTTCAGAGGAAGGTGACCAAAAAATACTTAAAGAGTATTAATGAACAAACAAACCTTTTTCAATGATAGGGAAGCTGCAAAACTAGAAGACATAACATGAAACTGCAAGGGGGTAAACTGAAAGGCAACATCAGGAAATACTTTTTCCTAGAAAGGGTGGTGGATGCTTGGAATGCCCTCCCAATGGAAGTGGCGGGGTCAAATACAGTGACATAATTCAAAATGGCATGGGACAGACACAGTGGATCCCTTTATAGCAACAGGACAAAATCAAACTAACCTTAACTGTCTCTGCTATCTCAACAAATAGGGGTGACCTGCACAGAGCAATGGGTACACCCCTAAACAAAGGTGCACCTACTCTTGCTACCTTGCTTGGCAGACTGGATGGACCATGATGGTCTTTATCTGCCATCATATACTATGTTACTTTGTTTATTTGGTTAAATTTGTTTTTCGTTTTTTTTAATGTTATTTTTGATTTGACATAAACAAATTGAAAAACAACAAAAAAAGAGTTCAAAAGGATAGTCTGACTTAGGAGGGAGGTTCATTACTATCATGGTATGCACAATACTAACCCATTTGAAGACATTATTCTAAGGAAAAAAAGGAACTGAAAGCCAAATTCCTTCCCCGCCCTTGCGAACCCCTTCCCTAGGTCGTCCCCTATATCCTCCAACCCCCTCCCTAGACCCTATTTACTTTACCTGTAGAGTTTTGTAGTGGAAGAGGGACAGGAGTGACCCCAGTCAGTCCTGACCCACCAAGACCCATTTTCGAAATGGTACTGGCTGGCCCTGAGGATAGTATCAGTTTCTTGTATGGCTATATGTTGTAATAGAATAGAAAGACTGATAAACTGTCCCAGAAGGATGAAGATGTGCTGGGCAGAGCTGACCCTTATACAGTTCTAAGACCACATTATTTGCTGACAGAAATAAGGAGTGAAACCAACAAACAAACAAACCCAAAACCGGAAACCTCAATCGGGAGGTCTATGGTCTGTTACTAAAACACGGAGGAATTTACAACATCACTTGAATTCCCATAAAACAAATCTGAAATTTGAATGTATTTTCAGTAAAAATATTTTTGTTTTTGGATGTGACAGTTTTCAAGGATGGTCCCATATTAAAGACCTCCATATATAAGAAACCAGTTGAGAAGAACAATCTATCGAGGTTTTCTAGTTATCACTCCTATCATTTGAAAGCAAATTTACCAATAAGTCAATTTCTATGATATCATAGAATTTGTGTGGATGAGAATGATTTTAAACTGAATGCACAAAAATTAAGCTTGAAATATCTACAAAGAGGCTATCCTAAATCTGTTATTAGGAAAGCATATCTATGTGCGTTGTATGCACGAGAGCTGTTATTACAACAGGCACCCCAAGAGAATGATCAGGTTATTTGAGTGTTACCATATTCCACAAAAGTCCTTTGATTACTAGGAGTTTACATCAGTACTGGGACATTTTGGGATCTCATGTTTGCTTTCAAGAGAAACACATTATAGCTTATAAGAGAAGTAGAAATATTCAGTATCATGGGGGAAGGTATCAACATGCATAATGGAAGAATGGGTCATTATTCATGCAGATAAGGTGATTTATGTCTACAGACAAAAGAGGGTGAAAGATGGCAGTGTCCTTTTGCTGGAAGAGTGATTATTAGCAAGGGACTTTCATCTTGTCAAATGGCTAATCTATTCTATGCCTTGATATTCCCTGTATGATGGTTGCACCAAGACACCCATTAAAGTACGTTTGCAGGAACATAGATCTTATTTGAATACTGGATGTAAATCAGCATAAATTGTAGATCATTGCAATATAACTATCAATTTACTCAACTTTGCTGGAGAATTATAGATGGTGTGTTTCCAGACTGGTGAAAGGAAGATTGTTTCTCTCATTTGAGGAGCAATATTGGATATACCATCTGTTATGTTTTTTTGAAGGTGTGAATAAACAGGTAGACAAAGGTGAGTCGGTTGATATTGTGTATCTGGACTTTCAGAACGCCTTTGACAAGGTCCCTCATCAGAGACTTTTGGCAAAACTAAAGAGTCATGGGATAGGAGGCAGTGTACTATTGTGGATCATGAACTGGTTAAAAGATAGAAAGCAGAGGGCAGGGCTAAATGGCCAGTTTTCCCAATGGAGACAGGTGAATAGTGATGTACCCCAGGGATCTGTGCTGGGTCCACTGCTTTTTGACATATTCATAAAATGACAAGGAAAAGGGAATAACGAGTGAGGTTATCAAATTTGCAGATGACACAAAACTATTTAAAGTTGTTAAAACCCATAAGGATTGTGGAAAATTGCAAGAGGATCTTGATAAATTGAAAGACTGGGCATTAAAATGGCAGATGAAATTTAATGTGGACAAGTGCAAAGTTATGTACCTAGGGAAGAACAACCCAAACTATGGTTACACGATGCAAGGTTCCACATTAGAAACCATCACCCAGGAAAAAGATTTAGGCATCATTGTTGATAGCATGTTAAAACCCTCCACCCAGCGTGCAGCGGCGACCAAGAGAGCAAATAGAATGCTAGGTATCATAAGGAAAGGAATGGAAAATAAAACAAAGGATATTATGATGCCGCTATATCGTTCCATGGTGCAACCGCACTTTGAATATTGTGTGCAATTCTGGTCGCCGTATCTTAAAAAGGATATAGCGTTATTAGAAAAGGTTCAGAAAAGAGCCACCAAAATGGTAAAGGGGATGGAAGGATACTCCTATGAAGAAAGGCTAAAAACGTTAGGGCTCTTTAACCTGGAAAAGAGACGGCTGAGGGGAGATATGATAGAAGTCTATAAATTAATGAACAGAATGGAACGGGTAAATGTAGATCGATTGTTTACCTTATCAAAATATAGAAAGACTAGGGGACATGCAATGAAGCTACAGGGTAAACTATTTAAGACTAACAAGAGAAAATATTTTTTCACTCAACATGTAATCAAACTCTGGAATTTGTTACCGGAGGATGTAGTAAAGGCTGTTAGTGTAGCTGGGTTTAAAAAAGGTTTGGACAAGTTCCTGGAGGAAAGGTCCATAAACCATTATTAAGAAGGGACCCAGGATATCAATGCTTGAACCAATACAAGCATTGTGGAACCTGTGTCCCTTGGGGAAACTGCTAGGTACGTATGACCTAGATTGGCCACTGTTGGAAACAGGATACTGGGCTTGATGGAGCTTAGTCTGACCCAGTATGGCATATCTTATGTTCTTATGTTCATTTGGCCTCAATAAGGAGGTGGAATAATATACTTTGATTTTAATGTTGTGTTCTATTTCTTTAAATGGAGTGGTTTACATCATTGTTCTGAAGGAGTGATAAAGACGCTGCTGTCCTAACATTATACAGCTCTTGATATCCAGTTGGCGGCTGAATATTGCCGCTAACTGGATAGCAAGACCGATCACCGGCAAAACCAGATATATTCCAGCTTTATAAGAGCCATATTCCATTTGTAAAACATGCTTTCTACCTGGAAAATGCTTTACAAAATTACCGTCCTTATGTCTATCATTTCTAGTTTTATAATATGATTCTCTAGATTTAAACCTGTGCAAATGAATTGGGTTGTGACAATGGGTCATTTCCATGGAGTTATTTTTGGGGGCCTACTGTGAGAACCAGTGCTTCGGCCAGTATCAGGTAATCACTGCCTGCTGTGTTCTAGAAATGATGAATTCTCCTCAAGTTGTGCAGAGCAAAATTCAAATCAGGTAATTGATGTTGTTTATGTAAGTTAAGTGATGATACGTTCTCACAAGTTTTATTGAATTGGGTATCTGGGATTAGATCTGTTTTGAGGTGTCAGTTTTAGCGGGTTCTGCCACTGTTGCTATACATTGGTATCTCCTTTTCTCCCCTCCATCCGTTCCCCTTCCCCCCTTCCACCCATCCCCCTCCCAGTATCCCCTGCTGTACTGTGCAGGGCTGCAACTCACCCTCATGTGTCCTTCATGGTCCATTCATCACTTCTCGTTTAGGAAAAATAATTTGAAAACATCTTGTTGAGAATGTAATTTGATAATTTTTCTTCCTCCTCTGACACATCTGGCTGTTGCCTGTGCTAATTGTTATTAAGGTCAACATTAACTGCAAAGCCACGTGTTTTCAATTGCTCTTGTTTTTACAAGAGAATTAAATTATTGGGATTTTTGTGAAGTCTGCCGATTCCCTGCTGGTTCTCTGACTAGGACAGTAGTGCCCGGGGCTGTGTGCTGCTGGATTCAAAACTCTAATAGTTACCATGTGTACATGCTGGTAACATGATAAGCTGCAGTTTAGCAAATCTATCAGAAAAGCCTGGACTTAGACAACACTTTTTTTTGTTACCTTATCAGTGAAATCTTTCTTTTGTCTTGTTGGATGTGATATAAAAAAGGGGCAGAAGGGTTCACTCAGACTGTTGCTCCCCTTTTAGATATTTATTTATTTATTTAGACAAATTTGTATACCACCTTATCCTTCAATCAAGGTGGTCACATCACATCACAATTGGTGGGTTACATTTAACATTAGGATACTTAACATTCAGGCCGTACATTTAACATTAGGGTATGTACAAGCTCCCATCGGTGTGAACTGTGTTGTAAAAGGATAATGTATGGGAGATATAGGAATGGTGACATAAAGCCCTTGACATTAATGAAAGCTCATAAACTACACTCCCACAAACTAAACGTGCTAAAGGATCTTCAGCAAACTGGAATCTACAGAAATGATCTGGGCTGAAAGGCTCCCCCTAGAGGTGTATTATGAGAGGAATTTTATAACAAGGCACCTAAAATACATGTGAAAAATACATCTATTTTTATGCTTGCTTTATAAAGGTGACATAAGCACCCAGAATGCATGTAAATGCAAACACACAAATTTATCATTATCCTTAATTCAGTTTTTCATATACTGCCTTTAGGAGAGCAAGCAAGGTGATTTACACATCAAAATTAAAACATAAATCTAGAGAGAAAGAACACTGTAATAGTGAAAAGGAAAGAGATAAAGATAAAGATAAAGGTTCCAAGCTTGACTGGTCCTAGCCACCTACTACTACTATTAATCATTTATATAGCACTACAAGGCATACACAGTGCTGTACAAACATATAAAGAAGACAGTCCCTACTCATAGAGCTTACAATCTAATCAAGATAGAACAAAGGGGGTTCAAATAGGGAAGGAGACACAAAGTGAACAAGGGATTAGGATCCAAATGCAGCCTCAAAGAGGTAAGTCTTTAGCATGAATTTGAAAAGGGGGAGAGAAGAGTCTTGACGTAAAGAGAGAGGAAGTTTGTTCCACGCATAAGGAACAGCAAGGTGAAAAGATCGAAGTCTAGAGTTTGCAGAAGAAAAGGGCCTAAACAGAAGAAAGCCAGAGGAGGAGCAGAGTTCACGAGGAGAGGTGTAGGGAGAGAAGAGAGGAAAGGTAATGAGGCGCAGTAGAGTGAATGCAGTTATATGTTAGTCAGAAGGAGAAGTCTGAATTGGATACAGAAATGGAAGGGGAGCCAGTGAAGCAATTTTAGAAGAGGGGTTATATGAGTGTATCGGGACTGGCGGAAGATTAGCCACGCAGCAGAGTTCTGGATAGATTGAACAGGAGAGAGATGACACTGAGGGGGACGAGCAAGGAGGAGGTTGCAATAGTCAAGATGGGAGGTGATCAAAGAGTGGACAAGAGTCTTAGTAGGGACAAATTTTGTTAATGTTGTAGAGAAAGAAATAATAGGTTTTAGCTATATGTTGAATATGTCTGGAGAAGGAAAGAGAGGAGTCAAAGATGACCCCAAAGTTGTGGATCTTGGAAACAGGAAGAAGAAGAGTGTTGTCAACAGTGATAGAGATAAAAATGATACTGAAAGCCATGGGAAGAGATGGGGGCATCAAGGGACTGGGTATAGAGAGAGAAAAGGAGAGGACCCAGGACAGACATAGTCCGCCGAAGGCTGGATGAAAGAGATAGACCTTCAAATTTGTGTAGAAGGCTTTATAGGAGGGTTCAATGTGGAGGTGGGGTGGAAGAGTGTTCCACAGAATGGGCATTAGACATAAAACAGGAATCATTCATATGGATATTGGTCTGGCAGAAGAGACCGGAGGAATGCAAAGTCAGTTCTCCGGGATAGAGTGTAATGCATGTGGGGGAATATATAGAATGGTGAGAGAAACAAGATAAGGGGGTACACCATTGGAAAATGTTTTTTGGATCATTCCAAAGCAAAAATAGCAGGGATGGATGTCTATTCAGGCCCCTTCCCGACCCAGACCGACTTCCTCACTCAAAGATGGGGCGGGAAAGGGGCGGATCGGGGACAGCGTTAGGGCGGGCAGTGGGCAGTCATCGGCCCCGGATGTACAGGGCCAATTCCAATGTTGGCCCTGTATATCTGGAGCTGGTGGCCTGAACTGGGAACTTATTCCACCTTGGAGGTGTAATAAGTTCCCCTAGTCGGTGGGGAACAGCAGGCCAGGGGCACAGAAGCAGCAGGAGGGGACAGAGGGAATTCCCTGAGGCCTGACCCTGGCCTTGGGAGGCCAGATTGGGAGTCAGGCTGCAAGGAATGTGCTTTTGAGGCTGGCGGCTGGGGATTGCAGATTTTCAATGAAGTCACGGTGCCATGGCAACCAGACGCCATGGCACCGCGGCTCATTGGTAAGCCCTGACTGAGCTAGCTCGGCAAGGCCTGTATGTGCTAGTTGGACTGAATTGGGGTCCTGGCCTGCACCTAAAGGCCTGGTCGCAATTCTGATCCCACGGGGCTAGATATGTCCCGTGAGATCAAAATCCTGGCTAGCTCTGTGTGTCCGGTTCCGACCGAGCTATAGATGTCAGAATCGCGCCCTCTGTGCGCAAGACATAGGATCTTGAAACAAATGCAGAAGCAAAGAGGGAGTCAATGATAGTGCATAAGAACTAAAGAAATGCCATAATGGGTCAGACCAAGGTCCATCAAGCCAAGTATCCTTCTTTGTATTAAAGCTAATTAATCTGTGAACCAAGTGGTTTTTGTTAAATCAGTCAGGGCCTAGTAGCAGCAGTTTAAGTTTAAATTTAAAACACAGAAGAGAACTTTCTGGTTACATTTCATACCCAGCAGAGAGCTTGTAGTTTAAATTTAATAGTCACTCAGGACCTAGTATCAGCAAAGTACTTTTAGTTTAAATTTAAAACACAGAAGAGAGCTTTCTGGTTAAATTTAGAACCCAGCAGAGAGCTTGTAGTTTAAATTTCATAATAAGTCAGAGCCTAGCAGCAGCAAAGAGCTGTAATTTAAATCAAATCAGAATATAACTTAGTATAAAAGGCAAAACAGGGTCAGTACTCTTTGAGCAACAAATAAAGTCTTCTAGAGACCTTTACAAAGAGGCCTTCTACCTAGGGGGCAAGAGACCTGTGAAACCTTTTCAATAGGTGTTAACACCAGGTGGCAGGTCAAAAGGCCATTTTGAAAGACTCCTTCTATCCAAGCAAGGACGGTTAATCACCCAGGAAGTTGGTCACAGCTTACCTCAGCAGCACAGGACAGGGTACTGTGTAGCAGCCCTCTTTTAATTAGGGTTATTAGGCTTTTAGGTAGGAAGTTGAAACCCAGAACTTCCAGGGTAGTGCTCTCCAAAATGCTTCCCATTCCACGCGCAGGACCCAAAAAGCAGGCAGAGCTCCGGAGTCTCAATGCGTGGATGAGACAATGGTGCAGAGATGAGGGTTTTGGATTTGTTAGGAACTGGGGAACATTCTGGGGAAAGGAGGGGCTCTTCCGAAGGGATGGGCTTCACCTTAACCGGGATAGAAGCAGGCTGCTGGCATTAACCTTTAAAAAAGAGATAGAGCAGCTTTTAAACTAGATAAGAGGGGAAAGCCGACGGTCGCCCAAGAGCTCATGGTTCGGAAGAATGTATCCTTGAAGGATACTACCAAAAGCAGAGAGGTTCCAAAAAAAGAGTAAAGTAGCCCAAATGCCCTCGATTATGGAGCAGACAGAGCTTAAATATTCCAAATTACCCATGCCTGCCAATAGCCAGATTAATATGGATAAAATGCAGTCTCTAAAATGCTTGTATGCAAATGCTAGAGGTCTAAAAAATAAGATGGGAGAGCTAGAATATATAGCACTAAATGAGAGGTTAGATATGATTGGAATATCGGAGACATGGTGAAAGGGGGACAACCAGTGGGACACTGTGATACCTGGGTACAAACTATATTGTAATGATAGAGCTGATCAAATTGGTGGAGGGTTTGTGCTCTATGTTAGAGAGGGCATTGAGTCAGAAAGGATTAATGTTCTGCATGAAACAAAATTTGCTGTAGAATCTCTATGGATTGAAATTCCATATAAAAAAGGGAAGGTGATGGCAGTGGGAGTGTACTATCAACCGCCTGGCCAGAATGAACAAATGGATGATGAAATGCTCAAAGAAATCAAGGAAGCTAACAAAAGTTACAGCGCAGTAATAATAATGGGTGATTTCAATTACCCCGGTATCGACTGGGTCAGTGTCACAGCAGGACACGCTAGGGAGATAAAGTTCCTAGATGAAATAAATGACTGCTTCTTCGAGCAGCTGATTCATGAACTGACCAGAGCGGAAGCCATATTAGACCTAGTCCTTAGTGGAACACCAGATCTAGTGCAAGAGATTAGGGTGTTGGGGCCACTTAGCAATAGTGATCATAGCATGATCGCATTTGATTTAATTAGTGGAGGAGGGATAGTAAGGAAATCCACAGTACTACCTTTTAACTTTTGAAAGGGAGACTATGATAAAATGAGGAAAATAGTTAAGAAAAAACTAAAAGGAGCAGTTGTAAAGGTTAAAGACTTACATCAAGCTTGGGTGCTGTTGAAAAATACTATCTTGGATGCCCAGACCAGCTGTATTCCATGCTTTAAGAAAAGCGGAAGGAAGTCCAAAAAACTGCCAGCATGGTTTAAAGGTGAGGTCAGAGAGGCTGTTGTTGCCAAAAAAGCATCTTTCAGGAAATGGAAAAAAGAGCCAAATGACGAAACCTGGAGACAGCACAAGCACTGGCAAGTCAAATGCAAGGCATTGATAAGGCAGGCAAAGGGAGAATTTGAGAAGAAGCTTGCTGCGGAAGCAAAAATGCGAAATAAAGACTTTTTCAAGTACATTCGTAGCAGTTGGTTCATTAAATGATAGAGGGGTTAAAGGGGCACTAAGAGGCGACAAGACGACTGAATGAATTCTTTGCTTTGGTCTTTACTGAGGAAGATGTAGGGATGTTACCCATGACTGAAGTGGTATTTAAAGGTGTGGAAGAATTGAATGAAATATTGATACATCGGGAAGATATATTACAACTATTAGATAAACTGAAGAGTAGCAAATCACCTGGGCTGGATGGTATACATCCAAGAGTGTTGAAAGAACTGAAAAATGAGATTGCAGACCTGCTATTAGTAAACTGTGAACTTTCATTAAAATCATCTCTAATACCTGAAGATTGGAGGATCGCCAATGTAACGCCAATTTTTAAAAAGGTTTCCAGGGATGATCCAGGCAACTACAGACCGGTGAGCCTGACATCAGTACCGATGCAAGGTTCACATTGGGAACCACTACCAAGGAAAAAGATTTAGGCAGCATTGTGGATAACATGTTAAAGCCCTCGGCCCAGTGTGCAGCGGTGGCCAAGAGAGCAAATAGAATGCTAGGTATCATAAGGATAGGAATGGAAAATAAAACAAAAGATATTATAACGCCTCTATATTGTTCCATGGTGAGACCGCACCTTGAATATTGTGTGCAATTCTGGTTGCCGCATCTTAGAAAGGATATAGCGAGAAGAGCCACCAAAGAGAAGAGCCACCAAAATGGTAAAGGGGATGGAAGGATACTCCTATGAAGAAAGGCTAAAAAGGTTAGGGCTCTTTAACCTGGAAAAGAGACGGCTGAGGGGAGATATGGTAGAAGTCTATAAATTAATGAACGGAATGGAACGGGTAAATGTAGATTGATTGTTTACCTTATCAAAATATAGAAAGACTAGGGGACATGCAATGAAGCTACAGGATAAACTATTTAAGACTAATAAAAGAAAATATTTTTTCACTCAACATGTAATCAAACTCTGGAATTTGTTACCGGAGGATGTAGTAAAGGCTGTTAGTGTAACCGGGTTTAAAAAAGGTTTGGACAAGTTCCTGGAGGAAGGGTCCATAAACCATTATTAAGAAGGGACCCAGGATATTAATGCTTGACCCAGTACAAGCATTGTGGAACCTGTGTCTTTTGGGGAAACTGCTAGGTACGTATGATCTAGACTGGCCACTGTTGGCAACAGGATACTGGGCTTGATGGACCTTGGTCTGACCCAGTATGTCATATCTTATGTTCTTATGTTATCCTGTTTCCAATAGTGGCCAATCCAGGTCACAAGTCCCCAAAAAGGTACACTGGTTCCACAATGCTTGTCCTGGGGTAAACAGTGAATTTCCCGAGTCCTCTTCAATAATGGTTTATGGACTTTTCCTCCAGGAACTTGTCCAAACCTTTTTGAAATCCAGCTACACTAACAACTTTTACTACATCCTCCGGTAACAAATTCCAAAGACTGATTACGCATTGAGTGAAAAAAGTATTTTCTCTTATTAGTCTTAAATGGGTTACTTTCTATTCTTTCATGGGGTAAACAAGTGATCTACGTTTATCCATTCTACTCCATTCATTAATTTATAGACCTCTATCGTATCCCACCTCAGCCATCTCTTTTCCAAGTTGAAGAGTCCTAACCTTTTAAGCCTTTCCTCTTAGGGATATCCTTCCATCCCCTTTACCATTTTTGTAGCTCTTCTCTGTACCTTTTCTATTTCTGCTATATACTTTTTAAGACATGGTGACCCGCATTGCACACAATATTCAAGGTGCAGTTGCATCATGGAACTATACAGAGGCATTATAATATCTTTGGTTTTATTCTCCATTCCTTTCCTTTTAATTCTTAGCATTCTATTTGACTTCTTCACTGCCACTGCACACTGGGTGGAGGGTTTCAATGTATTGTCCATGATGATGCCTAAATACTTTTCCTTGGTGGTGATTACTAATGTGGAACTTTGCATCGTGTAATCATAGTTTGGGTTGTTCTTTCCAAGGTGCATAACTTTGCACTTGTCCACATTAAATTTCTTCTGCCATTTGGACATCCAGTCTTGCAATTTATCAAGGTCCTCTTGTAATTTTTCACAATCCTCTTGTGTTTTAACAACTTTGAATAATTTAGTGTCATCTGCAGATTTGATCACCTCACTCGTTATTCCCATTTCCAGGTCATTTATGAATATGTTAAAAAGCAGCGGGCCAGCGAAACTCCCTGTGGTACTCCACTATTCATCTTTCTCCATTGAGAAAATTGGCCATTTAGCCCTACCCAGTATTTTCTATCTTTTAACCATTTCCTGATCCACTGCCTCCTATCCTATGACATTTTAATTTCGCCGAGAGTCTCTCATGAGGGACCTTGTCAAAGGCATTTTGAAAATTCAGAAACACTACATCAACCAGCTCACCTTTATCTACCTGTTTATTCACACCATCAAAAAAATATAACAGATTAGTAAGATGAGACCTTCCTTGGCTAAATCCATGTTGGCTTTCTCCCATTAAACCATGCGCAGTAATTTTATTCTTTATAATAGTTTCTACCAGTTTGCCTGGTACTGACGTAAAGTTTACCGCTATAGTTTCCCAGATCGCCCCTGGAACTCTTTTTAAAAATTGGCATTACATTGGTCATTTTCCAGTCTTCATGTACTACAGATGCTTTTAATGATAGTTCACATATTACTAATAGTAGGTCTTCAATCTCATATTTCATTTCTTTCAGCACCCTAGGATATATACCATCCAGTCCAGGTGATTTGCTACTCTTTAGTTTATCAAATAGTTATAAGACATCTTCCAAGTTTATTGAAATTTGTTTCAATTCTTCTGATGTATCACCTTTAAATACCATTTCAGACATGGGTAGCTTCCTACATCTCCAGTAAAGACTTGAAGCAAAGAATTCATTCGGTCTCTCTGCTATGGCCTTGTCCTCCCTTAGCACCTGCCCCTTTTACCCCACTATCTAGTAATGGTCCAACTGACTCTCTCACATGTTTTTTGCTATGAATGTACTTGAAAACATTTTTATTATGCATTTTTGCTTCCATGACAAGCTTTTTTAAAAATTCTCTCTTTGCCTACCTTGCATCTAACTTGCCAGTGCTTATTTTGTTTCCTGTTTTTGTCATTTGGCTCCTTTTTCCATTTCCTGAAAGATGCTTTTTGGCAGCAACAGTCTCTATGACCTCATCTTTAAACCATGCTGCAGTTTTTTGGCCTTTCTTCTACCTTTCTTAAAAAGTGGAATACATGTGTTCTGTGCTTCCAAGATAGTATTTTTTATTTTTATTTTATTTTATTTATTTATTGCTTTTATATACTGCGCTCTTTAAAATCAGTGCGGTTTACATTTAACATTTCTGCACATAACAGACATACTGCTGTGCACTTACAATGAACGGGTACATACAACTTGGTTCAACTGGGGTAACTATCTACATCTTTTTACAGTTATATACAAACTTGACATGGCAAGGTGTATGGTTTGTGGTGTTAAATTACTGGGTTGAGAGTAGTGTAGGAGAAAGACCCACCCATGCTTGAAGTAAATCTTTAATGTTTGCAGCTGCTCTTTTTAGTTTTTTTCTTAACTATTTTCCTCATTTTATCATAGTTTCCCTTTTGAAAGTTAAAAGATAGTACAGTTGATTTTCTTGCCATCCTCCTTCCATTTATTAAATCAAATGCGATCATGCTAGGATCACTATCGCCAAGTGGCCCCAACACCGTTATCTCTTGCCCCAGATCCTGTATTACACTAAGGACTAGGTCCAAAATAGCTTTCCCTCTTGTTGGTTCATGAACCAGCTGCTCCAAGAATCAGTCATTTATTTCATCTAGAAACTTTATCTCCCTAGCATGTCCTGCTGTGTCATTGACCCGGTCTACACCGGGGTAATTGAAATCACCCATTATTACTGTGTTCTAAATTTTGTTAGCTTCCCTGATTTCTTTTAGCATTTCATCATCCACTATTCATTCTAGCCAGGCAGATGGTAGTACATCTCTACTGCCATCGCATTCCCTTTTTTACATAGAATTTCTGTCCATAGAGATTCTACAGTGAATTTTGTTTCCTGAAAAAACTTTAATCATGTTTGACTCAATGCCCTCTCTAACATGGAACGCAACCTCTCCACCAATTTGATCTACCCTGACATTGTGGTATAGTTTGTACTCAGGTATCATGGTATTCCATTGGTTGTCTTCCTTCCACCAGGTCTCTGAGTTGCCAATTATATCAAACCTTTCATTTAGTGCTATATATTCTAGCTCTCCCATCTTATTTTTTAGACTTGTGGCATTTGCATACAGGCATTTTAGAGGTTGTATTTCATTCATATTATCAATCTTGTTATCAGTTGACAGGGGTAATTTGGAATCTTTCAGCTCTGTCTGCTCTGTACTTAAAGGCATTAGAGTGACATGGTCAAATCTGGAGGTAAGGGCGAGAAGCCGGATAGCAGTGAAGGAGTCTCTTTAATTAAAGAACCGAGATGCCATAATATATAAAGTTTCAATAGTTGAGTCTGGATGTCACAAGTGCATGGCTGAGAGTATGTTGTGCTGGGAGATCAAGGAGAGGACGAACAGCCTAAAAATGGTGAAGCAACAGAAATGTGGATTTCGTTAGAGTAGAGATCTGTCAGTGAAAAGATAGTTGGAGTCAATGATTTGAATTCTAGCTACTCAGTTCCTAACCTACTATTTGAACCTTTATACTATTAGATGCTCCCATTCTGGATTGCTTTTCTGGGGATGTCTATGTAGATATCTCCATAGACGTCCATATCGGTCACGTCCATGTTTGTGGAATCATGCCTTAACTTGCATGTGCCTGCTTTTTTATCAAATGTTTTGTCCTTGATGTCCCAGATTGCATTTGGACATCCTATGTAAAATGTGCCTTCATGTGTACATATTCTGTGCATGAACATGCGTAGTTTATGAAATACACACATAAACTGCAACTCCACCCTTAGGAATGTCTATGCACAGACGATATATAAGTACATTAGTGGAATTGTTGTTTGTTTGTGTACTTAGGAGCAATTTTAGAAAAAAACAACCACCTTTTCCACATGTGAAAGAAGCTTTACATGCAAAAAAAGACTTTCTAAAATGACCTCCTAAAATCCAATAAAATGAAGAATTAAAGTTGAGAGGGAATGATCTGGTCGGTGTTAGTCTGTAAGATGTTATAGGATACTCTTCATGTTGTTCTGGTTGTGTTATTATATAAACTGGATGATGTGCTATACACAAACTCAATGAAAATAAATGATTGTGTAAAAATATATACGAAGGATATTCACTGTGCTTATGAACATGTCCTTCACTGCAGATCTCAGCTTATAGTTATAGAATACACAGCACGACAATCTCCCAGAACAGAGGGAACGTGTATGCCTTGGCTGCAGGATAATAGAATATACAGCACGGAACACTCCCAATATACAAGGCATAACATGATACCTAGGTTGAAGAGTAACAGAATACCAGCACAGCACTCTCCTCATATGCAGAGCATAACATATATACATCCTGGCTTCAGAGTTACAGAATATGCAGCAAGGCACTCTAGTAATACACCATGGAGGTCATGCCATAGCATGAATAAGTCATTTGGATGTACGCCATAGAAATTTTTCTAGCGAAAACATCTAAGACCTTATTCTGAAATCCCTGCAGCCCTGCACATCTACAGCGCTAGCATGGGGATCTCAGAGCGGGGCAGAACGGGGGTGTGGTCAGCCGCAGAGACATATAAAGTGTATTCAGGAAAAGCTTCTGTTTGTTTTCAGTGTTTCCCACAGACATCCCCGTTATTCCTGCGAAAACATGGAATAAGGCCAGGACTTAGAAAATTTTCTGCTCTGCTCTTCAATGCGTCCCATATTGAAAATGGTTGTGACAATTATGTTTTGAGCTGGTGTGTCTGCAGTCTGGAAAAACACAAGCTGAAGTTTTAAAGAACCGAAAGTAGAGGAGAGGGAAGGTTGTAAGATAAGGAAACATTAATAAACACCAGGGCCGGATTTAGCTATACGCCATGTACGCCATGGCGTAGGGCCCACAGCTGCAAAGGGCCCACAAAAATTGAACTAGTTAGGCTTTTTTTTTTTAATAAAATAAAAAAAAAACTGCTGGCTGCCGCCGCGGGGCCCCCTCTACTGCCGCGGCAGCATGGACTGACCCGCGGGGGCCCCCTCTGTAAGCTCGGTCCCTCCCTCCGTGCCTCCGTGTCTCCCTCCGTGCAGGCTGTTAGAGACGCGAAGGCAGACTGTCTCCTTCTGCCTTCCCGTCTGTTAAGCCCGCAGGGGCTGATGGGAAATTTCCCATCAGCCCCTGCGGGCTTAACGGAGACGTGAAGGGGACAGTCTGCCTTCGCGTCGCTGACAGCCTGCACGGGGGGAGACACGGTGGCACGGCGGGAGGGGCGGAGCTTGCCGAGGGGGCCCCGGGGGGTCTGTCCAGGCTGCCGCGGCAGCAGAGGGGGCCCCGCGGCGGCAGCCAGCAGGTTTTTTTTTTTTTATTAAATTTTACTTTAGGCCGGGGGAGGGGGAGGGGGTAGGACTGGTAATTGGGGGGGCTGGGACTGGGGCTGGAAATGGGTTGGGACTGGGACTGGAAATGGGCTGGGACTGGGACTGGAAATGGGTTGGGGGGATTAAGGCTGGAGGTGGGCTGATGAGGTTAGGACTGGTAATGGGCTGTGGGCTGTGTTGGGGGGGGTTAGAACTGGTAATGGGCTTTGGGGGGGTTAAGACTGGTAATGGGCTGTGGGCTGATGGGGGCTGTCTAGTAATGGGCTATGGGGGGGGCTAGGACTGGAAATGGGCTGGGGGGGGTTAAGACTGGAGGTGGGCTGATGGGGTTAGGACTGGTAATGGGCTGTTGGGGGGGGTTTAGAACTGGTAAGGGGTTTTGGGGGGTTTAGACTGGTAATGGGCTGTGGGCTGATGGGGGCTGTCTGGTAATGGGCTATGGGGGGGCTAGGACTGGAAATGGGCTGGGGGGTTAAGACTGGAGGTGGGCTGATGGGGTTAGGACTGATAATGGGCTGTTGGGGGGGTTTAGAACTGGTAATGGGCTTTGGGGGGGTTAAGACTGGTAATGGGCTGTGGGCTGATGGGGGCTGTCTGGTAATGGGCTATGGGGGGGTTAGGACTGGAAATGGGCTGGGGGGGGTTAAGACTGGAGGTGGGCTGATGGGGTTAGGACTGGTAATGGGCTGTGGGCTGATGGGCTGATGGGGGGGGGGGGTTAGGACTGGCAATGGGCTATGGGGGGCTGACTGGAAATGGGTTGATGGGGTTAGGACTGGAAGTGGGCTGATGGGGGGTTAGGACTGGTAATGGGTTATAGGGGGGCTTAAACTGAAAATGGGGTGATGGGGGTTAGGACTGGTATTGGGTTGGGGGGTTGCTAGGACTGGAAATGGGCTGATGGGTGGCTAGGACTGGAAATGGGCTGATGCAGGGACTAGAAGGGAATGGATGCTGGGTGAGGCTGGAACTAGAAGGGAGCTGATGTTGGGGGAGGATTAGAATGGGATGGGGCTGGAAGAGTAAAATGGAGAAGGGAAAAATATTTTGTGTGGGAGGGATAAAAAAATCTACAATTGGCCGGGTATTGGGAGAGTAAGTGGGGATTGAGGATGGAGGGGTAAAATTTGAGTGGATGAAATAGGAATGAGGAAAGAGCAAAAGGAGAAAGATTAGTATGTTAAAGCAGATGTAGAGAGAGAATGGAAAAAAACTAGAAGAGAGAAGAAAGGACAAATGGACAGCAGACGATGGAGAGTTAGCAGAAGACATGAAGAAACCAGAAGAAAGTGGCTGGAGCAATTGCAGCTGAAAAAAATGCACAAAAGGTAGAAAAATATCTCTTTATTTTGAATTTATTAATTGGAATATGTCAGCTCTGGTAAATGTGCATCATTAACGTCTGCGCTTTGTTTAGTACAAGAGCAAATTAATGTATAGTTTTATTTCTACAGTGTTGTACATTCCAAGTTTGGCTTTTGGGATTCCCAGTTTAATTATTGTCTTCCTGTTTCTAAAATGTGATTACTTGTTTGGTGATGGTCTATGTTCTGCATGTGTAACTGAGCTGAGGTGTTCTGTTTATATAATTCCTATTTGACATTGCCACTTGTTCTCTTTCCCCAGTAGGTCATGTATTGTTGTTCTCTGAAATGTATTGGTTTAATATTTGCAGTGTTGCCTTTTGATTGGTAGAGTATGGTGCTTTGTGAGTCCTGGTAGTGCTGTTAGGATACGGCGGGTTTGCTATGGGTTCTAAATGGGCAGTGTTTGTAGTAGTTCCTAATGTGTCTGGCAGTTGGCACTGGATTATAGTAATGTAGAAATCTTTTAGTCTTTCTTTATCCATACACTCATTAAGAGGCACGTTTACTAAAAGTTAGTATATGGTAACATTATGCAAATATTTATGCAAATGAGGCCCCTTATGCAAATGAGGCCCACACCCCCCTTGGGCCGCCCCTGCTGGGGGCCCACAATTTTTGTTGGCATAGGGCCTCACTCAAGGTAAATCCGGCCCTGATAAACACCCCTATAGAAATATTAAGAAAAGCAATAGTGTTTATTCTGGCTATGCTGACATTTGCTGTTTGTGCTAAAGGAGCTAATCTAGGGTTCCTCAACAATTCCTATGTTCTGAAAAATGGGACTGTTGATGTAGGGATGGTATGTGAATAAGTATGGAAAAGATTCTTGTTTGGGTTAGAAACGCAGATCAGCTGTTGTTGATAGGTGCAGGGCATCTTTTTGGCAGAAGTATGTTTTTGGTGACTGCAAGTGAGAGTGTATGTGTGTGTGTGTGTGGTTTGAGTGTTGCATGGGAGGATCTTGTATGCTTAAATAGGCTTAAATAGGCACCATTTTGGGCATTTCACAGAGACATCATCTTACCCTGCCCACTTAAATGTGCATAAAGAGTGTGCATTGCTGATCGCCACATGGAGATTTTGCTTGCCAAGGTGTGGGCAATTTAAGTAGCTGGTGTGGATGAACAGGCTGGATAGACCATATGGTCTTTTCCTGCTGTCATTTTGTATGTTCTAAATGACTTTTCAAAATGACTGGTTTATGGAGGATCCAAGATGGTGCTGATGTGGGAGTAGTGAACTCGCAGTGCTTCACGTTTTGCTCTTGTTTTTCTAAATATTTTGTCATACAATCGGTTGCAGAATGGGCAAGAGAAAAGCTAAGCCACAGGGTTTACCTTCAGCCCATGCAGTGTTCCTGGACTCAATCCAGCAAGCGCTCAAGCAGTGGAGTTTGAGCCCTGAGTTACCGATGTGGGAGCAGTCTCTAAGTCAGCTATGTGCCTTTATAAAATAGGCTTCCACAACCAGCCCCAATAGCACAGAAATGCCCAAATACAAATTATACACCTGTTCTGAAAAAGGTGTAAAGGTGTGTGTATAATGTGATCTATGGGGGGGGGAGGAGGATATTCAATGTGATTAATGCAGTTAGCAAACTTGCTAACCGCGTTAATCGCAGTCACTGGGATATTCAGCTGAATATCCGTGAGCGCCGCCGCTGAATGCCCCCGATGCTAGCCTGCTATCATCAGGGGGTTAGGGGGGCAAAGCAGAGGCGGTACCCGGCAATAACTGGGCAGCTGTGATATTGAGCTGCTGCCCGATTATTGCTAAGTGGTGAAAGTCAGGCACTGTGAAGACTAGCCTACCTTTCACCGCAGAAGCTACGTAACTTGTCGGTGGCTGAGTATTGTCGCTGCCTGGTTAGCTTCTTTGCTGTGCAGCCCATCTGGATATTCAATGCCAGTGGCCAGATATGGTCCCAGCATTGACTAGCTAAATCTTTAATTCAGCAATGATGGTTAGTCCCTTTAGCAGTGCTAGCGCCATGCTAAATATCGGGTCTACGTGAATACCCGAGCACTTTATAAAACACACATGCATCAGAACTCTACCTCTGTTCTGCCCACACTACACCACCATCAATATTTATGCATGGATCATATAAAAGTAGCTGCACTCTTCTCACACACCTCCATATGTGGATTGGAAAGACATGAGCTAAATTCTATGAGTAAAGAAACCCCTAAGAATAGATAGTTCCATGAACATGTGCTGGTTGGGGGAGAGAAATAACATGTATAGAAGAGCTTTTTAATCTACATAAATCTTTTTCAAGGGAAATAGTATCTGCAGAGAAAACATGGTAATTGCAAAGAACATACTCAGTTTCTCTTTCAGAACCCGAGCAAAGTCTTATCCAAGTTATTCCAAGTTGTTAAAGATACGATAAAACCAGGATACAGACCAGAAAGTCCTGTACTCAATCTCCAAGACCTTATACCATATCTGAAAAAGAGATATCATTATTGTTTTATGCATCCCCTGCTTTTTGTACCCTATTTTGCCCATTTTTCTTTTTTTTCTTTGAATGTTCTATGTTTTCAGATTTTGTTCAAATGACAGCATATCAAGGGATTATTTTAGAAACTCTATTTGTGTTTTGGATTTCTGAAAATGAGCATAGAGCTGTCCCAAGCTAGAGACATCCCTGGGCCATTTTAGAAACTGGGTCTGTGGATGTCCTCAGTATGAGGATGTCCAAATTGGAATGTGGGGCATGGTATGGGGTGGCCAGGGCATTCCTCAGAACTTTGACATCCTTGCCCAATTTCAGAAATGTCCTGGACGTTCTGAGCCACATCAAAGATTATACCTGCTTCAGGCATGAATAGACATCTGAAAAGTATCCATTTTGTCAGACAAACATCTAGAGGGTGTGGAGAAGGAGGTACACTCATTTCTCCTTTATTTTATAGTTTGACAGTGAACATTGACATGTTTTTGTTTTGCCATGCTGCTGGATATCATGTATGCAGCACTTGCTTGAGATGGATGTCCCCACCCCATGGTTTCATAGCGGAGACATCTACAGTATATAGATGCTAGCATGGATCAGCCTATGTTTCCAAAATCGGGTGAAACATAGATGTCCCTGGACATCCCACATTGCACTTGGACACTCTTTCTAATATGTCACTTCATGTATATATGTAAATAAATAAATACCTGCATATGTCATCAAGTGTAAAACTGATCTTGTTCTGTCGCGATTTACATCTTAAGAACATAACATTGTTCAGATTGATGGTTCATCAAGGCCAGGGAGGGGGAGGGGGGCTTGAAATGGGCTGAGTGGGGGGGGGGCTTGGACTGGAAATTGTGTGGGGGGGAGCTAGGACTGGAAATGGGCTGAGTGGAGGCGGGGCTTGAACTGGAAATAGCTGATGGGGAGGGGGCCTTGGACTGGAAATGGGCTGAGTGGCGGAGGAGCTAGGACTGGAAATGGGCTGACTGGAGGGGGACTTGAACTGGAAATAGCTGATGGGAAGGGGAGCTTGGATTGGAAATGGGCTGAGTGGGGGGGCTTGGACTGGAAATTGGGGGGAGCTAGAACTGGAAATGGGCTGAGTGGGGGAGAGCTAGGATTGGAAATGGGCTGAGTGGGGGGGGAGCTAGGACTGGAAATGGGCTGAGCGGAGGGGGGCTTGGACTTGAAATGGGATGAGTGGGGGGGTGCTTGGACTGGATATGGGCTGATTTAGGGGCTAGGAAAGGACTGGAAATGGGCTAATGGGGGGCTAGGATTGGAAATAGGCTGATGGAGGTGCTAGGATAGGACTGGAAATGGATGGGGGAGCTAGGACTGGAAATGGGCTCATGGGAGGGCTTGGATTGGAAATGGGTTGAGCAGGGGCGGTTCTATAATGAGGCTGAGTGAGGCGGTGGCCTCAGGCAGCAACCTTTTGGGGGTGGCAAAAATTGCCCCCCAAAAGCCCGCCTCACTCGGCCTTCAAAAAAAACAAACCCGATTGGAAGAGCCACAGCAGAAGGAAGTGCCCTGCGGCCACCCCAGCAGAGCCCTCTTCTCTCCCTCAGCGCTGCCAGCTTTACAGAGACTCGAAGGGAGAGTTTCCCTTTCTCGCGGCTCTGCTAAGCCTGCTGGCGCTGATGGGAAACAGGAAATGCCGTTTCCCATCAGCGCCGGCGGGCTTAACACAGTCACAAGAAAGGGAAACTCTCCCTTCACGGCTCTGTAAAGCCGGCGGCGCTGAGGGAGAGAAGAGGGCTCTGCCGGTGCGGCCGCCGGGCACTTCCTTCTGCCGCGGCAGCAGTGGCTACAGCAGACAGTTTCTTTTAATTTCAGTTTCTCTGGGGTAGGGGAGGCTGGGACTGGTAATGGGCTACGGGGGGTTAGAACTGGAAATGGGCTGATCGGGAGGGGGATAAGGTTGGTAATGGGCTATCGGGGGTGGCTAAGACTGGAAATGGGCTGATGGGGGGGTTAGAACTGGAAATGGGCTGATCGGGAGAGGGGCTAGGACTGGTAATGGACTGATTGGTGGGGTTAGGCCTAGAAATGGGCTGATTAGGGAGGCTAGGACAGGAAATGGGCTGATTGGGGGGCTAGTACTGGAAATGGACTTAAGGGGGGGTTAGGACTAGTAATGGGTTGATTGAAAGGCTAGGACTAGAGTGGGCTGATAAGGGGGAAAGGACTGGAAATGGGCTGGGACTGAAAATGGGCTAATGGGAGAGGGGAGGAGAGTGCTGCTGGCCCTGGAAGAAAACTAGGGGCTAGGGCTACAAATGGGCTGATGCGGGAGAATGGTAGAATAGGACTGGAAGAGAGCGGATAATGAGAGGGTCTGCCAGGGGAAGGAGGGGGCAGGAAGGGAGCTGACATGGGGGAAGGAGGGGGCTGGAAAGGAGCTGACACCTGGGATGTACTGAAGGGGGACTGGAAGGGAGCTGACACTTGGGGATGGGAGTGGGAGGTGGTTGGGTAATGGGGAGGAGGCTGGAAGGGAGCTGACATGCAAATGGCACTGGAAGGGCGATGGACAGAGGGTAGGGCGACTGGAAGGGAGCTGACTGTGGGGGGGTGGCACTGAGAGTGGACGTAAGCTGATATCTGGGATGGTATTTGGACTAAAAGGGGCTGGACAGTGGGGAAGGAGGGGGACTGGAAGGGAATGGACATCAGTGGCAGTCGTGGGAATGCAAGGTGGTTGACATTGGAAGGAACTGGGAGGGGAGGACTGGAAAGGGGGCTGATACTGGGGAGGGTTACTGGAACTGGAAATGGGCTGATGGAAGGAAATGAAGAAAACAAAAGAAGAGATAAGAAATGGCAGATGGACCATAGACCACAGAAAGAGAGCTAAGAGAAGACAGGAAAGCAGAAGCCTCAGATCGGGACCAGCATGATCAGAGAATAAAATGGTCAGACAACAAAGGTAGAAAAAATAATTTTATTTAATTTTAGTGATTGGACTTTGTGCTATTTTTATATTTTACACAGTATTGGGGAACTGCATCTCTTATGTATCTGATGTTGCACTGCATGTGGACTCTGGCTTCTTGGGGTTTCAATTTAAATTTTGTCTACATATTTTTATTTTTACTTTAGATTGTGGTTACTTATTCTGTACTTGGTGAGGGTCAATGTTGTGAGTGCGTGACTGAGGTCAGGTGTTCTGTTAACATGGAGTTTGTACATAAAGATCTATACTGTACTGTAGTAATTTGACTTGTTCAGCTTTTCAAATAGGTTTATGGATGTTCCAGGGTCCACTGTAGTATTTACAGTGACGCTTTTTTTGGATGGGCGCCTTATGTGAATTTTGGAAGTTTGTGCTGTGATTTGGTATGGTATGGTAGGTTTGCTCTTTGTTGTAGGGTTTTGTATTAGTTCCCAATATGCCTGGTACTGGAGAACAGTGGTGGTTGTTGTTGTTGTTGTTAGTGAGATGATCAGAATCAGATGTCAGAGTAGGGAGGGACAGATCTGCTTAAAGTGCTGCGAAAAGGCTTGGGGAGCGCATTTCGGCTGCCTGCTATTGTCCTGCCAGTGGCGGCAGGGCAACAGCAGATAGCCAAAATGCGCCCCCCAAGCCTTTCCGCCCTGTGCGGCTGCACCGCTTGCACAGGTCTAGGTACGGTCCCGTTTGCACATCAAGGAACTAAAAGACAGCAAGAACCAATAGTACAGTTTACAAAACTAAATTATAACTAATTTTTATTTTGTTGCTATAAACTGCGTTATGGTTCTTGCTTTTTCTTTTTCAACATATATTTTGCATCCACAGTAGGTGCAGAGCAGAACCAGGATATTCACACACAGAACTCAATATTTAAAAAAAAAATCTGATTCTGATCATCACAACCACCACTATTCTCCAGTATCAGGCATATTGTGAACTAATACAAAACCCTACAACAAAGAGCAAACCTAACATATGGGGGGAGGGGGGGCGTGTGCCCGAGCTGCAAGTTGCACAGGGTGCGATTGCAGCTCGATATGGCCCTGTGTACAAACATCTTGCATTTCCTCCATATAATCTAATCAGCTTTTTGGTTTGGTTCAGTCTCTGATTGGATTTCAGACTTTGCCTCAGGCAGCAGATTGCCTTGAGCCACCCCTGGGGCTGAGTGTGGGGGGAGCTAGGACTGAAATGAGCTGATGGCGGGGCTAGGATAGGACTGGAAATGGGCTGATGGGCTAGGATTGGAAATGGGCTGATGGGAGGCTAGGATTGGAAATGGGCTGATGGGAGGAGCTTGTATTGGAAATGGACTGATGGGGGGCTAGGATAGGACTGGAAATGGGCTGATGGGGGGCTAGAAGAGAGCAGATACTGGGTGGGGCTGGAACTAGAAGGGAGCTGATGTTGGGGAGGACTAAAATGGGATGAGGCTGGGAGAGTGAAATGGAGAGGGGAAAAAATATTTTGTGTGGGAGGGAAGAAAAATCTACGATTGGCCGGGTATTGGGAGAGTAAGTGGGAATTGAGGATGGAGGGGTAAAATTTGAGTGGATAAAAAAGGAATAAAGAAAGAGATGGAGGAAAGAGCAAAAGGGGAAAGATCAGTATGTTGAAGCAGATGTAGAGAGAGAATGGAAAAAAACTAGAAGAAAGGACAAATGGACAGCAAACAATGGAGAGTTAGCAGAAGACAAGGAGAAACCAGAAGAAAGTGACTGGAGCAATTGTAACTGAATAATAAAATGCACAAACAACAAAAGGTAGAAAAATACTTTTTTATTTTGAATTTATTAACTGAAATATGTCAGCTCTGGGAAATGTGCGTCTTTAAAGTCTGCATTTTGTTTAGTACAAGAGGAAATTAATTTATAGTTTTATTTCTGCAGTGTTATTGTACATTCCAAGTTTGGCTTTTGGGGTTTATTGTCTTCCTATTTCTAAATTGTGATCCCTTGTTCTTTGTTTGGTGATGGTCTATGTTCCAATGGTGTAACCGAGATGAGGTATTCTATTTATGTAGTTTCTATTTGACAGTGCCACTTGTTCTCTTTCCCCAGTAGGAGATGTATTGGTATTCTCTGAGATGTATTGGTTTAATATTTGCAGTGTTGCCTTTTGATAGGTAGGGTTTGGTGCTTTGTGAGTCCTGGTAGTGCTGTTATGATACAGCAGGTTTGCTATGGGTTCTAAATGGGCAGTGTTTGTAGTACTTCCTAATGTGCCTGGTGGTTGGCACTGGAGTATAGTAATGTAGAAATCTCGTAGTCTTTCTTTATCCATATATTCATTAAGAGGCATATTTGCTAAAAGTTAGTGCATATTAATATTATGCAAATATTTATGCAAATGAGGTCCCTTATGCAAATGAGGCCCTGCACCGAGTGTCTGCGCATGGCCCCGCACCCCCCTTGGGCCGCCCCTGTCTACTACATGTAATAGAACATATGTTATCTGTCCATATTCAAGGATTTATATAGAAAGGACTAAACATAAGATATATTTACAGCTTAATGAACACTGAAGTTGGATTGTGACTAATACTCTGTCAGCCCCTCTGGTTCAATAATTTATGGATAAGAAACATGGAGGCATGTTTACTAAAATGCAGGAGAAACCATATGTTTGGTTCCAAAAATTGGGGTGGGGTGGCGCTGGACCCATGCTAAAACATGGAGGCATGCCTGGCATATTCCCATGTAGCTAGTACAGGTTCCATGCCACCCATGTGCTAAGCAATTTATCGCAATTAACATGGGGGCACTTAATACCACCCATTGAGGTGGTGGTAGGTGCACCCATGTTAAGTACAACATTCCCAGTTAGTGTGTTTAAATATGCCTGCACTGTGATGTGAATGCTCCACCCCTGAATGCCAGTCTCCACCCCAACCCACGCTAGGTGGTTAACATTTTTAGCATGGCCACATTTTTGGCATGAAGTAAGGGTTACCACAATGCACTTGACATGTTAAAACCCGATGCTAATTATTACCGCAATTTAGTAAACACGCTCCATAATGTGGATGATTTTAGATGGTGAATTTTTGACCATGTGCCAGTAGACTGGAGAAGTAACAGAGATTGTGGGGTCTATTCTGTTCAATGAATAGCGGGTCTGGATGTCCAATGCACCTGGCTGGCATCGGGGAACTAGACCTCCCCGCATGTACAGCTGAGCTGTGCGGAGAGCTCTGATTGTGGGCGGGTGTGGGCGAGCCGCAGGTGGGGCAAAGGTAGGCTTTGGGTGGTGCCAAGACCATGGACATACAGGGCCAATTCCAAGGTCGGCCCTATACATCTGGGGTCAGCCATTTGCATGGGGGACTTATTCCACCCTGGAGGTGGAATAGGTCCCCCTAGACAGAGGATGATGGACAGCATGGGCCTGGAAAGGCAGGTGAGGGGGGCGCAAAGAATTCTCCACAGCCCCACTCTGGCCATGGCAGGCCAAATTGGTGGTCGGGCTATGGAGAAAGCAGTTTATGGAGTTCTGCCGGGGATCGCGGCTCCTGCATGGAGCCGCGGTGCCATAGCAATATGACGCCATGGCACCAGGTGCCTGGCTTGGCTAGCCATGGAGTTTGTTGGATGCCCGGGTGCCCAGATTTGGGGCATGGCCTGGATGTCCAGGCCCTGTTCCTGATTCTGATACCACGGGCACGTCTAGCCCCAGGATCAGAATTGGGTGCAACTGGTGCATGTCCCAATTCTGGGTGCCCGGGCAGGCGGAGGACATCCAGATCGGAATGGGCCTCTGTATGTTTATTTATTTATTTGCATAAATGCAGAGTCTGCTATCTGAAATATGCTCAGCGGATTAAAAAATCACATCAGGAATATAAAACACAAACATATAAAAACAAAAAAATGATAAAAATAGCATAAAAATTAAATTAAATCACCCATACAAAAAATCAAGACTAAGCCTGACTATGCAAAAACATAGAAAAATAGAAACATGATGGCAGAAAAGACCACATGACTTTTCTAGTCTTCCCTTCCATATCAACCACTACAACGGTCCCCTTTTTTCCTTTAGAGATCTTCTGTGTTTGTCCCATGCTTTTTTGAATTCAGATACTGTCCTCATCTCTACCACCTCCAGTGGGAAACTATTCCATGCATCTACCACTCTTTCCATAAAGAAATATTTCTGCATATTACTCCTACCCCCTTGCACCCTCATCCTATGTCAACTCGTAGCAGAGCTTGCTTTCCATTGAAAGAGGGTCTCCTCCTATGCATTTATTTCACGGAGGTATTTAAATGTCTCAATCATATCAACACTATAACGCCTTTCCTCTAAAGTATGCATATTAAGATCCTTAATACTTTTCTCGTATGCTTTATAACAAAGACCACTAACAATTTTAGTAGTCACCCTCTGCACAGACTCCAACCTATTTATATCCTTTTGAAGGTGCGGTCTCCAGAAATGCGCACAATACTCCAAATGAAGTTGCGGCAAAGACTTATACAGAGGCACTATCACCTCCTTTTTTCTGCTAGCCATTCCTCTCCCTATGCACCCAAGCATCCTTCTAGCTTTAGCTGCTGCCTTTTCTACCTGTTTAGCTACTTTAAGATCATCAGACACAACCACGCCTAGGTCCCGTTCTTCTTTTGTGGACAGAAGTACTTCACCCCCTATACTATATTGCTTCCTTGGATTGCTGCAGCCCAAATGCATGACCTTGCATTTTTTAAGATTAAATCTCAGCTGCCAAATTCTAGACCATTCCTCAAGCTTAGCTAGATCCCTCCTCATGTTATCTACACCTTCCTGGGTGTCTAATCTATTGCATATTTTGGTATCATCCACAAAGAGGCAAACCTTACCTGACAGCCCTAACGCAATATCATTAACAAAATTTTTAAAAAGTATCGGACCGAGGACAGATCCCTGGGGCACACCACTGGTATCCTCCTTCTCCTCAGAGTGAGCTCCATTTACCTGTACCCTTTGCAACCTCCCACTCAACTAATTTCTAACCCAAGCAGTAACTTTAGGGCCCATCCCTAGGGTGCTCAATTTGTTTATAAGTCATCTGTGCGGAACGTTGTCAAAGGCTTTACTGAAATCTAAATACATCACATCTAGGGCTGTCTGTCAGTCCAACTCACTGGTCACCCAATCAAAGAACTCAATCAGATTTGTCTGACAAGACCTACCTATGATCAGTCCATGCTGCCTCGGATCCAGTAATCCGTTGAACTCAAAAAAACCTCACTATTTTCTCTTTCAGCAGTGCTTCCAGTAATTTACTCACCACCGAGGTTAAACTAACCTGCCTGTAGTTTTCAACCACATCTTTACTTCTGCTTTTATGTAAAGGGACCACATGTGCCTCTCTACAGTCCTCTGGCATCACTCCCAACTCCAAAGAGGCATTGAAAAGGTCAGTCAGTGGAGTTGCTAGAACTTCCCCAAGTTCCCTTAGTATTCTCGGGTGTACCCCATCTGGTCCCATTGCTTTGTCTACTTTAAGTTTAGGTAGTTTCTCATGAACACAGTCTTCTGAAAATCGTTCAAGATACCCCTCATCTCTGTTCCTGTTTGTGGGTGTTTTCTGAGGTCCTGTTCTTGGTTCTTTATCTGTGAACACAGAACAGAAATATTTGTTAAGCAATTCCATTTTATCCTCATCAATTTCTACATATTCCTCCCCTTTACACTTGAGTCTGACAATACCACTTTTGCCCTTCTTCATCTCACTAACATATGAAAAATATCTTATCCCCCCGTTTTATTGCAATGGCTATTTCCTCCTCTTTTTGAATCCTTGCTTTCCTGACTACTTTGCTAACTTCTCTAATTTTTTCCAAATATAGATGCCTGTCTTCCTCTCTTTGTGATCTCTTGTATTTCATGAAAGCCTCCCTCTTTTTATTTACCTTTTCAGCTACTTCTTTTGAAATCCATAGCAGTCTCCTTTTCCTTTTACCTTTATTTACCATTTTAACAAAAAGGTTGGTTGTCCTTAAAATATTCCCTTTCAATTTTGCCCACTGTGTTTCTACATCCCCCAGCTGTTCCCATCCTGCTAGTGACTCCTTGAGGTATTGGCCCATCTTGGCAAAGTTAGTTTTCCTAAAGTCTAAGACCCTCGCTTTTGAATGGATTTTATCAACCCTAGTCCTAATACTGAACCACACCATCTGGTGATCACTGGATGCGAGATGATCTCCCACTATAACATCAGTAACACTTTCACCATTGATAAGCACCAAGTCCAGTATGGTCCATTCATGTGTGGGTTCTCTTATCAGCTTCCTTCTAAAATCCAACAGATCCATTAATGTATGTTAAATTTTCATGAACAGTATTGGATTTTTTTTTAACCTTGACTCAGTTTCCCTGAAAGATTTAAACATGGAAGAAGAATGGATGTCTTTAATTTTAATGCTGGAACTCTTTAAAATTTTCAACCATTATGATTGGTGAACTTTAAGCTGTTAGCTAATTTGGTATCATGACGCCACTGATGACATTTTTCTATTCATATGCTTTAAGCTCGCAGCAATAAAGAACACCAATGCTAAAAACTTTCTAAACGAGAGAATGAAAGAAAGCTGGACTCCCTGATGCAGAAAGTGCTTCTATCAAAATGTGATATCATGTCGGAATGAACATAGTTCTAACGGAAGAATAGCAGCCTTTGCAAATATCAGAGCTAAGTTGATCTATTTTTTATGGTTGAAGAGACTGTCCTTGAAATTTGATTGATCATGGAGGTTTATATGATATTTTTGATAAGCAAATATTTTTTGAATCAAAAACTTTATATAAAAAAATGATTATCATATAGACCAATGATGAGATATATGGTGTAGTTATACCTGTTCAATTAATGAGTGTACTGCCATTTTGATGGTCCTTGTGTTTTAGATAAAAAGGTTTGCCTACAGGATTAGGGGTATTATTAATGGATAATTGGTTTCTGTTCTCTTTCAGATGTCGTTAAAAAATAGGCTTACTATAGATGCTTTAATGGTGCTGTGACATAGGCATTCTGTTATAAAATTACCCCCATTTTGTATTAATTTATATTTTCTAAATTGCATTTCTGAAACTGTGCATCATTTATTAATTTATTTTTCTTTTAAATGTATATGCATTTATGAATTGAATTTTTAATATATTGTATTTTCTCATTTTTATTTATGACATTGTATTTCTATTTGTTGCAAGCTACTCTAGGCGATCCTACAGAAATAAGAGATTAGATTAGATTTAAAATGTTGTTGATGACTTCTCCAGTTGTAAAAATAGTAGGAAGACACTAAAGTCCAAGAGAACTCTTTAGCATTGTCCAAAAGCTCACTAGAGACACCACGCAGCGTTATACCCACCATCTTGACCCACAGGAATTTGCGGACTACATGAGAGCGAAAAACACTACCAAGACATGCTCCATCACACTACAAACAGATGAAAATGAAATGAAAGAGCAACATCATACCTGGGAGGATTTCAGCACGCCATCAAGACATCAAGTAGAGGACATAATACATGGGCTCAACACAACAGCCTCACCGTCGGACCCTTGCCCAGTGGCTTGGATAAAAGTCACAAGAAGCCAGCTCTCCCAGCACATTCACAAAATCGTTAAAGATTCACTCCAACAAGGACACATGCTGCAATCCCTCAAGCATGCCATGATACGACCGATACTTAAAAGCAACAATCTAAGCCCATCTGAACCAAAATCATACCGTCCCATCTCCAGCCTACCATTCCTTGTGAAAATCGTCGAAAAGACAGTGCAAAAACAACTTCAGGACCACATTGACATGAATGCCCCACTGGACATCCATCAGCATGGCTTTAAACCCCAGCACGGTGTGGAAACGCTACTCACTTCACTCTTTGACAACCTCATAAGAGGTATAGATAATATAAAAAATGGATTCCCGCTAGTATTCATAGACATCTCGGCAGCCTTTGACACAGTGTCCCATGCCAGACTACTGCAGTGCCTGCAACAGATAGAACTACGCAAGAACACTCTGAAATGGTTCACCTCATACCTGGAAGATCGAACACAAGTCAAATGCGCCCAAAAGACATCATTGCAGTTCCCCGTCACGCAGGGAATACCTCAGGGATCAGCCCTATCATCAATGCTCTTTAATATTTACATCCAACCCATATGCAACATCATCAAATGACACAAACTCCACTATCACATCTATGCTGACGACATCATGGTGTATGCTCCAATCAACCTACTAGCACCTAACACCACAACAATAACCAAATGCCTTGAAGACATGAATGTCTGGCTCACAGCCAATAACCTGATGGTCAACTACAATAAAACTAAGGCAATGTTCATCACCAGGAACCCTACCTTCATTCCACCACAGAATATCAGTATTCTAAACAAACTCATAGTAGTCAAAGATGAAGTTAAGTACCTGGGCATCATAATGGACAGAGCTCTGAACCTAAAATCTCATATCACCAAAACCGCAAACAAGGCCTATCAACGTTTGAGGACCATAAGAAAGATCAAACTACTACTCCACCAGGACCACTTCCGCACAGTGTGCCAAGCACTCATCACACCTCTGCTTGATTACAGAAATTCGTTATATCAAGGCCTCCCCCAGCAGACCCTACACCACTCCAAATGGTGCAAAACACTACAGCATGCATCATAAACGACACTCCAACATCTGAACACATCACCCCCATCTTACAGCAACTACACTGGCTCCCAATGGTGGCCAGAGCAAAATTCAAAATAATCTTGATTATCTTCAAAATCATCCACCATCTCTCGGCAGATGCACTACAAGAAATTATAACAAGGAACATCAGTAATAGACCAAGAAGGAGCAATAATGACAACATGATCAGCACACCTGCGGGATATCACAAGACTAAACACAATACGTTAAGAAGAGCTCCATCACTATTGGCATCCACACCATGGAACTCCCTCCCAACGAGCCTAAGGGCATTAGAAGACATCACAGACGTCCACAAGGCCCTTAATACCCTGCTCTTTACAGAAACCTATGAGCAGATAGACAACAGTCCCCACCCGAGCAGTATTGCAACTACCCCCGCCAACTCAAGAGCAGATAGACAACAGTCCCCACCCGAGCAGTATTGCAACGTAACTACCCACGCAAACTCAATATCCAATCAACCCAACTAGACTCATGAAAGCACCCTCATGCTAAATGTAACCCTCCAATTGTGATGTCTTAGGGATATGTTTACTAAATGGTCCTAATGTTACCGGCGCTAGTTGCAACTTTAATATGACGAATGCCATATAAGGTAGTGGGTGTTCCGGCGTTAAGGTAGCAATGGCTGGTTTTCACACAATAGAGGGCGCCTTGTCCGTTATCGCGCGATAGAGGGAGCCGTGGCACATTATTACGCGTTAACCTTAACTTCGCGCGGTGACCTGTGATCAAAGCAAGAGAGGCGTAGCACACTGGTGAAGACAGTAACTGCTGATACAGTTGTCATGAGTTCAATCCCTCAGTGGGCTCAGTTAAAACACTGTCTGTGGCAATTCCTTTTGCTGCTTGTAACAGTCAGACACATCCCAACAATCTGTACTGTCAGCCAAAAGAAGCCTCACCCCAGTGCCGCAACCTAATGCACATTTTAGGGCGCACCATAATGCACATCATAAAGCACCACATCATGCAATGTGGGTCATAATGTGCCCCAGAGGGCAGCACGAAAGATTGGCATCCTCCAAGGCAGCATATAAGGTGCCCCATAAGCTGGCTGAACCTAAGGTGTCGCTAAAGATGCCCCAAGGAGGCTAAGGTGACACAAGATATGGTGCCCAAGGGCAGTAAGGTGCCCCAAGGTCACAAGCATGAACTGCATGGGCCAAACACAGATGTAACCCTAACACTGCACAAAGCACCAAGGAAAGGCAATGAACAAGTGATGGAAGGAAGTAGATGTCGGAGCTGATGGGCCTGCCAAATCTGCGTGCAGCCCATGTGGCATCTGGTAAAGTGGACAAAAATATTGGGGGCAGCTGTACCGATGCACAAGGTGATGGTACTGTAAAGTACAAGGATGACAGTGTGTGGCAGTGGATGGGAATATGTGTCCACCGGAGGAGGTAGAGGTGGCAGGATAAGTGCAATGACAGGGGGACAGAGGAATGGTACTGCCATGTAGAGCAGACACAGGAGAGGCAAGCATGAAGAGCCGCAATGCAGAAATGTCTACCAGTGCAGGACATGAGGTAGCAGCCTGCACAGTAGGGCAGGACGCCACACAGCTGGCACACACACATAGACGAACAGAAGGATGGTGGGCAACTGTGATGAGGGTATAATGTGCCAGCAGCACAGATCTGCACAGATATGACTGTTACAGGAATGGAATGTAGTTGTGTGGGACAGGCATAAAAAAAGGGGAACAAAGAGGAATTGAACCCATGATCTCTGCCACTGAGGTCATTGTAGTAACCATTGTGCTACACAAATATGGGTTTTATCATACCAATGGCTGGCTACAGAAAGAGTGCAGGTCACCGAACAAACTGTCTGCTGTGGTTACCAGGATAGGATAGAACCAAAAGTACCCATAATGCAATTCACATGCAGAACAGCAATCTACATCTGCTCACCAGATAGGGTATGCACCTCTACAGCATGTCAGCTTGGTAGGGGGGAATGACCGTGCGTGTTACTGGCACAGCGTACCTACAGGCCATGCCATTGTGCATGTTCCGTGCTCACCCTGAGGGTGAGGTGGGGTGGCCAGCACCAGGTCTGCAGTACCCACGTTAGGTGAGTTAGGCTTTGCTGCAGGTCTCTATCAGTGCTAGTGTGTGACAGGTATTCGTTGCAGACACCCTTAGGAGTTTTCTGTGTCCATTTGTATTTGCCAGTCATGTCTGGTCCTTGTGGACCATGGTGCACCCAACATAGTGCATATCCAGTGTGCTTGCCATGGACGCTTGTTTCAGGAGCAGGGGTGTATCATGTTGCACATGATGATGATGATGGATGTAGCAAACCACCTTCTCTGGGTCAGGGTGGGGGACATGATCTGCCCCCAACAGACCTGCACTCTCACCGTTTGCAATGGGGGCAGTGGAGGTACATGATGACGGACTGTGGGACCAGCAACACCAGTCCTGCTGGCGAACGGACAGTTGATGCAGATGTGCAGTTGGGATAGGGCCACTGGCAGACAGGTAGTGTGCCTGGTCAGCTCAGCTGCCCCCCACTATGATCTGACATTCATCTGCTGCACCCTGCAAGGTGTTGCGGCCATACACATGCTAACTGCAGACAGTCTGCTAGCAAATACATAGTGCATTGTTCCTTCCTAGAGGAACAATGTGCACCCAAACATGGGATTTGGCACAAACACCAAGCAGGTTTGGGCCCCAAAAACGGGAACCCACAAATATCACTTGACAGAAACACTGCATAGTACTATTTGGGAATCTAGACATGCCATGGTCACTGCTCAGTCAGAGTGAGAGTGACCTCCCAGCATGACATGCTGTGGCCACATTGTCCTTGCAGTGGTGGTCATGCACTAGAATATCCCAGCCATTGCCCTATGCCCTGTGCAGATGCATCCTGCCCAGTCCGCCCTGTCCATACCCACAATACCTTGCCCCTCATTATGCACATTGGCAGGTTAACGCTGGAAACTGTGCAAGCATTGTGGGCTCAGTAACGTGTACGCAGCCATAAAACACTGGATAGACATATACACACTCCCACACCTATTTCTGCATTATGCAAAGATAGAGGTGGTTGCCAGCCCTGGCCGCCACACCAGTCCTGGGCACAGTGCAGGCAGTGCGAAGGAACGCAATATTGTTAGGGTCAATCTCCGGGGTGGTAACCACTGTCGTAAACATATCTGGAAGCACACTCCACATATATCAGAAAGGTTGCTATGATGAATCTCTTTTAACAAATTGGTTTAACTTTGGATATGTGATCTGACATTAAGCATAGCAATCTTTTGATATATATATGGAACGTGTTTCCATGTCTATGATGGCATTGCTAAGGTATACAGGTGCAAGTAGTGGTAGCTGCTGCTCCACGCAGGGCCCAACAGCCTGCCTCCCCATGAGACTTTGGATAGTGGAGCCTGGGGGTGTTTGTGCCTCTGTTGGCCGATGCTCTGGGGTAGAGGTTCCAGACTCTGGTCCTGGAGCGCCAAACATGATTCCGGTTTCCTGGCTGTCCCTAATGAATATGCATGGCTACATTTGCATACAATGGGGGCAGGGCATGTAAATGCATCTCATGCATATTTATTAGGGACATCTTGACAACCTGAATGGTGTTTGGCCCTCCAGGACTGGAGTTCGGAACCTCTGCTCTAGGAAGTGGACATGTTAATGGAGTATGTGCTCTGTAGGGTAAAATGTTGGGACATGGTCTGCAGGAGCCACAGCTGCAATTTGAACCTGTGACTTTCTGTCTTTGAGCACAATGGCAGTGTGTACTGCACCAAACTGTTGCCACAGAGGCAGGCCATTTCCTGGGGATCCCATGACTGTTCTTCAGACAGACCTTATCTGTTGCACTGCACGCCACCCACCTAAACAGGGCTTGGCCTTGCTCTGCTGTGGGCAGCTGCCACTGCCCCCTCTGCCACTGGCACCCCTCCACCACCATGCTGACATGCCCTTATGCCGGTGTTGCGCAGTCCCATACCATCCAGTGTGCCTCTAGGCAGCTGCCTGTGGTGTTGGGTCTGGGGTAGGCGTGCCTACATGGACATCCGCACTTCCCCCAGCACAGCCTGCCAATGTTATGTGCCCTTGGGGGTACCTGTTGGGGACTGTCCCCTGGGACACTGTGGGACACACACTCGTGGCCATGTTGGACCCTGGTCAGTTGCTGTCTTGCTGCTTTTCAGTTTCTGCATTCCTATGTGCCACCTAGGCATCTGCTTAGTCCGCGCTGTGCCCCAGCTGGCCCACTGCATGTGCCGCCTGCAGCCACCTGCAGCACCCTGTACCCCATTTTCACCATCACCATAGTTTTGTATGACTGTCTCTTGTATGCATGCCTGTACAGCGCTGTGTGTGTAGCGCTATATAAATGCTTAATAGTAGTAGTAGTAGTGCCCTTTCCTACGTGGCCACTCTGCTGTTGCTGCACATGTGATTGCCACAAAAACAAGCTGCCCTAAAGACACCACAGAACACCCTCGTCAACACTATTTCAGTGTTGGAACATTCACTTTGTAGGGGGAATGTGACTTGACCCTTCCTGAATTGCGATCCTCCTTTTTATTCTTTATAGGTGGTGTTGAGTACCCTTCTTCAATATTGTTTCTCTTGGCCAGCTTGGTGTTTCAGATTTCACTTATGGTTCTGGTCATTTTATATGGTGTTTGCATCTTTGGTTGCTGCACATGTATCATTACTATCACTTTTCTGGGTCTCCCTGCCTTTGCTGTACATTGCTGACTGAAATGGTTTCTCTCTCCTGCAAATGTGCCTCTTTTCACTGGCGCTAATTTTCTGGTCTTCAGATGCCGGCGTTAGTGTAGTAGGCACCTCTCTCCACCCACCCCCGCCCATTGACCCCTTCTCTCCACCCTCTCTCCGCCCTCTGTGTGCCTTAACGCCGCTGGAGACATTATCGCGTGAAACGTAATGTTATCGCGCGATAATGTTGCATTATCGTGCGATAACATTACATATCGTGCAATAACGTCGCCGCTGCTACGTTAAGACGGTTTAGTAAACATACCCCTTAATGTTGTTAAATACCCTCATGTTAAATGTTGTAAAGCACCCACATGTTAAATGTAACCCCAATTGTTTTGTGATATAACCACTTTGATCGTAGGATAAGGTGGTATACAAATCTGTCTAAATAAATAAAAAAAGTGGTGAGAATGAATATCACTCCATGGTCAATCGTTCCCAGCCACAGTCACAGTTTTGTTCAACAGCGGTGAACCACCCTAATTATATTTAGTGCTCATTGCTAAATTACTGTTCAACCAAGATTAACCATTCTGAACTATGGATGAATCTCTCTCCACAGTATTATGGTGTTTCCAGTTAGGCAGCAGCAGGCAACAATGAAAACAGTGTAGAATTAATGTCTACTGTGTAGTCAGGGGATACTGCCAACATCTAAGCACAGCACAAACGTTCCTTTTGGATAGCCTTTCAGAGTTGCTGCACCACTTTTCCAGACCCAACTCTCAGTCCTCTTCTGCATTCAGTTCAAAGGCTCTCACCAATCAGAAAGCTCAGTCAACAGTAATTACAGCATTAGCTGGACAAATTAGGAAACCCTGGGAATGGAAACTTAGATTAAATTGGCCAGGAAATTAAAGGTGACTTACTTACAGACTAATTAAAAGATTTTTGAAGTTGTGTAGATAAAAAAAAAAATCTCTTGCTTTCGGCTGTGTTGGAGTGCAAACTGTATCACTGGAAGTAAATCCCACCTCTAAAGATTCTGCTCATGCAGTTGGTGGTTAATAGAAGTTCCACAGTTACAGGCTTGACCACAGTGCTGGCTCAACCACTGGGCAAACTAGGCAGTCATCGGGGTGGCAAAGAACAAGGCATTCAAAGCTAGAGAATAGATTCTGACAGCCAGGGAATGCATAAGACTGAAGGTTTGCCAAGGGTGCCAACACCTTGAACCAACTCTGGTGCTGGCTCAACTTGACCACATTAAAGTTTTCTTCATGATGTATTGATGTACTGCTCTTCCATTTATTGCAGAGGAACCTGCTCATGCCTTTGCCTGCTCTATTGGCTCTCCCCAAACCCAAGTTAACCCCTTTCAGTCAAGTCTATCCCTTATCTTCCAGGGCAACAATTAACAGCTTCTCTTCTCAAAGAGGAATTACATCGCTGCCACACATCACATTCTCGCTGCAACCTAGATATATACAAGCCCTCACTCCCCCACCTCAGAATCTCACCCACAGCAGATATCTTCTTACACCCTTACCAACCCAGATATCCCCTATACAACTCATGTGTAAATACCCTGCTCAGGATCTACCCCAGAGTTGATACAATGAGTTTGCGCCCTAAGCAAACCTTAAGCCTTATACCCACAATGGTTGTCAAAATCTATTGTTTAGCTTTGCATGCCCCACTTTTTGCTGCCCTCCCCCCAGAAGTTGTCACCTCTGGCAACTGCCTAGTTTGCCTATTGGTTGGGTCAGTCCTGACCTTGCCCTAGATGTTCCAGACACCCACCCCATGCATATTTGCTATTACAGCTACTATGTATTATTTCTATAGTGCTATTACATGTATGCAGCACTGTACACATACCAGTAAGAGACAGTCCCTGCTCAGAGTTTACATTCTCTTCAGGACAGATAAATAGCACAAATAAGAGATTAGGGAGTCAAATTTATTATGAAAAATGATTACAAACAACATGGGTATTAAATAGAAGAATAAAGGGTTAAAATAGCCTCAAAAAGTAGGTTTTTAGCCTGGATTTGAATAGGACCAGAGATGGAGCATGACGTACTCACTCATTAAATCTTTCCCAGGTGTATAGTACAGCAAGGTGGAAGGAACAAAGTCTGGTGTTGGGGGTGGAGGAGAAGGGCACAGGTGAGAGTGACTTAGCTGATGAGCAGATTCCCAAGGAGAGGTGTAAGTGCCCCAGACACCTGTCAATTTACATACTATTGTGGTCAACATTGGCATCTTTGCAGTTCAACCCTTGTGTCCATTATCACCTAAAAAAAAGTAGCCATTGAAATAAATGGCTTTGGACTATACATGCACACATATTTGACACATAAAACAATCAAATAAAACAAGACCAATTAAAAAAGAAAATGGTAGGAAATAGTATAAAACTAGGACATTGCCAGGACATGATTATTTGTGCAACCACAATGCTTATGGGTCTCCTTTTGAACGATTAATTATGCACTCTACTAATCTATGTCATTCACTATTAACACTATGAGGATCAGAGTTATTACCGGAGGTCTCAGTCTGAAAGGAGCACCGCTGTTAAGACTTACGTCTGCCTACAGCAATGTGCTTTGTAACATCAACGACCTCCAAATTATCTGACAGGTGTCTAGTCATATCTTTGCGGGTTCCCCGTCTTCGACGCTCATCCCCGGTACCGTTTAGACGTTTCACACTAATGGTTTCTTCAGGGGATCATTCATTTCTTCATTGTTTAAACATGTCTGCTGCCCACGTTCAATTAAGCCTCAACTCAGTCATTTACTTTATTCCTTAAAGTTTGAACTGCCATACTGGCTGAAAACGACTGAGCTGAGGCTTGATTGAATGCGGGCAGCAGAAACGTTTAAACAATGAAGAAATGAATGATCTTCAATGGTGAAGACAAGAGAACTGCCTGAGGCCGTCAGAAAAGCTATTACCACCAAACTTCAAAGACGTACAAGGCCTTCGCCTAAGACCTTGGGATTCCTGTGTCTACAGTTCCCAATGTTATTAAGAAGTTTTCTGCTCATGGAACTGTCAAGAATCTCCTAGGATGTGGTGGAAAGAGGAAAATTAATCCAAGAACTCTTTGGTGCTAACTGTTGGAAAAACACCACATATAACATCCAAAGAGCTTAAGTCTGACCTGGAGCAATCTGGAGTGGTGATTTTAACCTGCACCATATGCCACACACTAAACAAAGAAGGACTTCATGGGCAAAGGCCAAGGAGGACTTCACTGCTCAGAGACAGATATGAAAAGGCACACCTGATCTTTGCCTAAACCCACCTTGAAAAACCACAGTCTTTCTGGGAAAATGTTCTGTACACAGATAAAACCAAATTTGAGCACTTTGGCAATGCAGACCAGCAATACAGTTACGGATGAAGAAATGAAGTTTATAAGGGAAAAAAACATTCTTCCCACAGTTAAATATGGTGGAGATGCCATAATATTGTGGGGCTGTTTTGCTGCCTCAGGAACTGGAGGCCTTGAACATATCAAATAATATGAAATCAGAGGACTACCAAGGTATTTTGGAGTGAAATGTGCTATCTAGTGTCAGAAAACTGATTCTAAGTCGAAGATTCTCCAGCAGGACAATGACCCAAACATACATCCAAAAGTACAAAAGAATGGTTAAAAAGGAGCAAATGGACTATTTTAACCTAATCTCAATCCAAATGAGAACCTTTGGAAAGAGCTGAAATCTGCCATTGGTAAAATGAATCCTGGAAACATTCATGTACTGTAACAAATCGCAGTTGAAGAGTGGGAGAAACTACCAGCAGACAAATGTAAAAAACTTACAGGTGGCTACAAGAAATGTTTGGAGGTTGTCATCACTGCCAAGGGTTGTGCAACCAAACATTAGTGAAGGGTGCCATTAATCCTGTCCAGGTCATATTTTGAGTTTTTTTTCTCAGAAATTACTACATCTAAGTTGCACAGACATTTTTTGTTTTGTTGTATACCTTTGAATATACTATTAAAATATTATGATGACATACAGTTGGAATATTTCCAATTATTTCTCAAGATATTGTAAACAATATACCTAAAATGCAATGCCAATAATGTTGACCAAAACTGTATATAGAGTTAGATTTTAGAAGGGACATTTAGGAACAATTTGGGATATCCAGAGCAGAATGTTCAAAAATCCAAGGGAGTGGCAGCAGTGAAGGGAGGCAAGTATAAGTGCCTTCTGAAATCACTACGTATCCACCCTAAAACAAGAGTGTCCCCATAACCGGTTATGCAGGCAGGCCCTGTGCAGGTTACAAGGCCAAGTACTTGCATAAATGTAGGTCATTTCAGAAATATCGACATCCCTGACTTGCATAGCCTCAGAAGCAAGTACTTGGACATGCTGGCAGGGGTATCCCAGAAGGAGGGCTTCTATGGTATGAGTCTTACAAGTCCTGGCTTACCATTTTATATATTCAGATATGCAGCGGCAGGCCATTAAAATATATGGAGGATGCATTTATGCTCAGCCAGGCCGGTGCTACTATTAGGCAAACTAGGTTGTCATCTAGAGTGCTAGTCCTCCAGGGGTGCACATTGCTGCTGCTGATGCTCCTCTTGGGACCCGCAGTGGCGGCAATGGACGCAAACAGCCTCATGGCATTTATCTTGAAACTTCGGCTCCACAAGACTGTTTGCTTCTGCCCCCTCTGACACCTGATGCTGACTTCCTGTTGCAAACAGGAAGTCATCATTTAGTGGTCTTACAAGTTATTTGCTTAAAATAAAATTGCAATAAAAATAGATTTTAAAAAGAGGATGCAGGTAAGCAAATCAAATATAAAATCCAACAAAAATGCCTTGAATGGCACATGATTAGTCAGAAATTAAAAAAGAAATAGTGTCTTCCTGGACTGTGAGATCTTAAAGATGAGTAAAAGAAATCTGAACTTTCTAACACACACAGACCCTTTCTTCATAAAGTTTCCAGCAGATATAGACTGTGGGGGCAAAACATTTTTCGCCAACTCCTCAGTTGCAATCTCAGGTCCTCACATAACTTATGCCCCTTCCCAAATATGTAGTATTCATCTATTCCTACAGTCCAGTGATCCTGCTGCCACAAAACTAAAATGAATGCCATAGATAGGAAAAAGCTTCTCTTATGTAGTAACGGTGTTAGCAGTATGTCTGTAGTTAATTCTTTATGTACAGCAAAGGGATCCACAATGTATAAATTATCTCTCGAAGACAGGGCGAGAGCTGTCAATTATGCATTAGTCTCTGAGAAAAAACAAAGATGGGAACCTCTGAGCTAGTAGCAGCTGTGGGTGGCTTGTCCTTTGCACATGTTTAAATCATTTTTCTAGACTGATTGGAGGTGACACATTCAGCTGCAGTGATTAACCTTGGAGGTCGTGTCCACACCTGCTCCTTTAATAGGCACAGTGAAAAAACTGGTACTTTCTTAACTTGTTTAAGCTCCTGGTTGTGACTTTCACTTTCTACCTACCCAGACCTCGCATAATACTGCCTCTTCTCTGGTTCCAGGAAATGACCGTCCTTCTAGCAACTTTTTCCTGGACAGTCAAAGCTGGTATCTCCTCCCTCAGGGCCTCCTGCAATATGATAGTGTAGATCATCCCCTTGTCAGGAACAATGTCCTTAAACAAGTTTCCCCACTAAATTTAATTTTAATTCTGTCTTGGTGCCACAAGATTACCTCAGGTCTCTTTCAGTCGAGTAGGCAACATTAAAAAAAAGAATTGAAATTATTCCAAAGGAACTTTACCACAACCCAAAAAGGAAACAAAGAAAAGAGCAGTGCATTAATAATATGTTTTTATGTTTTTTCAAATTTAGATGAACATATTTTCTCTTTAAAATATGATGGTGGAGATCATTTAGTAAGGCATTAAATAACACTTGTTGTTTTTAAGTGCCGTTGATTCGGTATCAACTCATGGTGACCTTCAGGATAGTTGTCCTAAACTCTATTCAGTCTTCAGTCAGGCGACTCATTGTTGATAGAGTGACACTTATAACTGCTGTTATTGTATTGATCCATCTCATTACCGGCCTTCCTATTTTATGTTGACCTTCTACCTTGCCAAGAATGATGTCTTTCTCTAATGATCTCTCTCTTCGCATGATGTGTCCAAAGTAAGAAAGTTGAAGTCTTGTCATCTGAGCTTCTAAAGAAAGCTTAAATTTGATCTCCTCTAATACTGACTGGTTTGTTCTTCGGGCAGTCCATGGTATACGCAGTATTCGCCACCAGCACCATAATTTAAAGGCATCAGTTTTCTTCCTGTCTATCTTTTTCACTGTTGAACTTTTGCATCCATATAATGTTATTGAAAATAACATGGCTTGAATGAGTTGAATCTTTGTATGGAGAGAGACACCTCTGCTCTCTGAATCTTGTCTAGGTCCTTCATAGCCATTCTGCCAAGAGCATTGCGTCATCGGATTTCTTGATTGCTTGTTGCTTCTTTATTGATAGTTGATTCAATTTCTTCTCCATCAACAATGAACTTATTGATTTTGCCAGTTGTCATGATCTTTGTCTTCTTTACATTAAGGTGCGGGCCCATTTTAAGACTATGTTCCTTTATCATGAGAAGCAAATGTTTCAGATCATCTTCACTTTCAGTCAGTAATGCGGCATCATTAGCATAGCGAAGGTTGTTGATGAATCTTCCACCAATCTTCACACCTCTGTTGTCTTCATACAATCCTGCTTCTCTGATGATTTGTTCTGCATATAAATTAAGCAGGTAGGGGGAAAGTATGCAGCCTTGTCGTAAACCATTCTGTTTCTCCTTGTTTTGTTTGAACTGTTGCTTCTTGATCAATATACAAATTGTGCAAGAGAACGATCAGGTGTTCTGGTATACCCATGCTTCTTAATGTGGCCCAGAGTTTCTCATGGTTTACACAATCAAAAGCCTTGCTGTAGTAGATAAAGCACAAATAGATGTCTCTCATTCTTCGCTCTTTCCTGAATCCTGCTTGCACTTCAGGTAGTTCTTGTTCCAGGTGATTGTAGTTTCTGTTGAATAATCTTCAGTAGAATCTTGCTGGCATGTGGGATCAGAGCAATTGTGCAATAATTTCCACAGTCAGTTAGATTACCTTTCTTTAGTATTGGTATAAACACAGATCTGTTCAAGTCAGTTGGCCATGACGTTGTCCTCCAAATTTCCTGGCAGAGCCTTGTAAGTATGGTAACAGCTGAATCAGATTGCTGTAATACTTCTATGGGAATGCAATCAATGCCTGATGCTTTGTTCTTTGATAAGACTTTCAATGCTGCTTCAACCTCTTCCTTCATACCAATGGTTCCGGATCATAAGGTACAGGTTGAAATGGCTTTTTGGTCCACTTGATCTTTATCATATAAAGACTCTGTATATTCTTTCCACCTTTTTTTGATCTTCTCAGCATCATTCAACATAGATCCTTGAGCATCTTGTAACATTCTAATTTGAGGCTGGAATTTTTTCTTTAACTCTCATAGTTTTAGGAAAGCTGATCTTGTTCTTCCTCTAATAGTTTCTGCTTCTATTTCCTTGCATGTGTCATTGCAGTACTTTTCCTTGTCTTGTAACATAGTAACATAGTAAATGACAGCAGATAAAGACCAGTATGGTCCATCTAGTCTGCCCCGTAAGATGGCAAGAGCAGGTGAACCTGCTGCTCTGTACAAGCCACCCCTCCCCATGTCTTTGTTTAGAAGTGAACCCACCGCTCCGTGTAGGACACCCCTATTCGTTGGGAAATTAGATGGTTACGTTTATTTTGATTTTATCCTGTTGCTGTAAAGGGATCCACTTTGTCTGTCCCATGCCATCTTGAATTCTGTTACTATATTTGCTCTCACCACTTCCATCAGGAGGGCATTCCAAGCATCCACCACCCTTTTCTGACATTGCCTTTCAATTTACCACCTTGCAGCTTCTTGTTATGCCCTCTGGTTTTACAGCTTCCCCATCTTTGGAAGAGGTTTGTTTGTTCATTATTTCTCTTCAAGTATTTAAAGGTCTGAATCATATCTCCCCTATCCCTCCTCTCCTCCAGAGTGTACATATTTAGGTCTTCAAGTCTCTTCTCATAAGGCTTCTGACACAGGCTCCAAATCATTTTGGTCGCCTTCTTCTGAACAGTTTCCAGTCTTTTTACATCCTTTGCAAGATATGGTCTCCAAAACTGAACACAGTATTCCAAGTGAGGCCTCACCAGTGACTTATGCAGTGGCATTGGTACCTCTTCCTTTCTCTTTCCTTTGTTTTGCTGCACATTGGAAATCTCTGTTGAGTTCTGTGATTGCCTCTCTTTATCCTCTGGCTTTAGCTTCTCTGTGTTTCTGGGCAATTTTCAGAGTTTCCTCCGTCATCCATTTTGGCCATTTTTGCTTTTTCACCTTTTTCAAAGATTTCTTGCTTTCTTCCAACACAACCTTCTTGATGTCATTCCATAACTCTTCTGGAGCTCTGTCATTTGTATGTAAAGCAGCAAATCGATTTTTCAGGCAGTTTTCAAATTCGAGTGGTATATTCTCAAGGTCATATTTTGCTACATTCATGAGTGACTTCCTCTTTTTTAACTTTAGTTTGAGTTTGCATACTAGTAGTTGGTGATCTGTACCACAGTCACTCTTTTTAGTAAATATACGGTTCTTATTAACAAGAATTGTATCACCTTAGGTATTTATGTCTTTGATCCCAATCTACAATGGGTAGAAGATTCCCTGATTGGGCTCCTGAAGTAACTAGCAGACACCATAGGCTCTTCCTTCCTTTCTTTGACATGCAGAAGGGAACATATCTCACCATGCCTCTTTCAGTAGGCAAAGTTTTCTCCAATATTTCAGTCTCTTCTGAAGGTTTGGGAAGCAAGCCAACACCTCTACTTTTACCTTCCACACTTAGGCAGAGGAGTAGAAAGAAACCTCTGAAAGGCTTTCACTCTTCACATATAGACAAGTTCAAGAATCAAGGGATGATTCCTCACTGGACACAAATGAAATAATGATGGACCCAAGATTGAGCCTCTGTAAACACTGTACAGTACAAATCCAAATCCACATCCAGACCAAAAGAAACCACACCTCATATCTTATGCACTGGGGTTATATGTCAGCAGGCAAAAACAAGCAGCATTCCAACAAGGGTCACGTTACAAGATGGGTCATACTTACTGCTAAGGCTACAGTGGAATGATTCTGCACACAAAGCATGCTGGAATGAGTAGGGTCCTGAAGGGATCATTATACTTAAAAAAATATTGAAAAGGACCAGACCAAGGACTAATCACTACAGTACACCACTGGTAATGCCCCCATTATCAGAGTGAATTCCATATATCCTTTATTTATTTATTTATTTAATTTTTTTTTTATACCGCCCCCTTTGGAATCAGTGCGGTTTACAGTCAACAAAATTTGTACAGTACAGGCAGGACCTACACTGGACTTACAATGAACAGGTGTTATGTTAACTCCCACTTACCCAGTTTCTGGCCCAGTCAGTCACTTTATGACCCATACCAAGGGAGCTTAGTTTGTATATGAAGTAGTCAAAACAATTGATGAAATGTGTCTGGCAAGATCTGCCTATAATAAAACCATACTGTCTTGGATCCTATAATCTACCAAATTCCAGGAACTATACTATCCTCTGTTTTAGCAGCGTTTGTATTAACCTACTCACCATGGGGTCAGATTAACAGGCCTGTAGTTCCCAGCTTCTTCTTTACTTCTGCCTTTGTGGAGAGGAACCACATCCAGTCCTCTGGGACCATGCCTTACTCTAAAGAAACTGAAAAAAATCTGAGAGAGAAGCCATCAGAACTTCCCTAAGTTCTCTCAGTTCTTTTAGATGCATTTTGTCCTGCCCAATTGCTTTGTCTACTTTTAGTTTAGCTAGCTCCTTACAAACTCAGTCTTCTGAAACTTTTTCAGTGTCTAACTCACTTCCATTTCTATTTGTGTTTGTTTTCTTTTGAATCCTGACCCCCTTATTCTCCTGTTGAACACCCTTGTGAGCCCGATCTCAGAAGAGGCATATCCAAGGGTTTCTGCTATCCTAGGCAGACCCTTCTTGTTCCCCCCCCCCCCCCAAAGATTGCAGTGCTGCCCGGTCTGCCATGCCACCCTCCTCCAGGCATTCATTCATCTTCTCACCTGAGGGAGGAAGGGCGGCACAGCGATGCTTCTGCTGCATCTGGCTTTAAAGTCCGCACGCCAGCACGCTCATGGCCTGCCACTCCTGCCCCCCCTCCCCCCTCTGAAGCAACTTCCTATTGGAAGGGATAAGAACAGCAGGACGTTGTGCTGAAGAGGGGGCAGGTGCGTCAGATTGTGAGCATACTAGAGTGGGCACCTTAAAGCACAACACAGAAGAGACATACTGTGCTGCCCCCTCACCCAGGTGAGAATATGGATGCCAGGAGGGGGGGTGGCATGGTGGGCCAGGCAGCGATGAAATGCAGCTTTCCTGGGCGGAGGGACGGGGGGTGATGCCACCCACCAGGACCTGCCATCCCAGGCGACCGCCTAGTTCACCTAGTGGACAGGCCATCCCAGGTGCCACCATTGCACTTCCTCCTGTCACTAACATATCCAAAAAAAGTCTTGTCCCCATGTTTTACTGTATTGGCTATTTTTTCTTCCATTTACATCTTTGCTTTCATGATTACTTTCCCAGCTTCCCTTCGCTTGGGGTTGGTTTACTAAGTGGCGCTAGCAGCTTCCATGTGAAATCAGAGCTGCAGCCCCATTGAATAAAATGGGGTATGGTTCCGATTTTGCACAGAAGCCGCTAGCGCCGTTTAGTAAACAGACCCCTTAGACTTCGATGGCGAGTATGATCTTTGCAGTGTTGTGGGTCATGCTGCGTTTTAGAAAGTGAAACTGACATTTCAGCCATCATGCTGTGGATTTCCTTAGGTTGAAGTGGTTTTACAGTGGTTGTCTGTTCTTGTATATAGTGATTCTCAAATCAGATTGGTAGGATTGAAAGTACAAAGCACTCAACATAAACAAAGCATGACAACCCTTCTTTCACAGACAGGGTCATTCCAAGGCATGAATAGGGGGGATGGACGTCCTGATGGGACGTTCATCTCCACTATTCGGGCCCTTTCCCGATCCTGTCTACCTTCCCCACACATTGTATGGGGAAGGTAGGCGGGGGCAGGAAAGGGATGGATCAGGGGCAGCGTTAGGGCAGGTCGTCGGCCCCAGACGTACAGGGCCAATTCCAATGTCGGCCCTGTATGTCTGGGGCCAGCAGCTTGAATGGGAACTTATTCCACCTCGGAGGTGGACTAAGTTCCCCGCCTAGTCAGTGGGGGATGGCAGGCCTGGGGCATGGTAAGTTGGGGGGGGGGGGGTCAGAGGACATTTCCCTCAGCCTGACCCTGGCCTTAGGAGGCCAGATTGGGGGTTGGGCTGCAGGGAATGCAGTTTTGAAGTGGGCGGCTGGGGATCACGACTTTTCAATGGAGCCTTGGTGAAGCCCTAACTGAGTTAGCTGGGCAAGGCCTGTATGTGCAGGCCGGACAGAATCGGGGTCCCAGCATGGTCACTATTCTGATCCCGCGGGGCTAGACCGGGCGCACAGAGGGCTGACACGTTCATGTCGGAATCGGGCCCAGACAGTTTAGTGCTACAAGGACTGGCACTAAAGACCCCCAACAATTTTTCCACCTTTCAGAATCTGAGATTGTCACAATGAATCTTCCTGCTAAAATTCAAAGAAATCACTGCCTCCAGAATTCTAATTCACACTTTTCTTGCCTTTTCTCCAACTAACTTTCCTGCCAAAATTCAAATTTCCCACCTTTCTTCAATTAACTTTCTTGCCAAAAATTAAAATTTCCCTCTTCAATCCCACCAATCCAGTTTGAGAAGCACGACATATAAGAACAGACAGCCACTGCACAATCACTTCACCCTGAGGAAAGCCACAGCATGATGGCTGAAATGTCATTGGTTCCACTTACTAAAATGCAGTATGGCCTGGAAAACTGCAAAGATCATTCCCTTAGCTTCTCCAGAATTGTTTTGTCTTCCTCTTTCTGCAATCTCTTGTAATTTATTAACACTAACTTCTTTTTCCTTCATTTTTTGACGGCTTTAATTTACTTTTCTAACACAGAGGTTTATTGCCCTCAAAATCTCTTTTCAGTTGTGCCGACTGCTGTTCTGTTTTCTGCAGATGCTCCCATCCAACTCTGACTCCTTGATGTATTCTCCTATCTTGACAAAGCTAGTTTCCCAGAAGTCTAGGACCCTCACCTTTGAGTGAATCATGTCTGCCTGTGTTTCAGTACTGAACCACATAATTTGGTACATGCAACATAATGTATCATGTTTGTGTTAGAGGCCATGTAAATGTAGAACGGAGATGCTATACTTTTTAGGTTACCATGCATATTAAATAGCCTGTGTGAGTGCCATAGAATATAATTTTTAATGTGCTCTCAAAAGATATACTGTTCCTTATGCTAAGCAACATGTTATGTGTGTGCTCAAAGTTTTAATGAGTTCAAAATAAAAAGTGTTTATTGCACTTTTTATTGCATAAGCCCCTAAACGTACTACTATAGAATAGTAGAATACTCCTAGGCAAGTTAAATTTATGCTCACAAAATGGAAACTGTACGTAAAAAGAATATTATGAATTCAATGAAAATATATGAAGATAGTTACTGCATAATTTTTACTAGCTAGAGTGTTATGATTTTGGAGTCAGGATCTTCCATTTTTATTCTATAAAGACTTCACATTTCTTCTGGAGCATCCTCCAGCTGTTGGGCATGCCTATGACATGCCCTCCCAGGACTTACCACCCTCCAAATACTTACTAGATCCCAGGAAATGAGTTTTGCGATAGCTTTTTCTTAGGGTCCATTGTTTAAAATCAACTTTGCAAGCAGTGTTTTCTCTTTGCTCATTGAAGCCCTGACTTGGAGCAGAGCAATCAGTAGGAGTTCCTGATGCTATCATAAGTCATACAAATAACCCTCTTTGAACTGGGTTGTGACAGCTTTTTGGCATTTATTGACCCACTAAGTCCATCCAAGAAGCAGTAAACAGCATAAGTAAAACAGGAGTGATTGAGTTCAAAGGGAAGAAGGACACTGCTGTAGAGGAAGGGGAGCTGGGCTATTGGAGGCAAGATTTTTTTTCTTTGAAACGACCGCTCTGCAATTTCGAACAGCAGCCCACATTGCATAATGTCTAACTTTCTTGATGAACATTCATGCCCTTGTATCCAAGAATAAAAGCTGGAAGGATGAAAGAAAAGAAGGATCCAGACTGGAATGGGGTAAATTAATTTTGAGATTCTGTCAGTGCTGAAGACTGAAAAAAACCTATATTCTTACTCATGCCAGACTCATGTCTTCTGGGCTGTAGTTTGGATACAGAGATGGTAGTTTGCTTCGAGATGACAGATGCGGTGAAGTGAAGGACGATATTTGAAAATGTAGCGCTTTGTCCATGGAGAAATGGAATGTAACTACAGTAGCAAGCCACATCCAGACCAGCCATGGCCTTCACGTGAAACAAATAGTACAAGAAAGCAGCCAGTGCTTTTACAGCCCAGGAATGAATATGGGGTGCTAGGACTTGAAATGGGCTGATGGGGGGCTAGGATAGGACTGCAAATGGGCTGATGGAGGGGGTAGGGTAGGACTGGACATGGCTGATGGAGGGGGGGGGGCTTGGACTGGAAATGGGCTGATGGAGGCCTAGGATTGAAAATTGGCTGATGCGGGGGCGATGGGAGAATGGGACTAGAAGGGAGCAGATGCTGGGTGGAGCTGGAACTAGAACGGAGCTGATGTTGGGGGAGGACTTAAGGGGATGGGGCTGGGGGAATGAGAATGGAGAGAGGAAAAGATATTTTGTATGGGAGGGAAGAAAAATCTATGATTGGCCGGGTATTGGGAGAGTAAGTGGGGATTGAGGATGGAGGGGTGAAATCTGAGTGGATGTAAAAGGAATAAAGAAAGAAATGGAGAAAAGAGCAAAAGGGGAAAGATCAGTATGTTAAAGCAGATGTAGAGAGAGAATGGAAAAAACTAGAAGAGAGAAGAAAGGACAAATGGACAGCAGACAATGGAGAGCTATCAAAAGACAGGAAGAAAACAGAAGAAAGCGACTGGGGCAGTTGCAACGGAAAAATAAAATGCCCAAACAACAAAAAAGTAGAAAGCTACTATTTTATTTTGAATGTATTAACTGGAATATGTCAGCTTTGGGAAATGTGCATCGCTAACATCTTTGCATTTTGTTTATAGCTTTATTTCTCCAGTGTTGTTGTACATTCCAAGTTTGGCTTTTGGGGTTCCCAGTTTAATTTTTGTCTTCATATTTCTATATTGTGATCCCTTTGTGATCCTATTGTGATGTTTGCTGATGGTCTATGTTTTGCATGTATAATCGAGCTGCAGTATTCTGTTCATGTAGTTTCTATGTGACAGTCCCACTTGTTCTCTTTCCCCAGTAGGAGATGTTTTGGTTTAATATTTGCAGTGTTACCTTTTGACAGGTAGGGTTTGGTGCTTTGTGAGTCCTGGTAGTGCTATTATGATACAGCATGTTTGCTATGGGTTCTAAATGAAAAAAACAAACCCCGCTGTCAGAATGCTACAAAACATCCAAAAAGTTAATTCTGACTTACTAAAGTGAATTTCTCTTTTTCCTATTTTCTTTTTGTCGGAGCTACCCTGACAAAGTGGGCGGAATAAAATCCGTCCCCCCTCTGTGGCTGCTCCATTTTAATAAGATTAATAGTGAGTGCAGTAATTTCTAACTCTTAACTTTTGTCGAGCTTTTCAACCGCCGAAGAATAACAACATGCCACGTTTCGGATCTGAACTTGTCGACCAGGTCATCGAAATCTGGTAGTTATAGAAGAGCTCTAGTTTTTCTATAGCTACCGAATTTCAATGATCTGATGCAGGGTCTACAAGTTCAGATCCGAAACGTGGAACGTTGTTATACTTCAGCAATTGAAAAGCTCGACAGAAGTTAAGAGTGTGAAATTACTTTGTTAGGGCAGCTCCAACAAAAAGAAAATAGGAAAAAGAGAAATTCACTTTAACTCAGTCAGAATTAACTTTTTTGATGGGTTCTAAATGAGCAGGGCTTCCTGGCAGTTAGCACTGGTGTATAGTAATGTAGAAATCTGGTAATCTTTCTTTATCCTCACTGCCCATGCAAATGGTATTCAGACACTTACTTATTTTGTAGTGCTTATATACCACTTTTCACCTGGTCAAAACGGTGTAGATTCAGGTATGGTATATATTTCCCTTGTCCCGGAAGGGCTCACGATCTACATTTTGTACCTGAGGCAACAGAGCATTAAGTGGCTTGCCCAAGGCCACAAGAAGTGCCTGTGGGACTAGAAACCCCAGTCCCCAACCACAAGGCCACTCCTTCCTCAACCAATGAGACACTCATTAAAAAGCATGTTTAAAAGTTAATGTGCATTCACAACTGTTAACACCCATTTATTTCTATTGGCGCAGTGGCACTTAACGCACATTAATATTTAGTAAACATGCCCCTAAGTCATTGCCAGGACACAAGAGAGGCTTGTGAAGGCTCCTTTGAAAGCAGCCTAAAATTGTAGATGGCTACATATACATTTTAAATAAAATAAATTAAATGTATGCAAATGAGGTCCAGAAGATATGCTAATGAGGCCCCACAATGCGTCTCCACAGATGGCCCTGCACCACCCTTGGGCCGCCCCTGATGGGAGTAATACCTATATCAAAGTAGAGCTCTACCAGATAACCCTCTTCAAAATCATTTATCTGTCGCTGATTGGATTCAGGAAGTCTGAAATTTCTGAGGTCTTCCTCCCACTTCTTCCTAAGTGTCTTCCCTACCTTTGGAGATCTTAGAGGTACTATATACTGAAGACTTCTCAAGGAAAACAAATTCAGTATTTATCAGTGATCTTGCCCAAGCGATAAGCAAGGAAGATCTTATTTTACCTGTTTTCAGGCAGTAAAGCTGTTTGACTTTACCCTTATTGAGATCCAAAGAGCTTGACTCTCTTCAGTAGATGTGCCTAGCAAATGAGTCCCTGAGGAAAAGTCTGCAGGTGAGCATTTTACTCACATTTATCCCCTGGCTGTTAAATAGTAGGATATCCCTCTGACAGTGAGAGACACACCACTGTGAGTTACTTCACTAAGAGGCAATTTTCAAAAGAGTCCACAGAGTTGCAAAGTCCGTAGGTAAAAACATCTACAGATTTGATACCTGTTCTCCAAGGGAAAGTGCAAGCATACTTTTCCTTTGCAAACTATCAGAAAAGTGCCCCTAGAGATTACACCTGTTTGTTCATAACCATGCATAGTTTGGAAAAAAAGAAGACTACATGAGCTATTACATTCCTTCACTTAACCCCAGCTCTCAGCCCACCTACTTTTTCTGCATGTTGGAGTCCGCACTTTGTTGATCCCATTGCATACTTCTGCTAACATATAGGGTGAGCAGTTTTCAGTCAGCTCTACCAAAGTTTGGCAAGAGATAAAAAAAAAGAAAAATCCGACCACTGACAATTCGCTCTTTTGAATAGTACCATGTGCTGTGCAGGAGTGAGTCGCATTGCTTTTTTATTTACACAGGCTTTTCTGAATCAGGTGCTGATTGACAGTTAAAGAATTTATGGTGACTGAGGTTTTACCTGCTACTATTTTATTTAAAATTGTATGTGGTTTATTTTGATTTGTATAGTGTTCTGGTTTAAATGGTGTTATTTTAATTCTTGTTTATTTTGTTTTATTGTCAGACTGAGAGTCGTGATTATGTACGTATGTATAATAGATGAATAAATAGATAATTGTTTGCAATTTAGGAAATTATTCAAGATAATATTGCTTAAAAATGCTTTGAATAAGGGTAGAAGATTATTGTATCTGGCTTTTAATGTTTTGTCATTTGTTTGATTGTGCTATTTATGATTTAGCTATGTGTTATGCTAGGCCTTGACAAATTTTCCTGAAATCAAGGAGACAGTCTACAAATTTAGAAGACGGCGGCTGAGACCTCGGTCACAATGTTCCCTCCTTCCTATAAGGCATATGGCAGTTCTTTTTTTACTGTTTTCCTATTTTCTATAGGAAAAGAAAGCTTAATAGATCAGGCCCTTGATTGTTGTTACACAGTGCCAACAGAAGGCAGCGACCATTCTCTCCCTCCCACCAACCCCAATGAGTACGTTGTCAGTAGCTTATTAGTGACCCTTTCTTTTTAGCTGCATCTGAGGCAACTTCCTTTTTTGCTTTACATATCACCATGGCCTGGTAATATGTGAAGCAAAAATAAATCTTCCACAGCCCCCAATCCTTTCTTTACCCAGACTCTCTCTCTCATAACCCTCCAACCATCACCCAGTCTCTCTCTCTCTCTCTCTCTCTCTCTTAGCCCTTCTCAGTCATCACCCAATGCCTCTTTTTCTCTTTCATAGGACCCCCCAGCCATCACCCAATGTCTCTCTCTCATTGGCCCACTCAGTCTTCACTCCATGTTTCTCTCTCCTCATTTCCAGCCATCACCCTGTGTCTCTCATTGCCCATCCCACCTTCACCCTGGGTCTCTCTATCCCGATTGCTGTTCCCATGCATCCATCACCCTGAGTCTCTCAGCATTCCTGCCATGCAACACTGAAAACAATGTTCTTTCTTAATCTACTTTGATCAGCTCTCCACAAAGAGTTTGAGCCACGCAGTGCAGGAAGTTTGTGCTGATCTTGGCATTTCATGTCTCACAAGACTTGAAATAGCAAAATCAGCAGGAACCTCCTCTACTGTATGGTTAAAGCTCTTTGTAGAGAACCCATCACGGTAGAGTAAAGAAGAAGCTCTGGGGCCAAACTTTCAAGGCCTGAAATCTCAGGTGACAAGGTGCAATTTGTACCAAATAAAATACTCTTCGTTCAATAATCTAAACTCTGCAACTAGAAGATTATTTTGATGTTATCTCACAAGAGAAGTCAGGTCTCAGAAAAAACTGTAAGCACTAAACCATGGACAAACTGCCCTTTGCATGTGCTCGTTTTCACATCAATGACCTTTCTCCAATTTATAGAATGTTTTTAACATGCTCTAATTATTATATAAAGGAAATATTCCATTCCACTTAAAAAGATACAATGTGATCAATTCCGACGCCTTCTCTCAGGCACCCCAAGCATTTCGCCTTTGTCGGTTCTTCAGGGAATTGCCCTTTAATTTAACGAAGTGAACATATGTTCTGATGCTGCCCACGAATCCTTCGCCGCCGTGAGTCCTTCCCACCGGCGGACACTGAGTTCCTCTAACAAGAGACGGCGGCAAAGGATTCGTGGGCAGCATCAGAACATATGTTCACTTCATTAAATTAAAGGGCAATTCCCTGAAGAACTGACAAAGGTGAAACGCTTGGGGTGCCTGAGAGAAGGCATCGGAATTGACCACATTGTATCTTTTTAAGTGGAATGGAATATTTCCTTTATATAATAATTAGAGCACGTTAAAAAGATTCTATAAATTGGAGAAAGGTCATTGATGTGAAAACGAGCACATGCAAAGGGCAGTTTGTCCATGGTTTAGTGCTTACAGTTTTTTCTGAGACCTGACTTCTCTTGTGAGATAACATCAAAATAATATTCTAGTTGCTGAGTTTAGATTATGGAACGAAGAGTATTTTATTTGGTATAAGTATAATCGTTCAAGAAGATCGAGGACTAAATATTATAGTGTTTTGATACAGAAGGTGCAATTTGTAGGCACCATGATGACCTAGTGTCTGGGATATGTCGAGACCAGTATATGTTTTAATTGTAATCCACCATGATGTATTGCAAATAGCAGAATATTACGTTAATAAATCCAATCAATTCAAGTGATGTGACACTCACCAGTAGGTCTTAGATGCAGCCCCTACCCTCTAAAGCTCAGCCCAAGGAGTGAATCTCCCAGGACTACTTCCACTTCAGGAAGCAAATGAGAGCTTGACTCTCTTGCCAGGCCTTTAATGGACGATTATTTATTTGTATTTAGTACACACTTTTCCAGTAGTAGTTCAAGATGAGGTACATTCAGGGACATTCGGTATTTCCCTGTCTCCGGAGAGCTTACAATCTAAAAAGCCGATGCAACATTAGAGCTGTGCACCAAAAGCCATGTGTACGGTTTTCTAGCATGAGAGCACCACAAAAGCTGTGTGCTGGTATGCCATGAGCAAGACACATGCAAATGAGATGTGCGCAAAACGCCTGTGCTAAATGTGCAGCGGGCGCAGACATATGCACAGAAAGCTTATGCACTAGAAGCAACATACCTGTGGTGAAATTTAAAATAACAATTTTCCTTGTGACATAATAATAATTTAACCGCATGGGGGGGGGGGGGATTTCTGTGCTTTACCTTAGTCCCCGAAACAGTGATTTCCAAAGAGTATCTATACATTTTGTAGGCACAGTAAGGAATGGACCCCATATGACCGCAAAGCCACCAGCGGATAAATGACACTAGAAAACATTTCTGTTCTACACATAAAGTTATCAGATTTTTTAAGGCAAATCTGAGATATATCTCAGAAGTGTGATGGGAAGGGGGGAGGAAGCAGTACCTGAGTTCCTGGTTTGAGCAGCAAGGCATGGAGGTTGAAAGCAGAGTCATTACCTTGCCCTGCCTCAACCCATGACAGCAACAATATCACTTCCAAGCAGACAAATCGACAGAGATATAGAAACAATGATGCATTTCCCCCGTACTATGCAAAATATAAAGATAATGGATGTAAATGCTACTCACTCTCTCCCCATTGCTGGAACCGGGGACAGGAGGCTGCCAAACACAGCTCTAAAATCTGGGACAATCCCCGACCTTATCTATATGCCGATCTATTTTCTCCTATATGTGCTGAAGTTTCACGCATCGACATTTTCTTCTCCTACATGCTCCGGAGTTTTCTTCTCCTACACACATCAAAATTTTACTTCACCTTGTGGTAGTGTGGCATGCAGTGGGAAGGGGTTTTCTTTAAAACACAGCTGTCAGTTAGTCGGGCCCATATCTCTCTGAAGTTTGGGAATTCTCGGCCGATCACCATTGGATACGAGAGCCAGGGAAGCACCATGATCTTGAATGAGGCTTGCCCTGTTGGAGTTTTGACTGAAACCTATGTTGTTGGATACTGCCTCATGTCTCCATGCACACAGACCAGTTACCGTCTTTGCATTGTCAATTTGAAATTAGGTTATTGTTTCCCAGCGAATGAGGGTCTGCACACTTATGGAGTCAATCAAGGCCTGGAGGTGGGTCCCCTCAAGAGGCACTAGAATCACAAAGTTCTGTGCCCCTGGGTGGAGAGTGTCCACAAAAGCGCAGGTGTGAGGGGTGGTTAGGCTGACTTCCATGGGTTCTTCCATACTCAGGGAACATTCCCAAGCAAGTTGTCCCCAGGCTCCACACCTAACACAGGTGAAGGAATCATGGCTGGGGCTAAACCCTCACCAAGAGGTGACTTCGGGGGTTGGAACACTGGAGCCAACATCCGTTCCAGCTTCCCCTTCTGTCCTTCTGGGCTAATGGGTGACTTCTTCCCCCTCTCACTGCCCGCTTCAGTCACCGGCTGGGATTCATGATATCCTTCAGCTATTTCTAGTGCACTCTCCAGTGTAAGCTTGGGGTGCTAACATACCCACTGTTTCATCGGGGCAGTCAAGCCTTCCAAAAACTGCTCCAACAGCACAATCTTGTCCTGGTCTTTCCCTCCAGTTGCAGCCACTTCCATGCGAGATCCTTCAACCTATAGAGGAATCTCCAAGGGCTGTCTTTTATCTGGAGCCCCTCTTTCTGAATGACTGGCGGTAGGTCTCTGGGGTACAGCTGGCTCGTTCCAGTATGGTGGCTTTGACAGCTGCATATGTAGCTCACCCATATGGGTTGGCATCCTGGAATGTAGCCTGACTGCTGCCCATCATCAGATTCCTCAAATAAGTAGTCCATGTCACCTGTGGTCACATGACCATGCTGGTGGTTTGTTCAAAGTTTACCAAGAAGTGGAATTGCAGTCTTTGCAAGGCCTCGGTCAACTAAGCGAAGGAACTCTTTTGTAGCTCCCTCTGCACTCGAATAAGATTGTGTATCAGCTACTGCTGCTGCTGTCGTTAATGCCCTTCCAACAGGGCGTGTTGAAACTGCTGCTAAGATTGTTATTGTTGCTGCTGATTCTATTGCTGCTGCTGCAGACCTTCTGCCAGGATCTGGAGGAGCTGTTCCATCCTGGCTTGTCACTGTTCTCTTGCAACATCACTACAGCTTCCTCTTCTGCAGCTGAATTAATCCTGCAGTTATCCAGCTCCAACAAACTGTTAGCGGTTTCTAATGGCCAAAACGAAGCCTGCCTATCCAGCAGTGACTAGACCTTCTTCAGGCTCCCTATCTAGGACAAGCTAACCCTCTTAACCCAGAGAAATAAAAATACTGACCTGCTGCAGAGGCCCAGCCTGAAGTCAAGGCCAGCCCGTCCACTAGGCGAGCTAGGCGGCCGGCCCAGGTGGGCAGTGGTGGCTGCAGCACACATGGGCAGCCGTGCTGAGCCTACCAGCTGCCGCTGATTCCATTTGGGGGGGAGGCGGGCAGCAGCAATATTTAGAAAAGCGGTGCCAAAAAGCTGCCACTTGTGGAAATGCTGCTGCTGCCCGCCTCCCAAGATGGAATTGACGGCAGCTGGGGGGGGGGGGGTGGCGGCAGTGGCAGCAGCGGTGACACTGGCAGCTGAGGGGGGTATCAGTTGTGTGGGGGTGATATCAGCTGGGGGTAGCATCAGCGGCGGGCGATAAGGCCGGGGTTTTTGTCTAGGATGGCAGAAATCCTTGGGCCAGCTCTGCCTGGGGGAATGTGGTTAGAGGAAATCCCACCATTGCCACCATATGTGATAGTGTGGCATGTGGTGGGGTTTTCTTTAAAACACAGAACAGGAAAAAGCAAAGCAACTTTTATTCTGTCCCAGCTTGTTAAACCTTCACAAAGCTAAAACATAGAGCAGACAGCAGATCAGGGGAAACAAAAGCAACTTTCTGTCCCAGCTTGTTAAATCTCCACAAAGCTGGTTCTCTTGGCCCTTCCTCCATCCCCAGTTAAAGTACCTACCGCAGAACTCCTTTGCGCAGCTTGCCTTAGAAGGACTTCTGGCTCCACAGGCCTCTCTCCCTCCTGCAGCCTGCTGGGTTCTTAACCTCTCCCTGTGAGCCATGCCCTCCCAACCCTGTTGATAATCCCTTTGGAGAGGGACAGGTAGCATTCTATATACCCCGCCAGACATTCAAACAATGGCGCTTCTGAACTCTGCCTTCCAGTCTTCTGTGCATCTGAGTGGAATAGCTAATAACCTCTTTGCCATGCCAGCTGAATACACACCACTCATTATGATGTAATTTTAACTGATGCTACACTACTCTGTGCAGGTAACACACACATCAATCCCCTCTCTGCATTATGGTAAGTATTATTTATTTAATTTAACTGGGCTTATATGCCACTTTTCTAGCAGTCAAAGCAGTATACATTCAAATTTTATATATATATCTTTTTTTCCTTTGTCCCCAAAGGGGCTCACAATCTGTTTGTTACCTGAGGCAAAGGAGGGTTAAGTGGCTTTTCCAAGGCCACAGGGAGCACCTGTGAGACTAGAATCCCCAGTCCTGCCAGCCCAAGGTTGCTATCTTCTAGCAGGATTCAAACCCCTGACTCTCTGGCCCAAAGTAACTTGCCCGAATCACTAGGCCCCTCCTCCCTCATGTGCAAATGCCATGCTAACTATGCACAAAAAATGTGCTAACCTTCTACATCAGTTCCTAAGTTCATATCAGAGGCAATGGAGGGTTAAGTGGTTTGCCCAGGGCCACAAGGGGATAATATAACTGGCTAGCTGCATACACTGTGACCGAGACCACATATCCTCTGTCCAGTACTAGCTAGAAACTCAAAATAGTTCAGCTAGTCACTTGTATATGTAAATCACTCATCATACAATCTAATGTTTTACTTCTGTATGCTCACATTATCTATCACAACTCCTTTGTTATACTTTAGTCTATTTATAAGTTCTAACTCCACAGGTCCTTTCTGCTGGTTAATTAATTACTGCCATATGTCTTCTCTGCTTGTTTATTAATTGGCAGTGTTGTAATCTGTACTATGATAACACTGTATTATATTTTTGGGGTTTTTATCATCATAATTTCATTTGTTTATTTTCAGTCTAACTTGCTTTATACCATCTTGGGTGAATCTTTTCAACAAGGTGGTTAATAAAGCACAATACGAAAAATAAATGGCTGTTTTTTGAAAACTGTTCTTCCAGAAACATTAAGGCCCACATGTGTAGACATAATAGAGAAAGACAGAGACAGCAAGTTTCTTTTATTTGCCTACTGAGAGTCTTTGCAAAGTTGCCAAGTTACCCAGTTCCAGGAGTGAGATTATTTTTGCCAGTTCTGGGTTTGCATTTGCTTTACAATGCATTTTGGTATTTGTAGTCCTGATTTTATCCATTGGCATCAGTGCTGGAGATCCCATAATTCATCAGAATAAGACTGACAGAAATCCAGGACTGGCTTAAAAATCTCACTCCTGGAACTGGGTAATTTGGCAGCTCTGCTTTTGCAGGCTCTTCAGTTTATCTGATTAAAGACCTGGAGGAATAAACTGTTGTAATGGCTGCTGATATGACGAATACATTCATCTCATATTCCCCCATTAACAGAGTTGCCAAGTTCCCCAGTTCCAGGAGTGAGATCTTTGCCAGTTCTGGTTTTAAATTTGCATTGCAGTGCAGTATGGTATTTGTAGTCCCTGAGTTTACCCATTGGAATCAGTGCTACAGGGTCCGTAATGCATCAGAATGAAATTCTTAGAAATCCTGGACTGGCCTAAAATCTTACACCTGGAACTATGGAACTTGGCAACTCTGCTTTAAGAAGGTGATTTGATAAGAAGTGTTTGGAAAGTTAAACCCTAGAAATGTATGTAAGTCCTTATTTTAAAGGACTTACATGCATGAATGGGTACCTATGAGCACGCTTTAGGTGGTCGTTCTATTGTAAGTGCATATGTATGTCCCATGGCATGCACAGGGGCAGAGCTTGGGGGAGCAGAGGAGGGGGCCTATATTTGCACACATAAGTTACATAAGAACATAAGAACATAAGATATGCCATACTGGGTCAGACCAAGGTCCATCAAGCCCAGTATTCTGTTTCCAACAATGGCCAATCTAGGTCATATTTACCTAGCAGTTTCCCCAAGAGACACAAGTTCCACAATGCTTGTACTGGGTCAAGCATTGATATCTTCGGTCACTTCTTAATAATGGTTTATGGACCTTTCCTCCAGGAACTTGTCCAAACCTTTTTTAAACCCAGCTACACTAACAGCCTTTACTACATCCTCCGGTAACAAATTCCAGAGTTTGATTACACGTTGAGTGAAAAAATATTTTCTTTTATTAGTCTTAAATAGTTTACCCTGTAGCTTCATTGCATGTCCCCTAGTCTTTCTATATTCTGATAAGGTAAACAATCGATCTACGTTTACCAGTTCCACTCCGTTCATTAATTTATAGACTTCTATCATATCTCCCCTCAGCCGTCTCTTTTCCAGGTTAAAGAGCCCTAACCTTTTTAGCCTTTCTTCATAGGAGTATCCTTCCATCCCCTTTACCATTTTGGTGGCTCTTCTCTGTATCTGTATTATAACTTGCACACATTTTTGAATGATCTGGGAGTGGCATAACTTCTACCACAAGGTTAAGGTGTGTCATTATGCCCCTATTTTATAAAGTAAAGGATGCATGTTCTTCATTTTACAACATAAGCCCAATATATGAGTATGGTAGTGCATTTGTACTGCATGGTCAATTAGAAAATTGGTCTCCAAAGACATGTCCATGCATCTGTCCAGCACATCCTTTGGGGATGCAGCATGCTCTCTGATGGTGTTGGGTGCCAACAAACTATGGAGATATGCTGGTGAGACTCTGTAGAAGTCCTGGGACTTTCCCATCGGTAGCAGGTACATTCCGACAAAACAACATATTTTCAGCAGGTTATCTGCAGCTGGTCATCAAGAAACTAGAAACAAAGAATCTCACACATACTGTACTTGGGGACTCTAACAATGCATATCTTTTCAATCTCTGAATTCTTACCTCTAGCTTATGCCCTTCGCCATTCTTGCTCCACAACTGCCTATAGCTCAAATCTTCTTTCACCTTCATTTGGGCTGCAACTAGGGCTGGATTTAAAATCTTGGTGCCCATAAGCAGGACCATAGAGTGGTGGAGAGGGCAGCTTTCTCCTTTAGAGATCATAGAGCATGTTCTTCAAGGAAGTGGAATCAGGCTTCTGCTTAGCCAAGATATGTATGTCCTTCAAAATTTGGAAAACTGGGCAGTTGCCTATGCCTAAAAATGGGCCTGTTCACCACTACCGTTCTCCACTACTGAGCATGATCATCTTATTGTACAACTTTGCTGTACGGATTGATTATCCTGACTGAATATTTTCTGAACAGCCAAGAATAACACCAGGGCTTGAGGTGGTAAGCTTCAGATACAGTCAGCTATGACCATTAATTTTCCCCCTTTCTACTTTGCTGCTGATGAAGAGTTTCTTTTGTCTTTGCATGATATTTTTTATGGCTGAGCTCTACTGGATTTCTACGCGATAATTTTTCTGGAAACACCTGTAGGAGCAAAATCTACTCTGGAGACTTCCTCTAGGGGGCATTCTCAGAGGTTCTACTTGTTCAAGGAAAGCTGCATCGCATAAACAACTTTAATACATGGCTCCATACCTGGTGCAAACAAGAAGGATTTAAATATATAGGCAACTGGGGAAACAGATGGATCAACAAGAGACTATACTGTGCTGATGGCCTACTTCTCACCGTCGCAGGGAAAAGGATCCTAAGTGAAAAATTCAGGCAGTAAGTCACTCCCAGCAAAACAACATTGGAAAAGACACACTTTTGAACCACATATCAATGGCAAGCGGGAAGGTGCGTGTAGAACAAAATCCATGCAAAACTCAGGCAAGCCAATCAACAAATGCTGGAAAGCAATGAGCACAAATGCTCAAAGCCTAGCCAACAAAATTCCTGATCTGGAAGCCCTAATGGTGGAAATGGACTTGGACATTGTGGCCATTATAGAAACATGGCTTAACGAGTCGCATGAATGGGATATAGCAGAGGTACTCAAATCCAGTCCTGGAGGACCGCCAACCAGTCAGTTTTCGGGATATCCCTAATGAATATGCATGAGATAGATTCAAATACAGTGGAGGCATTGCATGCAGATATATCTCATGCATATTCATTAGGGATATCCTGAAAACCTGACTGGTTTGCAGCCCTCCAGGACTGGATTTGAGTACCTCTGGGATATAGCCATAGCTGGCTATAATCTATTTAGGAGAGACAGAGAGGATAGAGAAGGAGGAGGAGTAGCCCTATATGTCAAAAGCAACATTAAAGATGCTGAAATGCAGGGGACGTGGGGAAAAGAAGAAGTGCTGTGGATTGTGTTGGAAAGAGGAGATGGCACTGTCATCCATACTGGTGTAGTCTACAGGCCTCCAACTCAAACTGAAGAAATGGATAGTGAATTGATTGTTGATATTGTAAAGATAACCATGAAGGGGGAAGTAATCATATTGAGTGACTTTAATCTACCCGATGTGGATTGGAGTGTTCCTTCTACAAATCTGGAAAGAAGTAAAAAAAATCATGGATGCCTTCCAAAATGAATTACTTAAACTAATGGTGATGGAACCGACCAGGGAAAGCTTGATGCTGGATTTAGTACTCACCAACGGAGATAGCTTGTCGAATATCCGGATAGGTGCCCATTTCAGCAGCAGCAAACACCACAAGGTGTGGTTTCAGATAAAAGCCAAGGTAGACTCCAATCACAGCAAGCTCAAAGTCCTAGACTTCAAAAACACTGACTTCAGCAAAATGGCCATGTACCTGAAGGAGGAGTTGGCAGGGTAGGAGGGGATTAGGAAAGTGGAATTGCAATGAGCTAAACTAAAGGAGGCAATAAAAGGTGCAACAGATACATACATAAGGAAATAAATAAAAACAAGAGGAAAAGGAAATCTATTTGGTTCTCCAAAGAAGTGGCTGCACAAATAAAGGCAAAAAACACAGCTTTTACAAAATTCAGAAGCTTGCAAACAGAGGAACACAGAAAAGAATGCAAGATCCAACTAAAAGAGACAAAAAGAGAAATAAGGATAGCAAAATCAAAGGCAGAAGAAAAGATGACTAAAGATGTGAAGTGCGGCAACAAAACTTTTTTCAAGTATATTTGAAAGAGGAGGAAAATCAGGGGTAAAACTGCAGGACTCAAAAGTGCTGGGAATGGATTCGTGGAACGTGACATTGAAAAAGCAAAAATGCTAAACAAATACTTCTGTTCTGTGTTTACTAAAGAAAATTCTGGAGAAGAATGGAGTAGATACCACACCATTCAAAAAAAATGATGTCTTAGAACAGCTTGCAAAACTGAAAGTGGACAAGGCTATGGGACCAGATGGGATACATCGCAGGATACTGAAAGCACTCAGAGAGGTTCTTGCAGGGCCGTTAAACGATGTTTTTAACTGATCCTTGGAGACAGGAGAAGTTCCACAGGACTGGAAAAGGGCTAATGTGGTATCTTTTCACAAAAGTGGTAGTTGGAAAGAAGTGACAAACTACAGGCCAGTAAGCCTTACCTTGGTGGTTGGAAAAGTAATGGAGACGCTTCTGAAAGAGTGAATAGTGGACTTCCTCGAAACCAACAGGTTGCATGATCCGAGGCAACATGGTTTTAGCAAAGAACTTTCATGCCAAACAAATCTGATTGAGTTCATTAACTGGGTGACCAGAGAACTAGATCAAGGGCATGCTAAGAATATAATTTACCTAGATTTCAGCAAAGCCTTTGATTCTGTTCCTCATAGGAGGCTTATCAATAAACTCAACAAATTGGGGATGGGTCCCAAGGTGGTGAACTGGATCAGAAATTGGTTGACTGACAGGTGACAGAAGGTGATGGTAAACGGAACTCACTCAGATGAAAGGAAGGTGATTAGCAAAGTGCCCCAGGAATTTGGTCCTGGGACTAGTACTGTTCAATATATTTTGTGAGTGATATTGCTGAAAGACTGAATGGAAAAGTCTGTCTTTTTGCAGATGACAAGAAAATTTGCAACAGAGTGGACTCCCCTGAGGGCGTGGAGAACATGAGGAACGATTTACAAAAGCTGGAAGAATGGTCTAATGCTTGGCAGATAAGATTTAATGTGAAGAAGTACAGTGTCATGCACTTGGGATGCAGAAATCCAAGGGAATTGTATACGATAGGGGGAGAGAGCACGGACCAGGCGAAGGATCTCAGAATGATTGCTTCTGAGGATCTCAAGGTGGCGAAACAGTGTGACAAGGCAGTGGCAAAAGCAAGAAGGATGCTGGGTTGCATACAAAGAGGAATTACCAGCAGAAAGGAGGAGGTACTAATGCCACTGTACAAGTCGCTGGTGAGGCCTCATTTGGAATATTGTGTTCAGTTTTGGAGACCATATCTCGCAAAGGATATAAAAAGGCTGGAAGCAGTTCAGAGGAAGGCATCCAAAATGATTTGGAGCCTGCCTCAGAAGACTTATGAGAAGAGACTTGACCTAAGTATATACACTCTGGAGGAGAGGAGGGATAGGGGAGATATGATTCAGACCTTTAAATACTTCAAGAGTATTAATGAACAAACAAACCTCTTCCAAAGACAGGGAAGCTGTAAAACTAGAGGGCCTAACACGAAGCTGCAAGAGGGTAAAATGAAAGGCAATGTCAGTAAATACTTCTTCACTGAAAGGGTGGTGGATGCTTGGAATGCCCTCCCAAAGGAAGTGGTGGGGGAAAATACAGTGACAGAATTCAAAATGGCATGGCACAAACACAGTGGATCCCTTCATAGCAACAGGATAAAATCAACATAAACATAACTATCTCTTATATCTGAACAAATAGGAGTGACCTACACGGAGCAGTGGGTGCATCCCTAAACAAAGTCATGAGGAGGGGGTGACCTGCACAGAGTGCTAGGTGTGCCTACTCTTGCCACCTTGCTTGGCAGTCTAGATGGACCATACTGATCTTTATCTGCCATCATATTTATTTATTTCACATTTCTAATATACCACCTTTCATGATATCAAGGCGGTTTACATCGAACAAACTGAAATTACATTGAACAGGGCATTATAACTTGGAGATAACTATTTTACAGGGAACATGGGCAATAGAGGGTTAATTGGCTTGCCCAAGACCACAAGGAGCACCTGTGGGACTAAACATCCCAGTCCTTCCAGCCCAAGGTTGCTGTCCACTAGTGGGATTTGAACCCCTGACCTTCTGGCCTGAGGTAACTTGCCCCAACCACTAGGTCACTCCTCCCAATATAAGCTTGCTATGTAAACCTCATGCCCCACTGGCCACACTAAGTGTGGTTTCCATACCTCAACCGCCTTTGCTCAGGGAGGATCAGTACACCTTCCCCTGGTGCCGGATCTGATCTCCCAGGACAGCAGAGACACTCTCCACCCCAACCTGCGGATCCTGTCCTTAACAACATGGAGGCTGAGTGGTTAGCACTCTCGTGCTTCCATTCACCTCCTGAAGTCCAACAGGTGGTGCTCGCGGCATGACGCCCTTCAACGAGAAAATCATACAGCCTCAAGTGGCAGCATTTTAGCTCCTGATGATCTGCTTGGGAGCTAAACCCCTTCTCATGTCCTGTGCCATAAGTACTGCAATACCTCACCTCGGTTTCTCAGCAAGGCTTGCAGACAATCCATCCGGGTGCATCTCGCTGCAATCGCAGCCTTCCATGACCACGTGGGCGACAGCTCCATCGCAACTCAGCCCATTGCCGCCAACTTCATGAAGGGCTTGACTAATCTTTGCCCACCTATCAGAGACCCTGTGCCACACTGGGACTTCAACATGGTCCTAAACCAACTCACACTGCCTCCCTTCGAGCCCATGCAGTCAGCGGACATGAAGTACATCTCCTGGAAGACATTATTCCTGATAGCCATCACATCGGCCAGATGGATCAGCGAGATACAAACTCTGGTGGCACACCCACCCTACACCCAGTTCAACAGTGACCGGGCTTTCCTCCGGACCTACCCCAAATTTGTTCCGAAGCTGGCATCAGCCTTCCATATCAATCAAACCATAGCACTTCCTAGTTTCCACCTGGAGCCCCACTCCTCCCAAGAGCAGAGGCTACACACCCTCGACTGTGTCAGGACCCTACACATCTATCTCCTCTGGACTGCACCCCAATGGCAAGGGACGCAACTCTTCATCTCTTACGACGAAAACAAGCCTGGCCGACCTATCACCAAATGGACCCTGTCTCTATGGATCTCTTCTTGCGTTGCCTTCTGCTTGGACCAAGCTGGAACCGGAGCATCACCCCCACCTGCCTCTCCCCCGATATCTCCCCCCCCCCCCCCCCGCCCTATAAACCCCAATTCATGGAACACATTCCACATTATAGACCAAAAATAATTACTAAACATTATAACCAAGATTAACACCACAACCTCCCCCCTAGACCCCTGCCCTGGATTAAGGCAACAAAAACTGAACTAGCGCCCCACCTCCTTCATGTAGTAAAACAATCCCTCCTCCAAGGAATTATGCCAAAAGATCTTAAACTTTCAACCATTAGGCCCATTCTAAAAAACAAAACCCTCAACAGGGATGACCCAAGCTCTTATAGACCTATAGCCAGCATTCCTTTTATATCTAAAATCATCGAGAAGGTTATCCAATTACAACTTCAAGATTTCATTGTTATAAACGCTCCCCTTGATGCCCATCAGTATGGTTTCCGCCCATACAACAGTGTCAAAACTTTACTAACAGCTCTATTCGACACCCTCATCCGTGGAATGGATGATCTAAAACAGGCATTCTTTCTGGTCTTCATAGATATAGCCTCTGCTTTTGACAACACTAGTCATAATATCCTATTTGAGCCTCAAGACTGGTTCAAATTGGAATAGGAGGAACAATTCTTCAATGGTTTAACTTATACATCTCTGATCGGATGCTACAAGTCCAAGTAGGGCAAGAAACGTCTGCTGTCTTCCCATAGGAATAGCGAATACCCCAAGGCTCTGCCCTCTCAGCCCTATTATTCAACCTTTATCTTCAACCAATCACCAACATCTTCAGAAAATTCAACATTGGATATTTCATATGCGCAGATGACATCATGTTGTACCTACCCATTGATATATCGAACCCCACTTACCACAACCTGGCAGACTGCATCAAAGAAGTAGAATCCTGGTTAAACTCCAACAAACTCAGCATCAATTTCAAGAAAACTGAAGAATTATATACTTCAGAAATCGAAACTTCATCCCCCCCAAAGCATTCTCCATTCGTAACACCATACGCTCAGTGAAACAGGAGGTCAAATATCTGGGAATAATACTTGACACATCTCTTGACATGCTATCACAAATCAAGCAAACAACCAGAACTATCTTTTTCAAACTGAAGATCATTCAACATCTTAGACCCCTACTTGACACCCATAATTTTAGATCCATAGTACAAGTTCTTATCACTCCTCACTTTGACAGCTATAACATCTTATTAGAGGGTACCACTAAAAAGAATTTGAACATCCTCCAGAGATCCCAGAATGTCACAGCAAGAATCATCTGCAAGGCCCAACTAAAAGACTATATCACACCCATTTTATATGATCTCCACTGACTTCCAATCGCTAGCCGAATAAAATATAAAACTTTAATCGCCACTTTCAAGTTTGTTAATAGCGCCCTGCCCTTTCTCACTACTCTATTACACATCTCAACAGAAACTAGATCTAGAAGGACAAATTCCCAGCACACCCTTACAATCTCTTCATCCATTTGAAAGACTAAGCAAAACACAAGCGCCAGGGCATTCATTTACACTGCCCCCAGTCTATGAAACTCCCTCCCAGACTCATTATGATCAATTAAGGATCTCCAAGTATTTAGAAAAGAAATCAAAACACTCCTTTTCAAGGAATACGATGGTAACATTAAAGAAAACGCTAGCACACACCGCAACATACCCAACCCTCTCTGACTCCCTCATACACACATGTGTCGTCCCTTCAGAACTCCCCTCACGCCCGAGCTTACAAAGCTACTTTACCATCCTGACTTACATAAATCATGTACAAAGCTGATATGTAAATAGTTCCTGTTTTGTTTTGTTCTGTTTTGCTTTGTTTACCATGGATCCTGTTATATTTAACATGTTCAGGTTTTGTAAACTGCCCCTGATCTCTGGAAGGGGTGGTATAGAAATGTATAACAAATAAATAAATAAAAATAAAGGTAGCAAAGGTGCCGTTAACAGGTGTTATTGGAGCCCATGAGTGGCTAACGCTGTGGAATGTATTGATAGCGCTGGAATAATGTGCATTAGCTGGTCCCCTAGCATCAAGGTGAAAAAGGATGGAGAGTGAGCGTTAATGGGGTGGAGATTGGGCGGGGATAGGGTGTGCTCCTTTACTACCGGTTGTTGTTATCGTGCATTAAAGGCGCAGCCAGCAAAAATCCAGTACAGCACAGAACTCACATTAAGGGCTACCTCTGAAGGAAGAGAGCCGTTTATGTCATGCAAGCAGCACACAGGGAGCCTATTTAGCTGTATGCAATGTGCTACTCCCATTGTAGCCCTAGAATTAGTGATAGTAGTGCTCCATTGGCAGTAGCACCATGGTGTTCTAGAAATGAAGTAGACTTTGTTGTTGGTGCCAGATTGTCACAAGAGGTGGCACAGGAGTGATGCAGTGGATCAGGCTTGTCCTCTAGGCTTACCAGATGCCTGCCTAGGGTATACATCTGTGATATCTGTTGTGACTGCTGTGATAGCTGTGGCCCACATACATGCTTCTGCTGTCTGAAATGAGTTGGCCCACTGCCACTGCTATCACACAGCCATGTTAGCATTGTGGGTGGGTGGGGGTGGCAATGTGTATAGTTTTTGTAAATAGTTGCAAATAGTTGTATTACTGTTCCATGTAGTTGTGCTGTACATAGTTCAAACACCGTTCCATGTAAAGTATACCCATGTATACATAATTGTTACTTGTTCAATGTAAACCGCCCTTGATCTATGGAAGGGGCGGTATAGAAGAAACTGATAAATAAATAAAATAAATAAATAAATGACAGTCACTTCTGCCTGCTGCTGAAGAAAGCCTAGTCCTGACCCTGCATGTTAGGTGCAATGCTGCTGTGTCTACTGTCATGGGCTTGCTAAGCATGTCACTGCGGAGGCCATGGTGAATCCTCCTGTCTTTGTAATGGTGAGGTTCAAGGCAGCAGCTTGTGTGCTCATAGCCCCTGCTGGAGGGGGGGGGGGCAGGAGTGGCATGTTGTGACTAACTGCATGTGTGCCACTGCCTCAAGGCCACCTGCAGCACTGAATTGTTGCTTGTGCCATGATTGTAGGGGTGTGAGGGATCAGCTGGCATGACAGGGAGGAGTGGCCTAGTGATTAGGACATGGTACCTCAGACTGGAGGGCCAGGGGTTCAAGTCCCACCTGGGGACAATAATCTCAGGCTGGAGGGACTGGGGTTTCTAGCTCTATATGCACTCCTTGTGGCCTTGGGAAAGCCACTTAACTTTCTGTTGCCTCAGGTACACATAGGGGTATGTTTACTAAACAGCACAATTGTGCGGGGCGCACTTGAGCGTGCGCTAAGGTACCTTAGCACATGCTAATAGTGTGTTTTTTGTGCCCCGCACGCGTGCGCTCTGGCTGCACACGTGCGCGCTGCCCGCAAAAGTGCGCAGCGCGCTGATGTGCGATAGAGGCGTGGAAAGGCATTTCGAGGGCGGAGGAAGGCTCCCGAGGGGTGGGGGGACGGGGTCAATGGGTGGAGAGTGGGAGGGGAGAGGCTCCCCGCACAGGAGCGGGGCTGAATTTCGGCAAAAAAATACCGCGAGTGAAACCCTCGCGTTAGAGCCGATTTAAAGGGAAGAGAAACCATTTCCGTCAGCAATGTACAGCAAAACCGGGGAAACCTGCAAAACGTGAGCAGTGTGATGATACATGTGCACAGAACAAAATAGCAAATAGAAATTGAAAATGACCACAAAAAATTCCAAATAAATTATAATCCAGCTGGGAAACAGTGATATTAATGGGCAACCATAAAAAACACTCCCAGGAAAGCTCCAAAAAAAAAGAAATGATTTTTGGAAGGGTCTACGCTCCGTAGACTCTTTCAAAAATCACTGCATTTTAATGGAGCTTTCCTGGGAGTGTTTTTCATGTTGCCCATTGATATCACTGTTGCCCAGCTTGGTTTTGGGTTTTTTCCCATTTTTTGGAGGTCATTTTTAAGGTTTATGTGCACCTTTGTCCCCATACAAGGTAAACGAGCCCACAGTACAATTGTGCAGAGCAGCGTGTCTGACTCGTGCGGCCAGGTTTCCTATCTCCACGAGACTGCACTGTCTCTGTGGCTACAGTGTGGTGCAGCAGACACAGCCAGTGCCTGTAGGACCAGAGAATCACAGGTTCAAATCCCAGCAGGGGCTCCTGCCAACCCAGTCCCCATAGTTTTACCCACCACTAAACAGTGATAGTACAGACACTCCTTCATTGCAGAGAACATAAGCATGGTTCCAACACCTATATTTTACCCTACACCATACACAAACCATAACAATGGGCATTACCTACAGCCGAGTCCCCCAAATTCAGTCCTGGAGTGCCACAACTCAGTCAGGTCATATGCTTTTTCCCTGATAGGGACATGTCTGCATGTTGGCGGAAGGGTACAGGTGGTGGAGGGGGCAGTGGCTGCAAACCACAGCAAACAGTGGCCTAGGCCTGTGCAGGCTGGCACAGTCCACCGCAACAGACAGGCTCTGTCGGATGTACAGTCATGGACTCCCCAGGGAACACAGCATATCTGTGGCAACACGGTGGTGCAGTGCACACAGACAGTGTGTGCAGGAACAGAAGGTCACAGGTTCAAAGCCCAGCTGGGGTTACTGCCAATCCAGTCCACATATTTTTCCTACAACTAAACCGTGATAGTAAGGACAAACCTTTATTGCTGAGAACATACGCATGGTTCATACGCCTATATTTTACCACACCAAATACAGACACCATAAACAGCCGCATTACCTAGAGCAGAGTCTCCCAAATGCAGTCCTGGAGGGCCCCACACCATTCAGGATCCATGCTGCCTCTAATAAAGATGCCTGTGCTGCATATCTATGCACCACCCCCATGGTATGCTGATGTAGCTCATGCATATTTATGAGGGACAGCATGAAAACCCGAGCAGTGGTTGGAACACCAGGACTGGAGTTGGGACACTCTGCCGTAAAGCAGCAGCCAACAGGGCCAGACACACACACACACACACACCCAGGCCCCATTGGCCAATGCCTCCTGGAGAGGCAGGACATGGGGCCCTGCCTGTATCTCCCAATACTAGCAGTTGCATACCTTAGCAATGCCACCCTACACCTGGGTATATGGTACACAGCTATCAAACGTTGCCCATGATAACTGGCAGATATCAATCCCTACGTTAAGCACATTTTGCTCATTGATCTCCACCATAACAATCATTGTGATGTCTGCGGTGTGCGCTGCAGGTCTGGTCTCTGACAGTGTTTACCACCCTGGGGAGTGACCCCCAACAGTATTGCGTACCATATCCATGCCTGTACTGTGCCCAGGACTGGTGTGGTGGGTATGGCTGCTGGACTCCTCTATAGTAGCACAATGCTGGCATAGGTGTGGGGGTGGCTGTCTGTCTATCCAGTGTGTGGTGGCTGCAAACACCTTCCACGGCCCACACTGCCAGCAATGTTGCCAGTATTGGGCTGCCAATGTGCATAATGAGGAGCAAGGTACCATGGGTATAGGCCGGAAAGGGTGGCCTGGCCAGGGTGCATCTGCACAGGGCATAGGGCACTGACTGGGACATTGTAGTGCCCGGCCACCACCTACACAGACAGGGTGACCTCAGTATTTCCTATGTCCACAGCATGGCTAGGCACCCCCATAGTGCTACATAGTATTTCTCTCATGTGATAGATATGGGTTTCCTTTTGGGGCCCAGTCACTGATTTATCTGCTTGCTGTGTATGCTAACATCCCAGTTCTGGGTGCATGCACTGTGGACTAACTAGCACACTGTTTGCAGCTGGTATGTGTCTTGATGGAGCAGCTTGCAGGGTGCAGTTGCTGATGACTTGCTGCAGGAGAATATCAGATAGTGGTGGGGTGCAGCTCATCATATCCAGGCCTAATGTCTGTCTGCTATTGTGTTATGGATGTGTATAGAGCTGCATTGACTGCCCTGTGGGGTGTCTGTTCCTCAGCTAGGACCGGGGTTGATGGTCCCCTCTACTGCCACCTTTGCAGGGAGGTAGAATGTGGATCTATTGATAGGAGACCCTGTTTGCTGCCCTCAGCCCTCACCATCTTGAGACCCATCCCCAGGCTGGTCAATTTATTGATAAGCCTCCTATGAGGAGCAGTATCAAAGGCTTTGCTGAAATCTAGGTAGATGACTTCCATCGCATGCTCTTGATCTAGTTCTCTGGTCACCCAGTCAAAGAACTCAATCAGATTTGTTTGGCATGATCGTCCTTTGGTAAAATGATGTTGCCTCGGATCATGTAACCTATTGGTTTCAAGAAAGTCCACTATTCTCTCTTTCATGAGCACCTCCATTAGTATTCCCACCACCACCCAGGTAAGGATTACCGGCCTATAGTTTGCCATTTCTTCCCTATTATTACTTCTGTGAAGAGATACCACATTGGCCCTTTTCCAGTCCTGCAGAACTTCTCCTATCTCCAAGGATCTATTAAAAACATTCTTTAAAGGCTTTGCAAGAACCTCTGAGCTCTTTCAGTATCCTGGGATGTATCCCATCCAATCCCATAGCTTTGTCCACTTTCAGTTTTGCAAGCTATTCAAACACATCGTCTTCTGTGAATGATGTAGTATCTACTCAATTTCCATTTGTATATTTCTCAATCACAGGTGGCCTTCTCCAGGATTTTCTTTAGTAAAAACAAAACAGGAGTATTTGTTTAGCATTTTCGCTTTTTCAACATCACTTTCCACGAATCTGTTCTCAGCACTTTTGAGTCTTGCAATGTCAACTCTGATCTTCCTCTTACTCCCGAATATACCTGAAAAAAGTTGTATCACCACGTTTTAGATCTTTAGCCATCTTTTCCTTTGCCTTTGATTTTGCTATCCTTATTTCTCTTTTTGTCTCTTTTAGCTTTATCCTGTATACTTTTTGGTGTTTCTCTGTTTGCGAACTTCTGAATTTTGTGAAAGCTGTGTTTTTTGCCTTTATTTGTGCAGCCACTCTTTTAGAAAACCAAATAGGTTTCCTTTTCCTCTGGTTTATATTTACTTTCTTTGCATATGTATCTGTTGCGCCTTTTATTGCCTCCTTTAGCTTAGTCCACTGCAATTCCACTTCCTTTACCTCCTCCCACCCTGCCAACTCCTCCTCCAGGTACTTGGCCATCTTTTGAAGTCTAGGACTTTGAACTTGCTGTGAAGGGACTCTGCCTTGGCTTTTATCTCAAACCACATTGTGTAATGATCGCTGCTGCTCACATGGGCACCTAACCGGACGTTTGACATACTTTCTCCGTTGGTAAGTACTAAATCCAGCATCAAACTTTCCCTAGTCAGTACAATCACCATTTGTCTAAGCAATGCATCTTGGAAGGCATCCACAATTTTTTTTACTTCTTTCCGGATTTGCAGAAGAAATACTCCAATCCACATCAGGTAAATTACAGTCACCCAATATGTTCACTTCCCCCTTCATGGCTACCTTTGCAATATCAATAATCAAGTCTCTATCCATTTCTTTGGTTTGAGTTGGAAGCCTGTAGACTACACCAGCATGGATGATAAGTGCCATCTCCTCTTTCCAACACAATCCACAACGCTTCTTCCTTTCCCCCACATCCCCTGCATTTCAGCAACTTCAATATTGCTCTTGACATATAGGGCTACTCCTCCTCCTTTTCTGCCTTCTCTATCTCTCCTAAATAAATTATAGCCAGCTATGGCTATATCCCATTCATGTTACTCTTTAAACCATGTTTCTGTAATGGCCACAATGTCCAAGTCCATTTCCACCATTAGGGCTTCCAGGTTAGGAACTTTGTTGGCTAGGCTTCGAGCATTTGTGCTCATTGCTTTCCAGCATTTGTTGACTGGCTTGCCTGTATTTTGCATGGATTTTGTTCTACACGCCTCTTTCCACTTGCCATTGATATGTGGTTTAAAAGTGTGGCTGTTTCCAATGTTATTATGCTTTTGCTGGGAGTGAAGTCCTGAACTTGTCCTTCTCTATCTATCATCCCCTTTCCCTAGTTTAAATGCCTGTCCACATACTGCCTGAACTTTTCACTTAGGATCTTTTTCCTTGCAACAGAGAGATGTAGTCCATCAGCACAGTATAGTCTCTTGTTGATCCATTTGTTTTCCCTGCCACTTATCTAAATCCTTCTCGTTTGCACCAAGTTTGGCACCATGTATTAAAGCTGATTATGCAATGCAGCCTTTCTGCCCCTTTACCAAGAATAGGTAGAAGTTCTGAGAATGCTATATTATCTATAATGCTATAGATCACAATACTGGCTTCAAACCGCCACTGCAGGGGCGCACCTGCGCCTTGCGGGCCCGCGCCTGAGGGCCTCGCCAGAGGGCCCTTTGGCGTTACCCTTAGGTGTAGGACCTTGGTGAGAATAAAGATAGCATAATCGATAACAAATATTATAAGACCTGGTCAATATGGTAGTCGCTCAGTCGCCCTACTACTGCTGTATCTTCTTAATTTCCTCTCACTATATTCCCTATCTCTTTTCTATTTCAAAGATGATGTTCTGTTAGCTATTTTGTATTGATGTATGACTGTAAACCATATATCAAATATAACTTAATGTATGTCTTGTCATTCCCTGTTCTATGTAGACCCAATATCTACCACTTTGGTCCTTGCATGTCTCTCCCCCTGCCTTTGTATGTTCTTGTAGTACAGTGTACTGTACACCGCTTTGATTGAAGGAAAAGGCGGTATAGAAAACCTGCTAAATAAATAATAAATAATAGTGTTAACAATAAGCTTGAGTTTCTCTCCCAGAGTCTGGAAGTCCCTTTGAACTCCAGAGGCACTGTTTCTTGCCAGGTCATTTGTACCCAAGTGGATGGCAATGTCAATTTTGGAGTGCTCACTTTCTGCACTAACTATGCCAACAATTTGGTTTGGATTCCTGCTGGCTGAAGAGCCTGGGAGGCATTTGACCATCTTCTCTCCTTTGAATTGTATTCACAAGTTAGTGCCTCTGATGATGGAATCTCTAAGTAGTAGAAACTTTCTGTTTTATGATTTTTTCTTCATATTTGGTGCATTATCAGTAGATTGGGCATTGACTCTCTCATTTAAGGGCACTTCAGTTTCCATGGATTGGGCACCCTCATTATCCAAGGCAGAGAAGGCATTATGCAGGGATATCTCTTGATGTAGAGGATGTCTCCATGTTACAGGTCGCAACCTACCAGAGCCCACTATGATCTATTTGATCCTGGGCTGTTTGATTCTTTGTGGGAATGGTGGTGGATTTTGTTCCATTTGTACCCTAGAAAAGGTGTGTTTAATTGCAGCTAATTCTTCCTTTAGTAGAGTCAATTTTTTATGCATAGCAGCTAACTTGAGGCATATAGGGCAAGCTCTTAGGTTCCAAATGATTCTTCTTAGAATGAAAACACTACAGTTATTGCATTGAATATACGACACTCTGATTAAGACTGTTATAAATAGGTCCTTTGCTGAAAAATTAAGTAGAAGACTTAAATAGAAGACCAGGTCTCTGCAAATCTAAAAGCAAATGTGTACTTCAATTCCAAGTAGCTATATATCACAAGTATCCCTGGCAAGTAGACCTTATATGAACTGAGGGCACACTCGATATCTGATTTAAAGGTTATGCAAGGGATGTAGGCAATCTAAATATTCCTAAACTTATAGTCAAAAGTTAAAATTTATATTAAAAAAACAGGCAACTGTAAAGTCTGAAAGCTTAACTTTGTGTAGTCTCTTGGAGCTGTGATGACCAGAACAAATCAGGGTTTGAATCCCACTTGTTCTCTTTGTGGTTGTGGAAGACTCGCTTCAATATACTGCCAGAGCAGTCTGTAGTCTGCATTGACTGAAGGACATACATTGTTATTATTCTTTTTTTATGTATGAAAGGACCATAGTAACTGGATTTGAAAGGGCTTTTTTTACACCCCCCCAGATTCAAAATCAATGGAATTTGCTTAAATGTATGGTTGAAGTTAGGTTCATATGGATTATTTCCCCATGTTGTTGTTGTTGTTGTTGTTAAGTGCCGTCGAGTCGGAGTCGACTCATGGCGACCCTCTGGATAGCTATCCTAAATTGTGTTCGGTCTTCAGTCAGGCGGCTCATTGTTGACAGACTGGTACCCGTAGCTGCTGTTATTGTAGCAATCCATCTCATTGCTGGCCTTCCTCTTTTGCGTTGACCTTCTATCTTGCCAAGCATGATGTCTTTCTCTAATGATCTCTCTCTTCGCATGATGTGTCCGAAGTATGAAAGTCGAAGTCTTGTCATCTGAGCTTCTAAAGAAAGCTTAGGTTTGATCTCTTCTAGTACCGACTGGTTTGTTCTTCGGGCAGTCCATGGTATACACAGTATTCGCCGCCAGCACCATAATTCAAAGGCATCAATTTTCTTCCTGTCTGTCTTTTTCACTGTCCAGCTTTCACATCCATATGATGTTATTGAAAATACCATGGCTTGAACAAGTCGAATCTTTGTATGGAGAGAGACATCTCTGCTCTTGAGAATCTTATCTAGGTCTTTCATAGCCATTCTGCCAAGAGCAATGCGTCGTCTGATTTCTTGACTGCTTGTTGCTTCTTTATTGATAGTTGATCCAAGTAGGTTAAAGTTGTTCACGATTTCAATTTCTTCTCCTTCAACGATGAACCTGTTGATTATGCCAGTTGTCATGATCTTTGTCTTCTTTACATTAAGGTGCAGGCCCATTTTGAGACTATGTTCTTTGATTGTGAGAAGCAAATGTTTCAGATCATCTTCACTTTCAGCCAGTAATGTGGTATCATCAGCATAGCGAAGGTTGTTGATGAGTCTTCCACCAATCTTCACACCTCTGTTGTCTTCATACAGTCCTGCTTCTCTGATGATTTGTTCTGCATATAAATTAAACAGGTAGGGGGAAAGTATGCAGCCTTGTCTTACACCTTTGCTTATTTTAAACCATTCTGTTTCTCCTTGTTCCGTTCGAACTGTTGCTTCTTGATCAATGTACAGATTACGCAAGAGAACGATCAGGTGTTCTGGTATACCCATGCTTCTTAATGTGGCCCAGAGTTTCTCATGGTTTACACAGTCAAAAGCCTTGCTATAGTCGATAAAGCACAAATAGATATCCTTTTGGTATTCTTTAGTCTTTTCAAGGATCCATCTCACATCCGCAATGATGTCTCTCGTTCCTCGCCCTTTCCTGAACCCTGCTTGCACTTCAGGTAGTTCTTGTTCTAGGTATGGCTGTAGTCTCTTTTGAATAATCTTCAGTAGAATCTTGCTGGCATGTGGGATCAGAGCGATTGTGCGATAATTTCCACAGTCAGTTGGATCACCTTTCTTTAGTATTGGTATAAACACAGATCTTTTCCAGTCAGTTGGCCATGATGTTGTCTTCCATATTTCTTGGCAGAGCCTTGTAAGTACGGTAACAGCTGCATCAGATTGCTGCAATACTTCTATGGGAATGCTATCAATGCCTGGTGCTTTGCTCTTTGATAAGGCTTTCAATGCTGCTTCAACTTCTTCTTTCATCACCAATGGTTCCTGATCATAAGGTATAGGTTGAAACGGCTGTTGGTCCACTTGATCTTTATCATATAAAAACTCTGTATATTCCTTCCACCTTTTCTTGATCTTCTCAGCATCATTCAACATAGAACCTTGAGCATCTTGTAACATTCCAATTCGAGGCTGGAACTTTTTCTTTAACTCTCGCAGCTTTAGGAAAGCCGATCTTGTTCTTCCTCTAATAGTTTCTGCTTCTATTTCCTTGCAAGTGTCATTGTAGTACTTTTCCTTGTCCTGTCTTGCTGCACGTTGGAAATCTCTGTTGAGTTCTGCGATTGTCTTTCTTTCTCCTTTGGCTTTAGCTTCTCTGCGTTTCTGGGCAATTTTCAGAGTTTCTTCCGTCATCCATTTTGGCCGTTTTTGCTTTTTCACCTTTTGTAGAGACTTCTCGCTTTCTTCCAGCACAACCTTCTTGATGTCATTCCATAACTCTTCCGGAGCTCTGTCATTTGAATCTAAGGCAGCAAATCGATTTTGCAGGCAGTCTTTAAATTCCAGTGGTATATTCTCAAGGTCATATTTTGGTGCATTCATGAGTGGTTTGCTCTTTTTCAACTTTAGCTTGAGTTTGCATACTAGTAGTTGATGATCTGTATCACAGTCAGCTCCAGGTTTTGTCTTTGTTGATGTTACAGAGCTTTTCCATCGTTGACTTCCACAGATGTAGTCAATTTGATTTTTATACAATCCATTGGGTGAAGTCCATGTGTACAGTCGTCGCTTGTGTTGCTGAAAGAAGGTGTTTGAGATGAATAGATCATTGGTCTTGCAGAATTCTATCAATCTTTCTCCAGCTTCATTTCTGTTGCCAAGTCCATATTTTCCAACTACTTTGCCTTCTTCTTTGTTGCCAACTTTTGCGTTCCAGTCACCCATGACTATCAGGATATCCTGTTTGCATGTTCTGTCAATTTCAGCTTGTACTTGTTCATAGAACTCTTCAATTTCATTCTCTTCTGCAGCTGTTGTTGGGGCATATACTTGAATTATAGTTGTGTTGATAGGCAATCCTCGTAGACGAATAGAGATTAAGCGTTCGCTGACTGCATTGTATTTCATTACAGTTCTTGCAAGTTTCTTCTTTATTATAAATGCAACACCATTTCTTCTTTGTCTTTCATTTCCAGCATAGTAGACCATGTGATCATCTGATGCAAAGTGCCCGATGCCAGTCCATTTCAGTTCGCTGACACCCAACAGATCAAGTTGTACACGTTCCATTTCATTCTTGACCACTTCCAACTTCCCTTGGTTCATGCTTCGTACGTTCCATGTTCCAATGTGTAAGACATCTTTACAGCTTCTGACTCTCATTTCATGCCCCATATACCTGTTAATATCCTCATCTGGCCTTTTTTAATGAGCATCTCTTCCAAATCCTAGGGGACACTTCAGGTAGGTTGAACTTGATGGACCTCTAGCTATCTCTCAACCTAACCAGGTTTACAACTTATGGAAGGAGAGGAGGAGCTCTTTGAGGACATACTAATGTGTCACTTTCTTTCTGTGACTTTGGCAGATTCAAGGAAGTAACAGACTGCACAAAAAGGGAGAGAGGGAGGGATGCTCTTCAAGTCCTTTATTAAGCCACAAAACAGGAGATTTATAAATAAGCCGACTAGCCTGTGGAAGAACCATTACATGGTAAAATGGATTAGAAAAACAAGTTGAGCAGGAATAGAGAGATTATCAGTGGAGTGCCTCAGGAGTCAATTTATGGTCCAATTCCATTCAATATTATTAAAAGTATTTATTGCAGAGGGCTTGATAAGAAAGACGTGTCTTTTTTGTAAATGATCAAAGATCGTCAACAGGGTGTATACAAAAGATGGACTATTAACAAACTGTTACGAGAGTGTAAACTTGCAGTGTGGCACAAAGGAACATTTGCCCCATTTGCAGAATTAGGCATGTGAGAGGTACATATATGTGTGTGTCATTTTGAGTGTTGGGGATGCGTGTGTATACCATGGAAGTGTTGGGACGTGCATGCATGCGTGTATTGGTGTATGTTTGTGCATGTGGTGTGGGTTTGTGTGAATGTGCATGCATCAGGGGCTGTGTATGTGCACATCTGTTGGGGGCTATGTGTGCATGTGAATGTTATTGTGTGTGTGTATATGTCAGGTCGATGTGTGTGTGGAGGGGGTGGCTATATGTGCATGTGTTCAGATGGTGCATGTGAGTGTATATGTCGGAATATTTATTTATTTATTTATTTAACAGGTTTTTTATACCGCCTTTCATACAATCAAAGCGGTTACAAGACTACGTCAGGTTAGCATAACTTACAAACATTAGACTATACAGACCAAACGATAAATCCAGTTTATACCACCTTATCAAAATATCAAAGTGATAACCAATGGATCCATAGGTAACAGGGAAGGACTACATCATATTAACATGCAATACAGACATACCTCTAAATGTAGGAGCAGCCTAAGGGAGAGACAAAAAGAGGACGTTATACAGAGAATACGTTTTGCCACGGGCCTGCGCCTAAGGGCCACGCCAAAGGGCCCTCTAGCGAGGCCCTCAGGCGCGGGCCCGACAGGCGCGGGCCCGCCTGTCGGCGGCTGCCTTTAAGTGAAGCTGCTTCTCCCCTCCCACAGCCCCGTTCAGGCCGGAGGCAGTTGGAAGCTCTCGCGCCTCTCAGGGGACCGGCTCAGCTGATGTTCCCGCCGTCAGCGGCTGCCTTTAAGTGAAGCTGCTTCTCCCCTCCCACAGCCCCGTTCGGGCCGGAGGCAGTTGGAAGCTGTCGCGCCTCTCAGGGGACCGGCTCAGCTGATGTTCCCGCCGTCGGCGGCTGCCTTTAAGTGAAGCTGCTTCTCCCCTCCCACAGCCCCGTTCGGGCCGGAGGCAGTTGGAAGCTGTCGCGCCTCTCAGGGGACCGGCTCAGCTGATGTTCCCGCCGTCGGCGGCTGCCTTTAAGTGAAGCTGCTTCTCCCCTCCCACAGCCCCGTTCGGGCCGGAGGCAGTTGGAAGCTCTCACGCCTCTCAGGGGACTGGCTCAGCTGATGTTCCCGCCATCGGCGGCTGCCTTTAAGTGAAGCTGCTTCTCCCCTCCCACAGCCCCGTTCGGGCCGGAGGCAGTTGGAAGCTCTCGCGCCTCTCAGGGGACCGGCTCAGCTGATGTTCCTGCCGTCGGCGGCTGCCTTTAAGTGAAGCTGCTTCTCCCCTCCCACAGCCCCGTTCGGGCCAGAGGCAGTTGGAAGCTCTCGCGCCTCTCAGGGGACCGGCTCAGCTGATGTTCCCGCCGTCGGCGGCTGCCTTGAAGTGAAGCTGCTTCTCCCCTCCCACAGCCCCGTTCGGGCCGGAGGCAGTTGGAAGCTCTCGCGCCTCTCAGGGGACCGGCTCAGCTGATGTTCCCGCCGTCGGCGGCTGCCTTTAAGTGAAGCTGCTTCTCCCCTCCCACAGCCCCGTTCGGGCCGGAGGCAGTTGGAAGCTCTCGCGCCTCTCAGGGGACCGGCTCAGCTGATGTTCCCGCCGTCGGCAGCTGCCTTTAAGTGAAGCTGCTTCTCCCCTCCCACAGCCCCGTTCGGGCCGGAGGCAGTTGGAAGCTCTCGCGCCTCTCAGGGGACCGGCTCAGCTGATGTTCCCGCCGTTGGAGGCTGCCTTTAAGTGAAGCTGCTTCTCCCCTCCCACAGCCCCGTTCGGGCCGGAGGCAGTTGGAAGCTCTCGCGCCTCTCAGGGGACCGGCTCAGCTGATGTTCCCGCCATCGGCGGCTGCCTTTAAGTGAAGCTGCTTCTCCCCTCCCACAGCCCCGTTCGGGCCGGAGGCAGTTGGAAGCTCTCGCGCCTCTCAGGGGACCGGCTCAGCTGATGTTCCCGCCGTCGGCGGCTGCCTTTAAGTGAAGCTGCTTCTCCCCTCCCACAGCCCCGTTCGGGCCGGAGGCAATTGGAAGCTCTCGCGCCTCTCAGGGGACCGGCTCAGCTGGTGTATATGGCTGTGTGTGCTTCGTATGTGCTGGGGTGGTGGATATGTATGTGCACTTTCCCTTGTCCTCACGCACCCGCCCCTTCCCTCCCACCCTCTTTCATTATTCCCCCTTCCTATCCTTCACTGTCCTCTCTTGCACGTTCCATCTTTTTCCTCCACCCATCCATGCACTCTCCCTCCTCTGCTATCCAGCCTTGCACTCTTTCAAGCTTTTCACTCCTTCTCTCCCTTTCCTTTTCTCTTAATGAACTCACCTTCTCTTCTTCTTTTCTCCTCCTTATTGTGTAATAAACCAATGGCAAAAAAAAACAACCCCAAAAAGCACAGGAGAAATGGTAATAAGGTGCATAGGAAGAAGTATTACTAGTGGAAAACAGAAGATGATCATCTTTCAGTACAAGTTGTTAATAAGACAGCATCTGGAATATTGTGCCTATTTCTGAAGGCCAAATCTCCTAAAGGATAGAGGCAATTTTGATAAGGGCTACCAAAATAAGGCACAATCTGTATGAAAAGCCCTATGTTAATGGGACTTAAGGACTCAAATACTGCATGTGTAACCTAGAGAAGAGAAGAGAGAGGATATGATAGAGTCATTCAGATACTTCAGAGGTGTGCAAAGGATGTTCTAGATCTAGAACATGAGTCAAGGAGGGTAGATCTGGAAGCAACATAAGGAAATATTTCTTCACAGAACGGGTGACAGATAATGCTCTTCCAGGGGAGAAACCAGTTGTAATTGGCCAAGATACATATAACTGGTGTGTTCATATCTAGCTATTATCCTGTCATGTTTGCTGTTTGACCTTTCTCTGCCTGAAGTTGTCTGAGCACCTCCCAGGTTGGACAGCAGCTTGTCTAGATTATACACTTGGAACTGTGATTGTTCTTGTCCTAACCTATTCCTGACAGCATATACTGAATCAGCCAAGGGGATGATTCATAAAACAGCTCCCCCGAGGGACTTTGTTCAGTACTTGTTCTTCAACTGGTACTAGGTATCACTGTTCTTGACTCTCCCCACCTTTACAAAGTCATTAGCACTCCTGACACCAAGAGCGACCTACTGGTTACAGCAGCAAGCTGGCAGCCAGGGGAGCCGGGGCTCACATCTTGCTTCTCCCACTGATGTTCCTTGTAACCCCGGGCAAGTCACTTTTTCCTCCATTGCCTGTAATACAAAACTTAGGGGCATGTTTACGAAACACCGAAATTGTGCGGGGCCCCGTTAGTGTGCTTGTGCCATATAAGGAGTGGGCGGGTCAGGCAGAAAAAAGGAATAAAAATGACCGTACCTGTGCGCGGCGCGCACATTTGCGGGTCCACATTAGCGCGTGGGAAGGCTAAGTGGGGCGCTGCTGGGCACATATAGGAACAGTGCCGTAGCACAACGGTGAAGATACTAACCAATGGTGCAGGGGCCATGGGTTCAATTCCCCATTGTGCACCACAAAAACGCCAGCTTGAGGCAATAACATTAATGGTGAAAGGTGCACTAGAAGGCACATGAATCCTGTACGGCAGAAAGGGGAACCCTGCTAACCTTTTGCAGCAACAGGCGGCACACTGTTCATATCTGGGCGGCAGAGTGCGCCGCACTGTTAATATTGGGCTCAGAATGCTTTTCGCTGCAAATTGTGTGCATTAGGCGATGTGCTGTTAAGTCCTTGCGGTTTGAGCGGCAGAAGGCGGTGCGCTGCAAATATGGAAGGCCGAAGGCAGTGCGCCAACAGACAAACACAGGAAGAGAGCCACAGCAGAATGGTGAAGACACTCACCAATGATGCATGCATCAGGGGTTCAATCCCCCACAGTGCCCAGTTAACCAGCCTCACTGAGGCATAATTTTAGGAGGCATAGAAATAATGGGCAGCAATAGGCGGCGCGCTAATGTCTTACGAGGCACTTGAATAGTGTGAGGCTAAGGTGGCGCGCTGATGTGGAAGCATGTGAACAGAGCCACAGCACAATGGGGAACACACTCACCAATGATGCATGCATCAGGGGTTCGATCCCCCACAGTGTCCAATGAGTAAGGCGTGCTGAGCCATTATCTGTCATGATGAATATAGCTGAAGGAGGCATGTTAAGCTTTTATTGTAGTGACTGCTGTTAGCAAATGCACTCTCCAAGCACTGTAATATAAGGTGCTGCATAAGGTGCCCTACAAGGTACCCTAGAGGGTACATTATAAAGTGCACTGTCCACCAAGGCACCCTACAATGTTGCCTATAGGCCGCTTTATAGGGTGCCGTATGAGGCAGGGCAAGGTACGAGCACTGTTTGTGCTGGCAGCACTGTGCATTGTGACGCATGGAAATCCTACGTAGGTGTGCACACGTGCAAGAAGGAACAGCAGTGCAGCACAATGGTCAGGAGATTGACTGATGGTGCAGGGGTCATGGGTTAACATCAGCAGTGAATAAGGTTGGCTGAGGTACGTATGTTCCCTGCATGCAACTGAACAGCAATCTGTGTTGCCATCTAAAAAGAAGGCCTTCCCAGTGCCATACATTAATGCACCCTCCACGGTGCAACAGAACGAACATCAGAAACAACCATGTCAGCAGAGGCGAGTTATAATGTTACCCAGCGGCCATGTGGAAAGGGTGGCAACTCCTAGGGCACCATAGTTGGTATCTCATAAGCTGCCTGAAACGAAGGTGTGACATAAGATGCCCCAAGGATGTATAGGTGAACCCAAAAACATTTGCTAGGAGCAGTAACATCCCACAATGTGAGGGGCAACAGAGGTATGTGCCAAACGCACATGTAACCCAAACACTGCACAGAGCTGAAAGGAAAGACAATGCAGAGGTAATAGAAGGATGTAGATCAAAGCTGCTGTACTACACAACTCAGCCCCAGGCCATGTGGCTGCTAGAGAAATGGACACACATATATATCCAGTTATTTAGTTATGTATATCTATGTCCATGTCACTATGTGGTAGGAGTGTGGTTTACAGAGAACAAAAGAAAGACCTGAACAACAGGCTGGTTGGTGTTACATATAACAGGAACATATACCTGGAATAACATGGGAAAACTATGTACATGGAATATATGATTGGTGAACAAGATAACATACCCAAACTATGTACACAAATTAGCAAGGATGCTAGTAAGAAGGAGACAGCTGTGGTTAAATATGTGCTGTGACTGTTTGGTTATGTGATCGGGGCCATCTGTAGCTATGAACAGAGTGATGGTAATGTACCATGCTATAATGTCAGTGTTTGACAGAGGATGGGAAGATGTGTGCAGCGAAGGAGGCTGAAATGGCAGGATAGATGAAATGTCAGGATGACAGTGGAGTAGCAGTGTTATGCAGAGCACACACACGAGAGGCAACCAGGGAGAGATGAAATGCAGGAATGTGTAGGAGTGCAGGACGTGGTGTAGCAGCATGCACGTCAGGATACGATGGCCAAAAAGCTGGGAGACATAAGATGGGCAGAAGGATGATTCCCATCTCAGATGAGGGTACAATGTTCTCGCAGCACAAATCTGCACATATATGACTGTCATACAAATCGAAACCACCTATGCAGGACAAGCATACACATCAAAGAGAACAGAGAGGAATCAAACCTATGACCACCACCACAAATGCCAAGGCAACAACTGGTAGGTCACACCACCAACATCAGTGCATTAGCAGAGGCTGCATACAGAAATACTGAAGCCCATCACACTAGACGCATGCTGGCTGCCAGGACAGGCAAACCCCCAACAGTAATCATGACCAAATGGACATGCAGGTCATCTGAGTACAGATCAGAACCTAGGGGTCTGTTTACTAAACGGCGCACTTGTACGGGGCGCACATGAGCGCTCTAAAAGAGGTATTTAAGTGCTCTTAAGCGCCCCGTACGAGTGCGCGGCACATTAACGGGTCCCGCAAGCGTGCGCCGACAACGCGCACATTTGCGGGACGGTAATGTGCGAAACAGGCGTGGAAAGGAGAAATGAGGGCGGAGGAAGGCCCCCTAGGGGCGGAGAGACGGGGTCAGTGGGCGGAATGTGGGAGGGGGGAGACTCGCCGCACAGGAGCGTGCCCGAATCTCCAAAGAAATATACCGCGAGTCCAACAGTCGCGTTAGAGGTGCTGGGAAGGGAAAGGAAACCGTTTCCGTCAGCAATGTGCAGCACAATACTGGAAAGCCCAAATCCGTGAGCAGTGTGTCCCATGTGCACAGATCAACCTCGTTAATTGCACAGGGCACTAACCACACGGGCGCCGCGCACCTTCGCGCATCTGTCACTCACAGCTTCCCGACGGAACGCCCACTCCTTCTACGGCACCCGCTCTGCACCGCGGACCGCACACCACCGGCCTTTAGTAAACAGACCCCCTAGTCTGTATGTGGGACCAGGGACACATGCACACACACACAATGAAATGTTATGCAGTGCATACAGCATGCGAAAGAGGAAGGAAACCAAATCCTGAGGGCATCAGAGGATGCTCGCTGGAGATGGGTACCAATCTGGGACAGGACAGGAGAGAACACAACATGAAAACAGGTGTACCACACACCAGCTGAACCACAGCCAAACCCCCAGGTGCACTGCCATGTAAACACCATAAAGAAAGAGACATATGTGACTGATAACATCTGATGGCTAAACAGCACAGAGTGCACACCTTGCTGTACAGTGAAGAGAGGGAAGGGTGTGTGTAGAGTTGATGAACCTGCTGGTACCAAATGGTCCAGGTAGCACAACAGAAAAACAACAGAACATCCACATGTGGGGATCAAACCTGCACACTACTGTGTTAAAACACATGCCTCTAACCACTACCACAAACAGCACACTGAGTACAAGGCAGAACAAATAGTCCAAAGGGAGGGTCTATGTGGGAACCTGTCAAACCCACTGATGTTGCAAATGGGTGACATATACACACCTGTCACTCTACAAGGATGTGAGCACAGGTGGGCCATGGACATGACCAGCAACCAGTCTATAGAAGTGCACATGTGCTCAAAGAGTGGAGGAGTAGCCTACTGGTCATAAACCTGTTGTGGACATCAAGTAACCAGGGCCCGATTCACACTAGCACTCCTTGTGGCCTTGGGCATGTCACGTAACCCCCATTACCGTGGACGAATGACCAGAAAACTGACATTGACCAGAACACCCTGGAGTTTCACGGTCACAGGGAGTCAGGCCAGGACCGACTCGAAGGCACACATTGCATTGCATGTGTGTCACCATGATCAAGGAGCAAAAGAGACAGATGTGTGTCAAATACATATCTTTATTTGGGTCACCCCTCACAGACACTGTAGACCGTGTTATCATAATATCAAGGTGAGTGCAGCCCTGGTGAGAGACAGAAACACATTTAGCATGGCACCAACCCACATCCCACAGAAAGGTCACTTCATTGACTGTAAGTGAAGGGCACGAGATATAATGTGCAACAGGTGCACGCTATGCACTGGCCATCAGGTCCCCACCCTCCACCTGCTGCTGCATCCCTCAAATGTGTCACGCACATATGAGTGCATGAAAACCGTAGGCGTTGCTGGATGAGGACCCAAAACACATCACCTGTCCCTCGCAACATAGCCATCAGGCAACACAGGAGGCTCACAAATGAAAACATCATATGATGTCAAGTGAAAATAACTCCTGAACGTAATGTGCAACCTCTCACCTAATGCCTGATCTAGGAATCAGAAATGCGATAATGTAGATCACAGCAATCATCACCAGCACAATGAGTATATGCTAACAGGTCGCAGAGGCACATGAACCCAGAGCGAATACAAACAAAACAACCTGCAGAAAGCTCCAGAGATAACACCATGCAGGAGTGCCCCTTCCAGTGTTTGTTGGTTAGACAGTGTGTGGACACATATAACACGGTACATGGAATGCACAATTGAAGGAGGGCAATGGACACCCACAATGCCACACACCAAATATAATGGCGCAATGAGAGTGTCATTACCGCGGCGGATAAACAGGACCGTACAGATGTGCAATGTAAGGTGTGTACATACATGCAGAGTGTCACGTCTGTGCAGTAAGCAAACACAATGACCAGCATGTTAAGATGGACATGATGGCCAAACATCCTACAGTGAACTACACAAAAGCCATAGGTCCACATGCTGTGGCTCACAAACATAAGCAGTCAGAACCACAAGCACCATCCGTATACCAACATGATACAGTGATGCCACTCATACATGTAAACACCCTTGCCCATTGCAAACATCAATCAATGATGTTGTTGGGCATGAAAGGGTTGGTGTGGGAAAAACGGTATCATGTTCAGGTGGAGGGCAGGTGGACATAGATAATATGACCGCTCCATCGTCACCCCCATGCCACTAACATGGCTGTATGCTCGAGTTGAAACTAACAGATGACCGTATCCTGGGTGCCATGTCACACACATGGCCAACCCACAACAACTACACAACTGGGGAGGAATGTACAACATACACTGACAATGTCAGTCCCTGCTACACCCAGCGTCCAAAAAGCAAGGTGTATCTGTAATCCAACAGGTGAGGTCAAACGTCTCCATGCAACCCTGGGCTTGCATAGCCAAGTGTCACATTCCAATATGCCACAGTCCGTGAAAGTTCATCTGTGTCCCCTGCAATGCGCAGGACCCCCAGCACCAGAATGACAGAAACAGTGTGGTGTACAGGTCCGTCATGGCCAAAGCAGTGGTCCAAAAGCAATACTGTCCATCACAGGCATGTGTTCCACTCGCATAAGTCAAACATCCAATGGCACCATTCCCCAGAAACAATTCCATGGTGGTCTGTTCCCCAAAAGGTGTGTGATGGCGACGCCAGAAGCACTGTAGGAAATGTGTCCGGGATGCCTTCTGTCCTGTGTCAGGAGAGGATACGTATGGTCGTGTTGGACACCTTGTACAAACAACACAAATTGCAGAGAATCGCACCTGTGAAAATACAGATGAAACGGATGAAAAGGCAAACATGACATAATATGAACATGAAATAATATGCATATTGTTGACACATCAAATGTCAATGCAGAATGGGTGTCACATGGATATGGGCATGTCCATATCCATGTCACACTGCTACACACTATATGCATCTGTTCGTGTGCATAGACAGGCACCATGACATGTACATGAGACAAACAGTAACTCATCAACAGGTACAGCCACATGTACCCCCAAATAACAAAGGTCCAACATACCCTGTGTGTGCATTATGTGTACGTCATCGATCCCTTGAGCGACTCCACAGCCACATCAGGTACCAGTGAAGGGAGACAATGTCAGCCAAACAGGTAGAATCACCATGTCAAGTCACTGTTGATGCATGTCCACATCATGCCGATACCTGAAATAAAAAAAGGTTGCTCAACAGTGGTCCCTCAGAACACAATACACAGTTATGCTCACAACGCACACCACATGTTGAGAATGTTGACAATGTAAACAGCACTACGGTACAGGTAGCACAGTCACCACTGCCCCCCAGGTGCTCCCACCCCTCACAGCACATGATAATGTACCATGACTGGACACTGCATCAGCACACAGTCAACGCATAAACATGCACCCACACAGTATGCGTCGGTCTGCGGGACAGCTGTGATACATGGCATGTATGTGCACAACTGGCAACTTGTGGACATAAAGGCGCAGTGACCTGCCCTGATACCCCGGTGATGGCTGAGATAACAGTGTTGGGGAGGCAGCAAGTGCATTTTCCTGTAAGTCAGACGAAAACACATACACATGTAGCTATGTCGTACAAATGCCATAAACAGTTTTGCAGAAGACATACTGTACACAAACACATAGGGATATGTCTGACAACAGCAAGATAAATAGGTAAGGGAGGCCTAAGGAAATAAAACCACCACAACATCTGCACAGTATGACACATACCATACGACATGTTGGGCCCATGACTGCAGGCACAATGTAGCTGTAGATCCAAGTACCCCGGACCGCAGCATCGTGGCTGCTGTCCAGTCAGGTGGCACTGCACCACAGAAACAGCTTCCTCACAAAGTATGTCCTGTGCAGTGGAAAACACAAGAGAAACAAACATATTTCATGTCCAAGGTGTGAAACACACACTGCACCTCTCTGTCCCCCAGCTGTCACACCCCACAACATGACCTATGGACTGGCTGTGCACTATCACACTGTACGGAACTGTGACATGGGAGAGGCAGCACGGAAGTGTCCGTTGCTATATAAAGGTAACCCCAATCCCCCTGTCATCTCCCTCACCACTCTGTTGTTGTACACACTGGTCAAGATAGGTGTTTGCTCCCCCATGTCTATGGCCCATCCCAAGGTCACAATATCAGGCTGTCTCCCCCATGTTGCCACCAATACCCCCTCTCCGTGTGTACTGCCCTTCCACTGTTCTATGTTACCCCACTGTACATTGCTGTAACACATGGAGATATGCAGTAACACCTCCTGTATCCATTGGCCAAAGACATATCCTGCAGTGTACCTCACACACCCCAAATATTATTGACAGCTGTGTGCTGATGATGCGCTCAAATAGATGGCAATGTCAGCGCCACGTCTGTAAAACCACACCCCCATGTCTGCCTGTGACCTGACCATAATGGCTGCATGTCATCCCACTGTGTGAAAGTGCGAATGTCAAACCATGGATGGCCTATATGTGCACCATAACCAAATAACTGTCATCTAGGTGTCTGTGTGTATGTGGACGTAACATCCCTTGCAAGGTCCGTAAGGTACTTGCTGATGTGGACTGTGCTATCCTGCCCTACACACATCCACAGCATGTAAGATATGCCATACGTCATACTGGGTTTTTCCGAGCAGCAGACATCACAGTATCCTGTATCCAACAGTGGCCAATCTAGGTCATACGTACCTAGCTGTATCCCCAAAAGACACAGGTCCCACAATACCTGTACTGTGTCAAGCACCGATTATCCGGGGTAGCTACTTCTATAGTGGTCTATTAACCTGTCCTGCAGGAACATGTCCAAACCTCCATTCAAAGTCAGCTACAATAACAGCCCTTACCATATCCTCTGCATACAAATCCCAGAGTCTGATGACACATCCAGCAATGTGGCATATGTTGAGATAGCATCGGCTACACATGCCATGTTCCTCATGGACAACCTCTAAACTGAATATACACACACACATGCAGCGTACCACTTGGCTACTGTAACCCACCCTTTGCTGATCTGACGTCCATCACCTCTGTATGTGTGTACATATGCAACAATGCACTGACTGGCCACTCCACAATACAGCTGCTATCAATGATATGGCCTCCTGGCTGCACACAGCGCAGGTCCCCCTCCTGCCACACATCCATGTCAAGGCTACGTGATAAGGTATACATCAGGGCACACTGTGGGGTTGCATTAACAACCGTCGCACATAATTAATAACATCATTGGAAAGCAGTCATAAGCATGTGCTCTGTGCTATGTATGACATGTGTCACCACACCTAGCCAACATACACACATAGCCAGCTCACACAAGCATAACACCCACACAAGTGGACAAAAGGTATACAATAGAAACAAATACCCCGCAGGGGAACTGTCCACAAACAGGGTCATCCCTCCCACTGTGACTACCGCAACATATGCCTGCCACCGTGCTCCATCCAGACCATGAAACCAACGAACTCTTCTTTTCACAGCAACTGCTATCACCACCACCACTAACTGGGAATGTGACCCACAAAGTATCTGAAAGGTGTAGCAACACCCACACACATAATACACCAACAGCTGCTGTTGTGCCGCGGCCACATTGTTGGTCACACACGCATGGCTATATGTGACCGTGGGATGTTAAGTTGAATGACAATGCAGTGTTGCACCTGAAGGTGATATGTTCCGACACAAAAACCTTTATGACCATCACACACACAGAACAGCACATATATGTGGGAATATATGCAATACGTACCAGAGAAGATCTCTGCAATCAACCTCTGCCTGACCGCTGTGCCCTCTTGTGTGTCACCACTGGCACGTACAGGGGGGCATGGTGGATCATCATCCAGATCCTCATTAATCTCTGCAGGAATATTGTGCCTGAGAGCAATGTTGTGCAGGATGCAACAGGCAATGATAATCTCTGCCACAGTCATAGGTCTATATTGTAAGGCCCCGCCTGTCCTATCCAGACACCTGAAGCGACTTTTCAACACGCCAAAGGTGCGCTCTATGACAGAGCGGCTGGAGGCGTGGGCCTCATTGTACCTCCGCTCTGCATGTGTCCGTGGATGACGCACAGGGGTCAGCAGCCAGGGGCGACACCCATACCCTGCATCACCTGCAGAAAGAAATGTTGCATGTCAATGCATGAGTGCATGTTACCTCTCATGTACACAGGTATGGACGTGCGAAACAAATGCAGAACACATCCTGACAGACATATATGACACACCAACTATGCATTTGTGAAACATATACATATGTTGATATAAATGGTAAACATGGCCTATGGAGCCTGTACATACTGCCATAAAAAAACCAGTCCCAGTTGTACCTATAGAAATCCTCTATGTGTGGCACATGCGTATTGTACTGCAGTTCCTGTCCTCATCTCGACCACCTCCAACGTTAGACTATACCACCAATGCACATATCACCTGTTCAACGTATATGTCAGCAATGTACACAACCCAAAACTGTGATGTAATCCGATGGAGACTCGCACCCAGACCATGTATGCCAGGGAGGTCTGACAGGGTCACAACCACATCACCGCTATACCCCCTGTCCTCCAAGGTCCACATCTCAAATATGAGCATATTGACTCCATATGCTGGTTCCTGCTAATCACCTATCCTTCCAGTAGCCACCCTCTGCACTGTCTCCATCATGTTCTGAGCCTTTTTAAACTGTGGCCCACAGAGGTGCACACCGTAGCCCACATGAGCTTGCACCAATCACATGGACAGAGGCAGAGCACCTACCTGGGTATGTGCGACCAATACCTCTCTGTAATCACCCATGTAGTCCCTTGCCCCTGCTGTCACCTGTCCACAATGCTCAACAACATTAGGATCAGCACATACAACGTCGCCTATGTCCCACACATCTGCAGTGGCCAAAGGTATCTCTCCTGCGGTGAAACAGGCCAAATGCATGACCATCCATATGCAAAACTGTACTCGCAGATGCAAAGGTCAGGGAAACCCATCATATGTAGTCCCCCCCCCAGTATATACGCGACCCCCGGGGTGACAACCCAGTACTGAGTGAGTGTGTGGACCTCACACACACATGACAAGGGTTAGGTGTATGGATTGTCCAGAACATAAACGTTACATGAAATAACAAAAGGACCAGAAAATGAGCCGCCATCACAGGTGTGTGTGAAGGGCAGCAACCTTCCCCCCCCCACACATGTGGGCAGATGTCACACACACACTAGTACCAATCCACCAACAGGACACACATCTGCACCTGAGCTTAGTTCCCAGAACAACATGAGCAGGGTATGATCAAACCGTATCACAATCCTGATGTCTCAATGCAAATTAGGTCCCCTGTTAATCCACATATACACTCCTGTAACAATGTAAACACATAACAGTCATATGTCTTTTGAACGTGAGGTACGTTTTCAAATGCAAAGCTGGCAAACAGCGCCCTATATAACAGATGTTACATAAACCAATACATATATGCAGCACATAATAGGTTAGATGGAAATACTCACCCAGCAATATATAGTCCCCATATTGTCCCTCCTCAAAGTGCCTGAACAGTGCTGAGTGATGCAGGATATAGGAGTCATGGGTGGACCCTGCAAACCGCGGGACCACATTCAGAATATGCAGATTAGCATCACATACAACCTGAACATTCAGGGAATGGTAGTGTTTGCGGTTGCGGAACACCACCTCCCTGTCTCTAGGCGGGACCAGGGCAACATGTGTGCAATCAATAGCTCCCATCACGTGTGGTATCCCAGCTAACGCCTCAAAGGCCTGGTTCAGGGTCCCCCACTGTTGCCCAATGTGAGGAACGGCTATGTAATTCCCCACCCGGCTGACCATGGCACGCAGTACTTGGTGGAGACAGCGTGAGAAGGTGGGGCGGCTCATGCCACCCACTGCAGCCACAGATGACTGGAAACAGCCAGAGGCAAAGAAATGTAAGGCAGCAAGGAGCTTGACTAAACCTGGTATGGCATGTGACCGATCAGTCAGGGGCTCGAGGTCAGGTCGCAGATCCTCATAGAGCTCCCGAATAGCCCTTGTGCTCAGTCGGTACAGGGAGATGACCAGGTCCTCACGCATGCCCTGGAGCTGGGCTCTGGGCCTGTAGAGGCGAGGCTGCCGAGCCTGCACCTCAGCACGCCGTCTGCGTCGTCCACGCCACCGCACCTGTGTGGACCACCCCCACAGCTGCAGGTCTGAGTTGCTGCGGGTCCACACCCATGCCCTGTGCCTCAGCCCCATGGGCACCATCTCCCCTGTCCTGCAACCGCAGCATCCACCCACGTCTCAGGGCACATGCAGCAACATAAACAGCCGCCATGAACTACAGACACACACAAAAACACACCCACACCTGCCTAAACACTGGACACCTTACAACCCACACATGAAAGGAGACACACAAAACAGCACAATACAATGTAACGTACAGCACAACTACAGCAGACAACACACAAGACTAGATCCACACAATACAGCACAGTAAACGGAGAAATACAGAACAATACCATACAGACACACAGAATCCAATACACTACAGCTGCCTTTCTCTCCCTGTAACTCACAACCAACATACACCGCGCCTACGAAACAACCCTCAATGTGGACCTAATCTGCAGTCATATTTATCCAAGGTTATGTTGTACGTACCTTGCGCATGCGCGGTTATGGCCGTGCACGGCGCGCATGTGCAGCAATGCCCTAATTTGCGTCTGTGTGTGTGTTGCGCGCATGTGCAACCCCTTACGCATGGGCGTCTGTCTGTGGGCGGCGCGCATGTGCAACTCGTTACGCATGGGCGTATGCGTCGCCTGTGCGTATGCGTCACGTGCGTGACGTCACACGCACTCAAACGCACATGCGCTAACAGCTGCACATGCGTATCGCGCACACACACATCCACCAACGCACGCCCATGCGCAATGTCACATACGCGCCACGCACAAGCAGCGCCGTGGCACAGTTGCACATGCGCAATGTAGGTAACCGTCTAAAACGTATAAATCACCCTGCGCGCCTGTTGCACGTTGAGGGATGAGTGAGGAGTGAGAGGTAGGATAGCGAAGTGTGAGAGCAGGAGGTATTGGAGCAGGTGTCAGTGTAGTGGAGTGTCGTCAATTGTCTCTGTATTGTGGTGTGTACTGTTCAGTTTATTGTGTTGTGTTTGTAGTATTGTGCTCACATCTGTTTTGTCTGTGACGTGTGTGGCGTAGGAGTGGGAGAAGGGGTGAGGTGAGGTGAGGTTGCGTGTGGCCAGGGGAGTGGGGAGAGGAGGGCGATGGAGCGGCAGGGGGAGAGTGAGAGCCATAGGGAGAGTGGAAGTGGCACGGTGAGGGTGAGAGTGAGGGAGAGAGAGAGGGACATTGAGAGGGATAGAGGGAGGGTGGGAGAGAGGGAGAGAGAGAGGGAGAGGGATAGAGGGAGTGATAGAGAGAGTGACAGAGAAAGGATGAGGGAAAGGGAGGGTGAGGGAGTGCAGGAGGTGCGGCAACCAGTTGCGCAGGAGGCAGGGGCTATGGCGGCTGAGCCAGACGCAGGGCCATCAACACAGGGCCAGGCTGCACCCAGCCGCCACACTGGGAAGAGGAAAAGGGCCCCTGTACCTGAGACCCAGAGGAGGAGGGCCACACGGTTCTCAGATTCTGAGAACCACAACCTCCTCGCTACGGTCCTCGAGAACTATGATGCTCTGTTTGGGAGGCAGAGCAGCCGCACAGGTACAGCAGGCCGTAATGCGGTGTGGGAGGAGATACGCAGAGCAGTTGCCGAGGTAGGAGGCCCCCTGCGGGACATTGACTGTCTAAAGAAGAGGTATTCTGATATCAAAAGAGGGGTGCGCCAGCACCTGTGTGCAGAACGACAGCATGCCAGTGGCACAGGTGGAGGGGGCCCCCTACCATCCATGCTCACGCCCCTAGAGCAGCAGCTTGCAGACAGGCTTGGGCCGATATACACATATGGCCTTCCTGTGGCCCTGGATACAGCAGATCCGCATGCAGGTACGTATGCTACGCATATATTTCACCTCTCCATACCTTGGTGAAATAGCCATTGTGTAGATGGCAGACATTTGCACATGCACCCCCATAAATCTCTACCAAGCCCCATCATGTACCCATGCTGGTGTCAGGGGTCTGTGCTGTACCCCTGCACACTCCTGTCCAACACAAACACACACGCGCACCCCAAAGGTAACATCAAGCCAATACAAAGACTCTGGGAGACCTGTAGGACAAATACATAGTTGTGGCAAACACAAATGCCACGTACCCAACATATGCTTGGTTGTGCTGGCAGCCGCAGGGGCAGTACGTGTCCCTGACATGTGCTCCTCCACCTCATTCATACATGTACACCTACACCCTGGCCACAAACCTTTAACAGCGGTCGAATGGAACGGTTTCACCTACATCATGGAGCAGTTGGTGACTGAAGATATGGCAGGCGTAGAGGCAATGCAGATCACATAATCCGTTAAATCTATAACTGTGCTACCACCCTCCCTCACCGCACACGTACATCTGAGCAAGGTAGAAAAGATGTGGACATATGTGACGTTGTTGTAAAGGCTGTGGATAGCACAGTGAATGGCGGTAAAAGCGGTCTCCACAGCATTGAATGAACAACAGGCATTACAGCAGTACCCCAAGAACAGCATACTGTATGGGGACCTTCCCTGTCTCCGGCATATGACAATGCATTGTCAAGGTGTAGTAATACACGGTTGCGGATGCGATAACGGCAGATGTGTTGTCGACCCTCATCCCCTGTGGACGTCACGGAAACATGGCCTGTGTTGGGACAATGACATATGGTCTCTAAAGATAATATGTGTCTGTCCCTCAGAGCTCCACACGCCTTTGTATTGTCTGGCGTCACACTGTTTGCCTGCCATGCTGCAAGGGACACAATCAACATGTGTCCCTCATCCCCTCAGGCCCCTGACCTGTCACAAACATCTCCACGTGTACCATGCCCTTACCTACCACCCCCCCCCAACAGTGCTCCTCATCCCCTGTAATTATAGCATTGGCCTGTGAGGGGTGCATGTTTATGTGACATACCATACGCACATTGATACATGTGCCTGTCAATGGGCACAAGATGCTTTACATTAGCTGCTCGATGCACAGTAGGTCACTGCCATACACATGTAGCAGTATGCTCACAGTATGTCCACGGGACAAATGGCCTGCTCAATGGCATGCACAAACAAACACGGGGTAGAAAATACAGGTTTAAGTGTGAGAAAGTAGCAGCAGTGAGAGGACAGAGGTTGGCCAGATGGGGTGACAGACAGCATGGGGGATCACTGCACAATTATAGCTGTAGCTGAGGCATGGGAAACAAACTAGGTGTGCGGACCTAAAACACACACCTGTTCCCCTGGGGCACGTACATGTTGGCTACAGACAGGTATGGGGGTGTGTAGGGGGCCCTGTATGCAGCACACATGCTGGGTCCCCACACCATCAGGTATGTGTTGTCTGCAGCACACACGTGTACATAGCTGTAGTGCGTAAACATATGTGTGCTATCTGTGTTTGCCCACAATACAGGTGACTACAGCACCATGCTGACACATGCGGAGGAGGGTGCGGTGGACGAGGAGGGTGCGGAGGAGGGGGATGATGTGGCCGTCCCTCACATCCTGGAGGGGGAGGAGGAGGAGGCGGAGCCTGTAATGTCGGTGGCACGCCCATGTTCCGGCAAGAGTCCCCTGCAGCCACAGATGAGCACCTACCCACCAATGGTGTCTAGTCGAACAGGTACCGGCCTACCACCACAGCAGGATGATGTGGTCGAGGATGACCTCATGGGGGAGCTCAGAGCCCATGCAACATCCTCACGGCAGGATGCAGAAGGTGGGTGAGAAGCAATGTCACCCCCAATGTTCTGTATGCAGTGTGCCCATTAGATATCAGCTGTGCATCCAATGGCATTAATGTTAATGTGTTACACACCACAGAGAGGCAATGGGGTGTACACAACCTACCTGTGGAGTACATGTCCGGAATGAAGTATGTGCAGCACAATGCATGCAGTACAAACTATGGTATAACCTGTGCAAACCATACCTACACACACATCTAGACATCTGAGCACGTAGTTGTTGCTGTTGAGCTGACTCACATACCTTCTCTCCGTGGGCTATGTCATACAGTAGTGTGATTGCTCGGCAAGTCGTGTGGCGCACACACATGTGCACAGCTGAGAGGGACCACTGGTAAAAACGGAACGTGACAGGCACAACGCACAACCCACTACTCTCTGTGTGGGGTGTGTCTGTGCTGGATGTGACAATATACCGTCCAAAGCTGTCACATGTGTGTCTCCAGTAGACGGGATACATTTGCCCAACAAGCAATGTTATGACGTATGTTAGCGGATGTTAATGTGACACACACCATAACAGCCTAGGCACTGTTCCCTCTAAGCTGTGCGCGTGTGGCACGCGCACACACCTCGCCAAGTGAGCGCACATACTTTACAGCCGAGCGCACAAAACGTATGGTCCTGATTCTGATAGAAAACAACATAGTCGTCCTTAAAAGTTAAAAGTTGGGATTGTAATTACTAGACATATTCCGCTTCATTTAGTAATTGTCCATATTCATTTTCATTTAATTAAAATCAATGTGGTGTACATACTGTATGCTGACGTGTAGTCAAATCTTAAAGTATATACCTCCGAGTGTCGTTATGTGGCGCACAACAATTGAACCTTGCTGCAAAAGCTGCACAGCTGATATGTTTATGCGCACACAGCCTACAGACAATTAGAGGGAACATTGAGCCTAGGGTGAGTGTACACCTATGGATGCAGACCTACTAGGTATGGCAGTTTCAGCTGCATCATGTTGTGTGACATTACCCCACGAATAGCATAGCACTTGCACAACTGAGATTCAGCACTGTAGCCCAGCCGTGGCCAGTAACTACTCATGTTTAACTGTCACATGGGCCATGGGGAATCAGAGATGACATCCCTAGACCCAAGAAAAGGACATTCGCCTTCTATGCCCCAAAATGTTGGTACGAACTTCCCCCTGAAAGTAGAACCATCAAAGGCCTTATGCAGTTCCGTAAGGCAATGAAACACCACATCTTCCTACTTCACTTTGCTCATGCATCCACCCCACCTCATCTCACCCACCTGCCAATGTCTACAAACCGCACCCTGTCACAAGTATCTTGAACCCGCCTTAGACCTCCTGTATATACAATCCAAATCTACTGATATTTTTGTACATATGTTCATAGTTCCCCTGTTGCTCGAGGTTTATGCTCCTGTTACAATGTATGTTCCAGGTTTAAACTCCTGTTTACAATGTAAGCACAGAACAGGCCTCCTGACTGTGCACCCTTGTTGTATGTAAACCGCAACTGCTAACAATACGTGGTATATAAACGTTTTAAAGTACTTCAAAACAATAAGTAAATAAACATACATGTCTGTCATGCACCGTCACACAGACCCCATCCCCTACGGTCTGCATCACCAGGTGTAGACCACTCCTACCACATGACACTCTCAGTTGGAATGACATCAGACACACATATAGCACGATGTACAGACAGGACACGGTCTAAGATCCTGTACCCATGGTTTTGGGAGGCTTACAGGTCCCTGGAGGCAGCATGTATGTCCACAATTACGTTAGGCTGGTGGACAACAGACAGGGCTCGCAACATGTCCCGTTCATGTATATGTGACACTGAGGTGCACAATGCATGGTTTGTGATGAACCCCCCGGATCACACAGGTTATCTGGTGCCCCATGCTGGGTCCTGATGGACTAGACAGCTCACAGGTGGCACCCCTGCTGCCAAACACAGTAGGGAGGGCCCCCCCCTATCTCTGTGACTCACTCCTCCCGAGGGCTCACCACATGCTGTTGCATGCTCAGCATGACCCTGTAGTCGCCATTTTGCGTTGTGTCACCCTGTGCTGCACCATCTGGTCCTCTCCATGCACGTTGTGCATCCTCCACATGTGTACCAAGGTGTACATGCACTGTTATCTGACCCCAGCTCCTTCACCACTGGGTGTATGTGGACCCCTCTGCCGTCAGACACATGTGGCATTGGTGGACCAGCCCTTTACGGGATGTGATCCCTGCTGCACGAACCCCACCCCTCATAGTCATGGCGCTACACCTGTACCCTGTCCATGCTGTGTGTATCCCCCCAAATGTGCTCCCACATGGGTTGGCTGTGCACATTCTATCTCTCTGCAGCACGACGTATCCACAGGTGTGTTTGCTGTCCATACGAACACGCTCCGCCACACTGCACACTGGACATGTGTGTGCTATGTGTCCACAGGCCTATTCCAATATCTGCAGCACGTGGGGGTGTGTGGGCAACCTGTGTATCCCTGTGTGTGCCACCCACATCACATAGATCAACCATGTGCTGTGTGTGGCAGTGACATACACCTTTCTGACATTGCGTGTTCATAACCATATCCGCGTGCATACTATAGTTTGTGCAGTCACAATGACAATCATGTGTTATATGAGTCATCTTGTTGTGTTTCTTGGGAGGTATATCACACCACCACCCTTGCTTCCCCCCTACAGGCATCTGTCGTGAATTGGCAGCTGTGCGCCAGTCTATCGATGCCAACACGCTGGAGATTTGCCACTTGCTGCAGGATATCAGGGACATGCCACTTGAAAGAATGTGTTTGGCCCTGGAGGGGATACGTGCCATACTGCAGAGTTATGCACAACCACCGCCACCACCACCGACACCACCTCCACAAGCACCAGATGAGGGGGAGGGTGGCAGCACAAGGGGGTAGGGTTTGCGACGTGCCAGAAAGGGCAGGCCACGCCGTGGTGCCTAGGTGTGTAAATAAATGTTTTGATCCACATACATGATACGTGTCATTGCAATTTGTGTCCTTTGGTCCCCTATGTGGTGTCCACATGCATGTCGTGTCGCTGATCAGCAGACCCTTGCTGTCGCATTAGCTGCTCCACCAGGTGTTGCAGAACAGACGGCACGACATGCTATGTGTCACCTACACAGTCCATAGTCACAGCCCCTTGGCTGTAGGGGTTCTCCACACACACACTGACCCATGTTTGTCTGAGGTGTACTGTTCCCATACCTCATGGTCTGTCGTCAGCGGCATCACCCCCCTCCCCCCCTCTGCCAGCATACCTGGTTCCATATTTGTGGTCATAGCCTATATCAAAGACAACAGTGGGAACATGTCTGGCACCCCCCCCAAGGCATGCATGTGGCACCGGCAGACAGGCGGAGCATGCTTATGTTGGCTTCCTCCCTCCGCTGACACATGTGTTAGCAGTTCAATCCCCCCAACCTCATGGCTGTTTCTGGGATCCCCCTCACACTTCAACATCCCATGCGGCTTCCCTGGCCCTTAGCCACTGCACACGTTTACGCCCCCTGACGGCATGTGTAAGCCGTCCATGTCTGCCAGCCATGTCAGCCTCCCCAGCCTGTCCAGATGCACAGACATATCCCAGGCATTCATCCATGGTAGGGTGGTTGAGGGGAGACACATGACCATGTTTCACATAACAAAAACAAAAATGTTTATTATAGAACATTTAAAACATTGGCAACTTATTTGCCACCGACACAAACATCGCCCATTTTGTGCGTGGAACACAGCACAGCACAGGGCACATGTGCACATCACAGTTGTTGTCAGAGGTGACTGTGGACGCCCTTCGGGCAGATGCCCGCCGACATTGCAGCTGCGCAAACATCGGCGGACACCTGCCTGGACAGCCCCGTCAGACACTGACAGTGCATTGAACAGACTAGGCGTACGTCGCGCCGCACATCATCCATTGCCCCCAGCACGAGCATGCATGCACCTGCCAGCACATAGGCAAATGGTGGCCCGTGGTCTGTGTGCCTGGCAATGTGCATGCAATATGCTGTGGGCCGTGGATGAACATGGTTTGTGCGACGACGCCCTATCCCCAGCTTCCCACCTGCAGTGTCTGACGGGGGGCCCACGTAGCCCTGTGACATGTGCTGTATTCCCCAGCACCCCCCCCCCCAGACCCTGTCCTCACCCCCCAAACACTCTCAGCCACCCATTATCTGCCCAACCCAGCAGCCCGCCCACACACAGTGTGGCACATTGCCCCCCATTCACCCGCATAGCCAGCCCTCCTGCCAGCAGCATCACCCTCTGGGTGTGCCTGTGGGGGCCTCTCCTCCTCTCCCATCTCGTCACCCCCCACCACCGTCCATTGCTCCTCCTCCTCTCTCCTCCTCCCCCCCCCTCCCCCATCTGCTGCTCCTCCTCCGTCTCCTCCTCCGCCAGCTCGATCTGGGATCCCTTCTTCCACCTCCGTCTCGCTTTCCCACCACCACCACCTCCACCGTCCCTTGCACGGTGGGTGGTGGGCCGCCGGAGTGGAGTAGGCCGATGTGTGGCCCTCGCCGCTTGTTTCCTCTCCCGCTGTTAACGTTAACAGACATATCAAAACTTACATGAGTGTTACGTTAAACATCTACAGATGCATTATACAGACACGTTGGTGGGTCAATGTGACATCATAAACTGAGAGTCTTGCCTGTCCATTCTCACCATCATTGGGTTTATGTGGCCCCCTGCTATAGCGCGCCAGGAAGTCTCCATGGAACTGCCGTAGTTCACGCACCTTCTTCCCTCAGATCCTCCACCTGTTGATAAAAACAAAACATTGTTTGGGGTCATTTACCTACCCTTCTGCACAGGTGGAGTAGTTAAACATACCCATATTCATGGGTGGCCACTGTCACCCGGCTTCCGTGTGCCCGTGCTTTGTGTTCTGTATTTCCTGCACAGTCACACACTTGTGGACAGTGTGATCCCTGGGAAAATGTGTGGCATAGGCCTGCCTATGAGTGTGAGGGCGGGACCCACGGCGCCTGTCGGGGGTCTGCTGGCATCATCAGTCTGGGACACCAGCCAGCCAGCATTGCCGCAGCAAGCCAAGTACAGGATTCGCCCACAAGTGCCCCCACCCCAGCTATCATCACCTAGGCACGTCATGTTTGCAATGGTGGGGGAGAGAGGGAGACAAAGGGGTGGGGGTGAGAGGGGGTGGGCGAGTGTGAGAGGGAACAGGGAGTGTTGTGCGAGGGTGTCACATCCCTCTGGGGGCAATGTTGTGTATGTGTTGACAGATCCCTTATTTTCAGGGTTATCAGCTGATACCAGGTATGTAGAAATGTGTTGGGACGTGGAGGTGTGGAACATGGTCCCCACTGGTGGGGGCACCCTAGTTGTGCGGAGCATGGGAGAGGATCCCATTGTGTGTGGGCCCTGTGGAGTTGTTATTATGACCATCCATGGTTCCCTTGTCAACACAGTGCAGTGCGATTCAGAGTCCGTTATGGATGGGATACCTGTTTTGGACTGCGTCCTGATCAAATATTGCACCCCTGGTGTCCTGTCTCCACATGAGTTGAAATGGCTGGTGGGAGGTGTGAGATCATCACTATGTGAAGTGATCCGTCAGGCTGTTCGTTCTCACAGGCCGACTGTCGTGCACCCCAAGGACCTGTGTGAGATGTGCAAACCTTACCCACCATAGCCCTAGAAAACATATCCGACTGACATACCCTCCGTCACAGTCTGCTTTCCCACCCCCCTAGGTCTGGTGTGTCCTACAGCACCACATCAGCAAGATACAAACTGAGAACAGGTGTGTTGCCCTGGTAATAAATTAGGCAGCTTATCAGGTCCCCTGGTGATGGAGGGACAGGTTCCAACAGCATAGGCATACTGCACCCTATCCCCATGGTGCGAGCTGCCCGACCCAGCTGGGCTACGTGGACACCTGGTGATACGGGGGCTGGTTTAAACCACATTGGCCAACAGCCACATATCCACAGGGTGATAGAGTGCCCATTTTGAAGGCCTCTCTGTACTCCTGGGGACAAGGGATGATGGGTTTAAAACCAACATTATTGGACATCCCCATAACTCCAGGGTGGGTGGGAGTGTACTTTGATGTCTTTCTCTGTACCCCTGGGGATAGGGATGATGGGTTAAACAACATTAGTAGACATCCCCATATCTCCAGGATGACAGTGGGCCCACTTTGAAGGCTTCTCTGTAATCCTGGGGACAGGGATGATGGGTTAAAACAAACATTAGTACAATTCCCCATAACTCCAGGATGACAGAGGGCCCACTTTGACGGCTTTCCCTGTACTCCTGGGGACATGGATGATGGGTTACAACAACATTATTACACATTCCCCATAACTCCAGGATGACAGAGGGCCCACTTTGAAGGCTTCTCTGTACTCCTGGGGACAGGGATGATGGGGTTAAACAACATTAGGGACATCCCCATAACTCCAGGGTGGGTGGGAGTGTACTTTGATGGCTTCTCTGTTACCCCTGGGGGGACAGGCCGATTGAAGGCGTTAACAACATTAGTAGACATCCCCATAGAACTCCAGGGTGGGTGATGGCGTGTACTTTGAAGGGCTTCTTTGTACCCCTGGGATAGGGAGTATGGGTTCAACAAACATTAGTGGACATCCCCATAACTCCAGGGTGGGTGGGAGTGGTACTTTGATGGCTTCTCTGGTAAACCCCTGGGGGACAGGGATGATGGGTTTAAAAAACAAACATTAGTAGGACATCCCCATAACTCCAGGTGGGTGGGAAGTGTACTTTGAATGGTTTCTCGTTGTACCCCTGGGGAATCGGGATGATGGGTTTAAACAACATTAGTAGACATCCCCATATCTCCAGGATGACAGAGGGCCCACTTTGACGGCGTTCTCTGTACTCCTGGGGACAGGATGATGGGTTAAACAACATTAGTAGACATCCCCATAACTCCAGGGTGGTTGGGAGTGTAACTTTGCGGCTTTCTCTGTACCCCTGGGGACATGATGATGGGTTAACAACATTAGTAGACCTCCCCCATATCTCCAGGATGACAGAGGGCCCACATTTTGAAAGGCTTCTCTGTACTCTGGGGACAGGGATGATGGGTTAAACAACATTCGTACACATCCCCATAACTCCAGGATGACAGAGGGCCCACTTATGAAGGATCTCTGTACTCCTGGGGGACAGGGATGGATGGGTTTTTAAACAACATTAGTGGACATCCGCAATAACTCCAGGGTGGGTGGGAAAAAAAAAAAAAAAACAAAGTGGCTTTTGATGGCTTCTCTGTGACCCCTGGCGACAGGGATGATTGGTTTAAAACAACATTAGTAGAACAAATCCCATATCTCCAGGATGACAGAGGGCCCACTTTGAAGGCTTCTCTGTACTCCTGGGGACAGGGATGATGGGTTTAAACAACATTAGTACACATCCACCATAACTCCAGTATGACATAAGGGCCCACTTGAAGGCTTCTCTGTAACTCCTGGGGACAGGGATGATGGGTTGTTAAACACACATTAGTCAGACATCCCCATAACTCCAGGATGACAGAGGGCCCACTTTTGAAGGCTTCTCTGTACGTCCTGGGGACAGGGGATGATGGGTTACACAACCCTTATTGGACATCCACCATAACTCGCAGGGTGGGTGGGAGTGTACTTTGATGGTTCTCTGTACCTTTGAAACACTATCTCATGACATCCCCATAACTCCTGGGTGGGAGTGTACTTTGAATGCTTCCTCTGTTACCCCTGGGGACGGGATGATGGGTTAAACAACATTAGTAACATCCCCAT